>JALDNG010000375.1:0-533746 GCA_024349245.1 Neodontobutis hainanensis | reverse complement strand
TGCTCTGGTCGGTTCAGTTATAACCCACTGGAGTTCTTCAGACAGCGCTTTTATTGGAAACTGTTCAGGATTTTCTTTATATTGAAAAGACAATAGTGCTGAAGGTTCTGTTCACAAGAGGCAGCAGCCTTGGTGGGAACCAGTAGAGGCATCGAGCACATCACATTCACTCTAACACACTGAGGTCTGTCTAATAACAAGTCCAAAATCCGACCGACCAAGTTAAAATCAAGGTTAAAATCAGTTATAAGTCTCTCTGCCAGCAGGAATGGCTGAATGGTGGCAAAAGCAGAAGTAAAAGCAACAAACAAAAGTCTGGCAATGTTCTTAGCTCCATCCAGACGTTTAAGAATAAAGTGCAACAGTGTAATGACAGCATCGTCCACTTCTCTCTCGGACCTTTGAGCAAACTGCAATGGGTCTAGCTGTTCCCTGACCTGCAGTAGCACCATGTCTTTAATGATTTTTTTTCAAAAGTTTTCTGTTTTTATGTATTATGTGTATACAATAGCACTCAGATACTGTCTATTTGTATTTTTTACAGTTTTACAAAGGAATATGGTCTTCAGTAAAGACAAAAAGAAGAAATGAGTTTCCTGTCATTGCTGGAGCCATTTGGTGTTTAGCTCGCTGCATAGGTTAAGTGCAGACACTCATCCGAGGGCAGAAGACCCAGACTTTGTGGAAGGCAGCCCGCTTATCATCACAGCGTTGGGATAGCTCGTCGTCGAAACGCAGTGTTCAGGTAACATGGTGAAACCTCTTTTGGGACATTGTAGCCTGGAAAATGCTCCTTCCGGATTTCGCACTCCAGAGGCTGAGGGTTGATTCATGACCCGTAAACACCGGCCACAATGAGAAGCCCCACGTTAGCCTGCAGGTCCTCCGAGTATCTTATCTATCTTATATTTTATTTGATTTTATTCTTTTTTTTTTTTTTTAAGCGACAATGCATGTTAATGAACATACATGAGACACTGCAGCCACATGAATGGAAACATGCCAGATTGTAGCCTTAGGCTAATTTCTATCCATTGTCCCAACATTCTCACACATTCATACACCTTCTAATCTCTCTAATCTATCTTCATAGTCAAGTGCCATCGTACGCTGTGGTCTGGGGCAGCGGTCTGCGCGTGAGGACACTAATAGACTGGAAAAGATCATCAAGAAGGCTGGACATGTTGTAGGGGAGGAGTCGGACCCTCTGACTGTCGTGTCGGAGAGGAGGATGTTGTCCAAAATCAGGACTATTCTGGACTTTCCCTTCCACCCGCTCCACAAAGTACTGGTCAGCTGCAAGAGCTCGTTTAGCAATAGACTGTTACTGCCACGCTGCTCCACCGAGAGACACAGGAAATCATTCCCACCAGTCGCCATAACACTTCTGAACTCTGTATTGTAAATCCTCTGTAAAGTCACTGTGCAACTTTCTGCCTGCTGTACAATATTAAGTCCACTTTTAAACTGTACATCATGTCCATATGTAATATGGGAATATGTATCATGTTAATATGTAAATAGATTGTTTGGGATATATCGTAGTCGATAGTTTATCGTTAAGTTATATACTTTTAAAAAGAAACTTCTATTGTCTTGCACTGGTCGGTTGCATGTTTGTAACAAAAAGAATTTCCCCTTGGGGATGAATAAAACTAATTCTTATTCTGATTCAATATCAGACAAAAAGCTGGCCACAAAATGTACAGTGCACGAGGGTCTTGAACCTGCCAAAAAGGCTACAGTACGGTTTTCAATTCTGTTATGTGCAGAAATAATTGTGCAAATACAGCAAATAATGTTTAACCAATCAAACACTTTGTAGAAGCAGCAAGATCTAAGATGAGTAACATATCAAATGTTGCAGAAAGAAAAGTTTTAAAATAGTAAATGTTTACAATATATATTTCCCATTGGTATCATTTTAATATTCCTGTCACTTGCGTATACCTTGTATTTGTATATTTTATGTCATTCCTTTATTTTACAGAAAGTAGTGTGATGAGGGAAACTGTTTTATTATTATTTTTATAACATTTTACAAAATCGTTTTTGAGTCAATTCATCTTGATTCTTATTTACCTTCTTAGTTATATGTATCTTTCTAGTTTCTTTGACCTAATAATTCTGTAATGATGACCATTATGTTTTTTTAAAATAAAAGGTAAAATCAAATAATGATAATGAATGAATATAAACCGTATTTGACAGTGGTTCAAAAAGGACTAGGACTTCTCTTTTCAAAAAAAAAAAAAAAGACACGCCACACATCAGAGATATTGGTAATTGCAGTTTACATTTTTTTCTAGTCCCATTGTATTTCAAGCTAATGCATCATTTGTTTTCTAACTGAAAGAGATGTTTTGTGGCGATTGTACATTGTGTAATTGTCCCTTTGACCATGTGTCAGCCACAGCAGAGTAAGCCAACCTACAGATAAGTAGCACCCCTCAGTGGTAACAGCTGGTTATAAAATAAATAAGCTTTGCAAGTTGTGCTGCATACATCAAGGCACAATTACGATGTAATTGAATAATAGCGCATTTAAAAACAAGACAGTTTGAAGCGTGTTATATATATTTTTGAATATAACATTAATGCCCAGGCCTATGGGCAATAAATAAGGCCCAGACATAGGACCTGGGGTCCGCCACAGGGGATAACGTATATTGCTATCGGGTGCCTCCACTCAGGTGAGCAGCGCTCAGGCTCGAACCTGCATCTGCGGGGTGCATGTAAGCTTGCGCGCTGCGCTCTGACCGTTCGGCCTCTGTGGCGACCGAATGTAGCGTCATCATCCGCTCATCCGCTTCTGACAGTATCCCACAATGGCGGATAGAAAACAGAGCATTTTCAGGTTGGAACCGACTCAGTAGCCTGATGCTTTACATGTAGGCTAATGTTTTTTTCAGAGTTAGGAGTGATTTTATTTAGAATGACAAGGACAATGTTCAGATATTCATATCTGATTTTATGTATTCCAGAGCTGCAAACTCTCACACTTTCGCCGTGTGACACACATTTTTGCCTGTTTTCACACGCACTCACGCCACACATCACATTTCTCACGCAAAAAAAAAAAAAAATCATCTTTTTTTTTTTTTTTATTTACAATCTATGGTTCCATCGGAGACGCTTGGTTTTCATAGTGGTTGAAACCATGGCCGGCCACCAAAAAAAGCGCCCTCTGATGGTTATAGACTGTGCACTGACATGTCAATTGCCAGTTTGGGATCTCGGCGCTGTTGGAGAAAAGAGCAGCAGAGAGGGCACAGGCATCCAGTCTCGGCGGCCAGTTAAGTATAAGACCACGAAGACAGTCAAAGGTGAGTTCTCTTTGTGCGTAAAGCATGTTTATGAGGAAGAATTATTTAAACAAGCTACAAATTCTAACAGAAATTCAACAGTTTTGCTTAATTTGCAGACGTGTCCCATGTATTTTAATAAAAGCAGCCGTGCAGTATATAAACTAACTTTGTGTTAAAACACTGGGTCACTTAATAAATCGAACAAGCAAACACTGAAACTATTTACGATATGTCTTTGGATCCGGCTCTGGTCCAAATGACACACTTTGGGGAATTGCATTTTTGCACCACAGGGGCGGCAGGAAAAGATACTGCGCCTTTGTGCGCGGCGACGCGCCACCGCTCTGTGGTTTGACTCCCCCGAAGAGACGCGTCCAAACGGACAACGCGCAGGAAATTCCTCCTGCTCTAGTTACCAGTGGCGATTCTAGACTTTTTTAACAGGGGTGGCCTTAGTGGAGCACTGATTAATTCAAGGGTGGCATCATAAAATCATGCATTGAACACCATACTCATAAATTGAAGGACAAAGACCGTACTCTTACATCAAATTATTACTTACATTATTATTACAAATTGAAATGAAACAAACATGAAATGGCACAATGCACAACAAAGAACATATTATTTACAATTAATTACACAAAATTAAAGCTTAATCAAAGGCCACATCTGACCTGTGAGCTTAACTATTACCATTTATAAAGTTTAAACGATATAGACTACTCTTTCATGTCATTACTGCATTGGTGATGTGCAAGTCAAATTCAGTGCCTGTCACTTTAAGGCCCTGCCCCTAACGGGCGTGAGGTTTGCTTGATTCTCACGGTTTAAGTTAAATTGTTGTGCATTGTGCATATTATAAGGATATGTGGATGAAATGAATTATGTTTTCCATGTAATTTGTTAAAACTCGAAGAAAATCTGTCTTGGATTACATGAGATACTGTGTCTTGTAATGATAATTTTTATGATTTTGACAAAATAAATAACTATCTCCAGATGTAAATGGTTGCATATCCTATTACTCAAATTCAATTAAACCCACCAGCAGTGTTGGGAAAGTTCACTTTCTACAAGAACTAGTTCAAAGTTCAGTTCACACATTTTAAAATAAACTAGTTCAGTTCATAGTTCAAACTTCAAAATTTTGAACTAAGTTCATGGTTCCAAAAATGAACTATTTCTTAGTATGTTGCTGCGAGCTATTCTTTTTCAAAATGATTGCCACATATACAGTAGAATCACAGACAGCAATTATTTTATCAGTTTTAACAATGAAGCTATGTGTCAGATTTCATCTTCATATCCAATTTTAAATCCTTATCCAACAGGGTTTACATTAGCATTGAGGGGACAGCATTTCCTCATTGTGTTGCTTTAATGCTTTGTTGCTGTCCATTCACTCCACACTAGTAGCAGCTTCAGCTTTCAACCCTACAGTACATAATCAAAAACATGCTGCTTGAATGGTCTTTTTTAATGAATTATTAAAAGAAAAACAGGACAGTAATCATTAAGGTGCAATCATACAATTCTTTTAAATGATCATACGTCTTGTTACGTGCTGCTGTCGGCGCTGGTTTTGTTTTTTTTTTTTTTGATGACGCGTCACGCATGCGGCGGACGGCGGGGCGACACTTGTGGCTGGTGTTGCCAGATTTGGTGTTTTTCCGCTACATATTGAGACCCGTTTGTGGTGTGTTTTAGCTGGGTTTTCGCCTGGTAGAAATAGAAATCTGGCACCCTATTAAACAAAGTTAACCTGTGAGAGCGTGCCGTTCACAGACACCAGAATGAACGAGTTCACAGTTACGTTCATCAGGCAGTAATACAGCACGTTCAGTTCACGTTCGCCCAAAATATGAGGCACAACACTGCCCACCAGTAGGCTAGACCTTAATTTCACAGCCAACTGTAGGTATGTTAGCAACACAGGGCTTGAAAACATTGACTATATATATAGAACAAACAAAAACGAAACCCTGGCCTGCGTGGAATTTATCTGGGAATATAGCTTAAGCCTAACTTACTGAAGGTAGGGACGAGCTACATTGCTAGCGTGTTTAATTTGGTTCCTTGGTTAAAATATAATGTAGGCTATGTTTTTTTGCACACAATTACGTCTGCTAATCTGCTAATGATAAATCATTAAATGCGTTTTGCAAAAGTAGCCTACAGTTAACAGTTAATTACCTAGCAAATGTCGATTGAGTAGGCAGAATAGGCAGGTACAGTAGATAAACTACATGACGTGATTCAACAGACGTGATACTGGGCTGTGTGCGATTAGATATCAAGGCAGATGTGATAGGTAAATCGATATCTTTGCGTGCTAGCACAAGTAGTACTGCTGTAAATGCACATGCTAAAAAACAATAAGCCATGTATCGTTGGTTAACTTGCTACTTACATTTCTGAGTTCTGGTGTCTGACTGTGACTGTCCAAGCTCCCGCACTGATTTAAAAGGCAGCAAGTGCGTCAACAAAGGTTTCGCCTTTGATCACGTTAATGGCCAATCGTAGAGTAGGATTTTCGGGTGGCACCTGGGGTGGCCAATCAAATTTCAGGGGTGGCGTGGGCCACCCCAAGCCACCCCTCTGGCTCCGCCCCTGCTAGTTACCCTGGACTCGCTTTCTTTCTCAGAAAATAACGACACAGTTAAAAATGCAGTTTTGGTTTTAACGCCTCCCGGTGTCCTCTGCTTGTGGTGCGCCACAAAGTTGTATCGAATTTAAAACGATAAATGTCCAAACTGTGTAGTCTCAGGTATTTTAAAGCGTTATACAACTTGGTCACACATTTTGTGCATCCGTGTTGACTGGAAAGTTCAGGCTTCACTCCACCGTGCAAACATTTTGAGACTCCAGATTCTAGAGGTGGGATCTGTGGAGCTTTTCTTGTCTGGACCTTTGGCTCAAGACTGCTTATCCGACCTGGGAATGTGGTTTTAAGGCACACCAATAATGTCTGGCATTAAGTCTGACCAAAATTACACTAATCCCTTAAACTGCAGTACATTCGAATTGTTTTTGTTTTTAACAATTGGTTGCAAATGAAGTAGCTGTGTAAACTATTGTTACTCCATGTTAAAGCATTTTCTGATTTAGTGTAGTGAAGAGTCATGTTCTTTATATTTTAAGCATATTTCCAATCTGAATAGGTACTATATTGTATTCTGTGGTCCAATACATCCCTTATTTAGATGTTCTCCCAGCTGAGTCCCAACCCCCTCCTGCTGCTGGGCATCCTGCTTCTCTGTGTCCTTGGTGCCTACTCAGCCAAATGCCCACAGCAGTGTGTGTGTGACCAGATCCAGCTCACAGTGGCCTCGTCAACAAAAACCTCACCGAAGTTCCTCCTACGATTGATGAGGTAGGTTTAACTCCTATTAGTTTTTGGTACAATCTCCACTCTATAGCCCTATTTATATGTCTTCTTTCTAGATTACAGTAAAGTTGGATCTTCGCAACAATGACATCCAAGAACTTCCCACTTCTGCCTTTAGACACACTCTATACCTCACTCACCTTTCGCTGCAGCGCTGTAACATCCGCAGGGTCAAAGAGGAGCTTTCCGTGGTCTTGGTCGTCTGGTTTTACTCAACCTGGCCAACAACAACATTGAAATTCTCTATCAGGTGACAACACAGTGCCACAGTAATACAGTCATCTTTAGTGGGGCAGCAGAATTATATACTGACTTTGCTTTTGTGAGTACAGGAGTCATTCGATGGTCTGTCCTCGTTGAAGCAGCTCATGCTCGACCATAACCGTGTAGAAGAGATCCAGCCTGGAGCGTTCTCTCAGCTTGGTTTTCGCAACCTGCTCTCCCTCACACACAACCAGCTGATCTACATCCCCAACATGGCTTTCCAGGTTGACAGAGAAAACCGACTCTAGAGTTAGTGAATCACAATTGCGTAATAACAGCTCATACTGTGAATCCCTAGGGCTTGCAGAACATCAAGTTGCTGCATCTCAGTCACAACTCTCTGACCTATCTGGATATTGAGGCCTGTTCACACTCACTCGTCTCAGTCTGGACCAGCTGCAGTTCTTTCCCACTGAGACGATGACCAGGTAAGAAATTATGCTGATAGTTTTGCCTTTCAAATTATCTCAATGTGTCATAATCCCCTTTTCCCAAACTGACCTAGGCCTAAGCATGGTTGCCTCTTGTTACCGACCTGTCTTTACATTGGCTGTGTCCAAATTCAGGGTCTACATCCTCCTTAGGATCCTTCCTACCCGGTTGAAGGAGGAGGGATCCTCCGACGACCGCAAAACCCGGAAGTCGGTGTTTGTGAATTTGGACAGCCTACCCTTCTTTCAGTTCCCTCCCTTACCCGTTGCTCATTTCCTGTCACCTAGCAACCGTGACAGCGCTAAGCTTTTTTTTGTTGTTTGTTTGCTCCGGTGAAGAGCTCATCGTTCTCTCCCCGGAGCTTTATAAAAACTTCTGCCTGCTCTTTCGTCCCTGGAAGCGTTAAAAACAGCTTCAATCACTAACAGATTAGCTGTGTGTAAGGGGATATTCACACAGGCTGTAAGGAAGAAGCTAGTTTACGAGTAATGTTTTTTGGTACATATATAAACGTACAAATGTAAAAAAAAAATACTTAACAAAATGTATGACAACCACTGAAAAAAAAAACACGTATTTTTTTAAAAGCCAGTTTTTAAAAAACGTACATCTAAAAGCATACTCCTCTCCCACTACGCTACCGCTCGCTTCATTGGCCAGTAAGCTCTGCCGAAAAGAATTATGGGATAGGTAGGACGGGAAAGGATCCACCACACCCATCCTTCCAATTCGGGGAAAAGGAGGACGTATTTGTGGGCCGCATTTGAAGGATCCTACAAATTTGGACAGCCTTCGTCGCTGCGCTGTGACGTAACATCCTTCAAATGAGGACTCCGAAGGATGTAGACCCTGAATTTGGACACAGCTTAGATGTCCTGTACTTTTGTTTATTAAGCACAGTCTGTACGTACAACACATTATGACCAAGTTTCAAAGCTCCTTTCAAATTCAATATCTACTTTTAACAGCTACTAGTCCTAGCTACTAGGTTCATAATTCCTTTTTCCTGTCCAGACTGCCTGAGTTGACCCGCCTCGAGCTGAGCCACAACTCCATGACCTTCGTGGGGGAGGAGGCCATCTCCATGCCCAAGCTGAGCCATCTCTTCCTGGACCACATGTTTCTGCAGGACCTCGACAAAACTGCTGTCTCCAAGTCGCCCAGCCTTGTTCATCTGGACCTCAGTTACAACCAGCTGCGTGTCATCCAGCCCTTCTCAGAAGGGACACCCAACCTGGCTGGAAACTCCATCAACTGCAACTGCTACCTCCGTCCACTCAGGTACAGCCCTAAGTTACCACAGTAACCACACGTTGTAACTGGATTCCTCCCTGTAACATTGTTAACTGCAGGGAGTGGGCCATCAGCAGTAAGGTGAAGCTGCTGGGAACATGTGTATACATGTTCCCAGCATACAGAAAACATACAGTTGTGCTCATAATATACACTGGAAAAATTTGTAATTTTTTTAGTGGGTTTATACATAGAATATGAATAATAACACAAAAAGTATATTCACTAATAGTTAGTGGTTGGGTGAAGTCATTAATTATCAAACAACTGTGTTTACTCTTTTTAAATCATAATGACAACAGAAACGACAAAAATTACCCTAAATAAAAGTTTACATTTTGTCCTGATAACATGCACAAGTGACACAAACAGGTTTGAATGGGTACTAAAGGTAACCATCCTCACCTGTGATCTGTTTTCTTGTAATCAGTGTGTGTATAAAAGGTCAGTGAGTTTCTGGGCTTCTGACAGACCCTTGTATATTTCATCCACGTTTCTGTATTCGGAGTCATGGGGAAAGCAAAAGAATTGTCAAAGGATCTGTGGGAAAAGGTAATTAAACTGTATAAAACAGGAAAGAGATATAAAAAGATATCCAAGGAATTGAGAATGCCAATCAGCAAGTGTTTAAACTCGAATAAAGAAGTGGAAAATGAGGGATTCTAAATAACAAATAACTTGACTCTCTGAAAAAAGGGGGTGTGGATGTTTCAAGATGCACAATAAAGAGGCACTGCATGGTGGAGTCGCCAGAAGAAAAACGTTTGAAAAACCTTTATTGTACAACTACAGTGCTCTTGGTCAATCCAAAATGTTAACAAACCCTCAAACATAAACATTTAAGTAGTAAAAGTTAAGTTTTGGCTTTCTTAAGAGAATATCTACATGTACACCATTAATAGAGATATATTAGTGTGCAGAATTATTATGCAACTAAATGAAAAACAAAGATTTTCCCATCCCACTTATTTTCGCCCTGCGAAAGGGAATAAGAAACAAACCCAAAATTTACAAATAAACATTTCTAAAAAAAAAAAGAAAAAAGAAAAACTCAGTGACGGATATAGCCAGCTTTATTTTGGATAACAGTCACACGCCTTCTGTTTGTGGAGTCAGTTTCTTGATCTGGTCACAGTCTTTTTGTGCAGCCGTCCTCCTCCTTCTGTCCATACTGGTTTTGAGACATATGGATATGGGAGCACCTTCCTGACGAATTTGCATGGGAAAGTGTGGATTAAGTTGTCACAATCTTCTGGTCTGCAGATCCTATTGACTCTCTTCCTCATCTTTGGTTTTATACTGTTTTTCTTTCTTTTCCTTTCTGGTATAAAGTTGTTTCTCGGTTCTCAGGTGAACAGCAAGTTGTACTGTGTTCTTCAGTAACATCTTTTTGATGTTAATTTTTGTCCTTATGGCTTTGTTTTGGACTAAAACTTTAGATTGTCATTTTAGCTATCAAAGATGTAATAAAGTTTACATCACTATCAATGTCATTTGGAGCTGGGATGTTAATGAGATTGGATTTGCCAGGATTATCTGTGTTGGGTCCTTGGTTCGTTCTTGTTTCCTGATCCAGTGTACGGGCAATGGTCAGCTTTTCCTTCTCAGTGATCTTGTTTTCAGTGACTTCCAAGCAAGTCACAAAGATTTTTTTCTCAA
Organism: Neodontobutis hainanensis; assembly: GCA_024349245.1. Taxonomy (NCBI): domain Eukaryota; kingdom Metazoa; phylum Chordata; class Actinopteri; order Gobiiformes; family Odontobutidae; genus Neodontobutis; species Neodontobutis hainanensis. Next base: position 523,399 of record JALDNG010000375.1, on the reverse strand, counting down.
CTTCCATCTTCTTCTCCGTCTTGCTGGGCATGTCTACTTCCATCTGTACCTCCATTTCACCGTACAGCTCCACATCCATCGGTACCTCCATTTCGCCGTACAGCTCCACATCCATCGGTACCTCCATTTCGCCGTACAGCTCCACATCCATCGGTACCTCCATTTCACCGTACAGCTCCACATCCATCGGTACCTCCATTTCGCCGTACAGCTCCACATCCATCGGTACCTCCATTTCACCGTACAGCTCCACATCCATCGGTACCTCCATTTCGCCATACTCCTCAAAATCCATCTGTACCTCCATTTCACCGTACAGCTCCATATCCATCGGTACCTCCATTTCGCCATACTCCTCAAAATCCATCTGTACCTCCGTCTTGCTGTTCATTTTAACTTTTATATCGACTTCCATTTTGCTATCCATCTCAACTTGTACAAAATGTCGTCCGTTAGTATTCAGCTTCGTCTGATTAATGAGTGTGTGACTTTCTCCAGCGTCTGTGAATTGTGCCTAGAATCTGCTTTGAACTGCAACTTGGTTAATGTGAGATCACAGGATTCTATAGAATGTTTGGTCGTCATGGTGTTGGGCCAGAGTTACAGGCTTTCATTTTTGAAGTATTTATTTGGTTTTAACAACTTTATTCTAATATTTGTTCTATATTTCTAGCCAAGGTTTTTAAAATGTGGTCTTGTTAAGTGATTTTTTTTTAATTGATTGAAAAAACTAAAAAATAATATGCATACACAAAAATAAATAATCAAGTATTTGTGAAGGAGTGTAACTTTTTGTTCTGTTGTGTCCAAAACTGACCTCTCAGTCTTTGGCACAATCAGATGGAATAAGTCATGAACGCACCAACATTTCAATGCCATAGAGTCTTTATTGTTCACAACCAACACAATAAACGACCCGAGTAGACACACCTTCTCTACTAATGATTGTACATTAGACCCAAGCTTTTATACAGTTTTCACATGACAGTTTATTTAATGCTATTTCGTTAGGGCTTTGAGGACCCCTCCTCATCGGCATCTTCTTCCTTTGAAACCTGGTTTCTCCAGACAAAGACTCTCTGTCCTGTCCTGTAAATTTTCCCTGTGTGTGTTTGCACAACCACCTTATGATTTAAACCATACATTTTTGACATCATGTTTTCTTTTTTACCTTCCCATGATCCTAGCTATATTATCATAACATATTCTCATCCATGCATAAGTATAAATCCTAAGATAAGTAACATAAACTCCTCAAAGTGAAAAATAACCTAGGCACACAAAAACATACCCTTCGCATAGAAATATTACACCACATAGTGGTGTGTTTGAAATGCACACTAAACCCCAGCACAAGTTGAGCTGCCACTGACAGCAGGCTCGGGTTTTGTTTACCCTGGCTGACTTGAACATCCTTGGCTATCTTCGTGCGTCTCTGTGAGAAGTCTGCATGTGTTACCGTATGCTTTTCTCTCTTCTCTGGCTTCCACCCACCATCCAAAGACATGCATGTATAGGTCAATAGGCAAATCTGAAGAGTGCAGTGACAGTTGTGTTGGAGAAATTAATCAACAGCTTCACAAGAGGATGTATCAGCACAGAAGAGCCAATCCTTGTGCCTAGCAAGGCAAAAAATCTCTAACACAGATATGTAACTAAATTTCCCCTTTTAGTCTCAACCGTTGTTACAAACACATCTTAACTAAAACACATATTAATTTCTCTCGTCCCCCAGTGTCTATTGTTTAGTCTCACTGCAGGAAGTCGCCCGTACCCCCGGTATGAAGATGCACGGAAATACATAAAATATATGTAGATATTGCGTAACCCTAACGAACATTCAAAAAAAAAAAAAATTACAACTGTTTTACCTGGATTGAAAGCCAATGGTCCTTCCCACAGTCTGATTGGTCTTTGTCACTTCTCTATTCAGGCCCGGTCACTGAGTGGAAGGTCTGGCCCGGTCTGCTTTTAACAGCGCAGCTTTGGGACTTATAGGAAATGCTTTCTTTGTGCATTTCCCGTGCACGTCAGGTCCACTCTCCGATGGAGAGATAGCGGGTATTGGAATCTGTGTCACGGCACCAAATGTTAAAATAATTTTTAGGGTAAAGCAAATCACACACATGTAACAATGGTACAGGATAATGTTTGCTTGCAAAGATAAACAATACATGAGATTTTATATTGTGCACTTCATGCAGAACAGCCCAAGAATTTACAGGAACTGGGGGCCTTTTGACAAAAAGAATGCGCAGCTTTACATCTGAGAAAATAAAGAGCCTCATCCACAACTACCACAAAAGACTTCAAGCTGTCATTAATGTCAAAGGTGGTAATACACAGTATTAGGAACTGGGGTATGTAAACTTTTTATCGGGGTCATTTGGGTAGTTTCTGTTATTATAATTTAAAAAGAGTAAACACGACAATAAATTGCTTCACCACTAAATGGCTTCACCAATAAATGGCTTCACCCAACAACTAACTATGAGTGAAAGAAAAGTTTTTGTGCTATCATTCATATTCTCTATAATATTGCCCAAAAAAAACAAAAGCAAAAACAAATTCCAAATATAGCTGCAAGCAGCAATAACGGGGCCAAGCACAAGGCCGGCATTCAATCTCATGCCGACCTGGCTGGCAGCATCAGACCAACGGCAGTAAGCATCTAAAGACATTTAAATAAGACTTTAGTCTAAATGGCTGAAAAATCATCAATACGGTCTTTAGCACTTTGATTGAATTGTTTATCTCGTTCGACCTAGATACAGAGCAGTAACCAAACTGATGTGTGAAACAACTAGAGTGCTAAAACTCAGCAGGCAGCCTCAAGTCATGGTTGCCATGACATGTACTAAGTTTGGTTATAATATATTAAAGCATTGCAGAGATATAGCCTGATATTCATTTTTGTGCGCATTAAGTCGATTTCATTTGCACAGTATTCGAAAACGGTTCGACCAATCATCTTAATTCTAATAACTTTTTGTCAGGATAGTCTGAAGATGATCTGGTTTAATTTTCATGAAAATTGGACAAACGGCCTAGGAGAAATTCGCAAAAGTACGTTTTATAGAAAATTCAAAATGGGCGACTCCCAGAATGGTTGGTATGGGAAAATTGGCTATGCTACAGCTCGGCATGATGCCACGAATCTAAAAAGACCAGTTTTGTGATTTTTGGCTAAAGCATTATGAAGTAATAATTTAAAAAATGTCACATTTTTGTATCTCTGGACCACTAGGTGGCGCTGCCCAAAAAGTTGGCAGGCAGCCTCGAGTCATGGTTGACATAACACATATTAAGTTTGGTTAGAATATGTTAAAGCACTGCAGAGATATAGCTTGTCTTTGATTTTTGTGCGCATTAAGTCAAATTCATTTGCACGGTATTCAAAAACGGTTTGACTAATCAACTTTCTTTATATAACTTTTTGTCAGCATAGTCTGAAGATGTTATGATTCAATTTTGGTCAATATTGGACAAACGGTGTGGGAGGAGTTTGAAAAAGTAGGTTTTTAAAGAAAGACAACATGGCAAACAGGAAGTTTGGCCAAATAGGACATATTTGGTATCTGTGCTCTCGGCTTGATCCAGTGAAGACATTAAGACCATTTGTTTTACAATAGGTTAACGTAATCAAAAGTTATTAGCGTATTTGTCAATTTGGTTATAACTTTTGACCACAAGGTGGCGCTGCCCCAAAACTTTTTGAGTACCTTCAGGGCTTGGTGCCGAAGATGCATACCTAGTTTCGTAATGATGTGGCAATGTGGTTAAAAAATATAGCACTTTTGGACAAAATTCAAGATGGCCGACTCCCAAAATTGTTGATATGGCAAAATTGGATATGCTACGGCTCGGGATGATGCCACGAATCTAAAGAGACTGTGTTTGTGATTTTTAGCTAAAGTATTCTGAAAAAATAATTAAAAAATGTCACATTTTGATATCTCTAGACCACTAGGTGGCGCTGCGTCAAAACTCTGCAGGCATCCACAAGTCATGGTTGCCATAACACGACTTAAGTTTGGTTAGAATATATTAAAGCATTGCAGAGATATAGCCTGACTTTTATTTTTGTGCGCACTAAGTCATTTTCATTTGCGCGGTATTCGACAACGGTTTAATGAATCAACTTTCTTTATATAACTTTTTGTCAGCATAGTCTGGAGATGCTCTGGTTCAATTTTCATGAAAATTGGGGATACGGCCTAGGAGGAGTTTGCAAAAGTACGTTTTTTAGAAAATTCAAAATGGCGGAAAAACTATCATGGCGGAAATTGACGTCATAGGGTGCACTCGAATCGGCTTGAGCTAAGGAATCAGAGGAAAAAAGAATTTTAATTCTAGGCCTTATGGTTCAAAAGTTATTAACATAAACATAAGTCCAACTTTGAACAGTTGGTGGCGCTAGAGATATTGAATTAGACACTTCAAATTTGCTAGGATCAATGATTGGATAGTCCTCAATGAGTGTGCCAACTTTCATCATTTTCACGCAAACGCTTCTATGGCCTGCCATAGACTCCCATGGAAAAGAAGAAGAAATATAGCTGCAAGCAGCCATGACGGGGCCAAGCACTAGGCCGGCATTCAATCTCATGCCGACATAGCCGGCAGCATCAGACCAACGGCAGTAAGCATCTGAAGACATTTCAATAAGACTTCAGTCTAAATGGCTGAAAAATCATCAATACGGTCTTTAGCACTTTGATTGAATGGTTTATCACGGTCGACCAGTAACCAAACTGATGTGTGAAACAACTAGAGTGCTCAAACTCTGCAGGCAGACTCAATGTGTTGATGGCTGGCAGCATCAGACCAATGGCAGTAAGCAGTTAAATACATTTCAATAAGACTTCAGTCTAAATGACTGAAAAATCATCAATATGGTCTTTAGCACTTTGATTGAATGGTTTATCACGTCCAATCCAGAGGCAGCGCAGTAACCACACTGATGTGTGAAACAACTAGAGTGCTCAAACTCTGCAGGCAGACTCAAGTCATGGTTGCCATAACAATTACTAAGTTTGGTTAGAATATATTAAAGCATTGCAGAGATATAGCCTGACTTTTATTTTTGTGCGCACTAAGTTGATTTCATTTGCGCGGTATTCGACAACAGTTTGACGAATCAACTTTCGCAAATTTCAGTAAGACTTCAGTCTAAATGGCTGAAAAATCATCAATACGGTCTTTAGCACTTTGATTGAATGGTTTATCACGTTCGACCCAGAGGCAGCGCAGTAACCACACTGATGTGTGAAACAACTAGAGTGCTCAAACTCTGCAGGCAGCCTCAAGTCATGGTTGACATAACACGTACTAAGTTTGGTTATAATATGTTAAAGCATTGCAAAGATATAGCCTGACTTTAATTTTTGAGCGCATTAAGTCAAATTCATTTGCACGGTATTCACAAACGGTTTGACTAATCAACTTAATTCTCATAACTTTTTGTCAGCATAGTCTGAAAAAGATCTGGTTCAATTTTGGTGAAAATCGGACAAACGGTGTGGAAGGAGTTCAAAAAAGTAGGTTTTTGAAAAAAAACAACATGGCAAACAGGACGTTTGTGCGAATAGGACATATTTGGTATCTGTGCTCTCGGCTTGATCCAGTGAACACATTAAGACCATTTGTTTTTACAATAGGTAAATATAACTTTTATAACTTTTGACCACAAGGTGGCGCTGCCCCAAAACTTTTTGAGTACCTTCAGGACTTGGTCCCGAAGACGCATACCAAGTTTCGTAATGATGCGGCAATGCGTTCAAAAAATATAGCACTTTTTGACAATATTCATAATGGCCGACGCTCAAAATGGCCGATATGGGAAAATTTGGTATCGCAGGACTCGGCATGACGCACTGAATCTAAAGAGACCAGTTTTATGATTTTTGGCAAAAGCGTTCAGAAGATATAAGCAAATAATTCACTTTTTTATATCTCCTGACCACTAGGAGGCGCTGCGCCAAAATTCTGCAGGTATCCTCAAATCATGGTTGCCATAACACGTACTAAGTTTGGTTGGAATATGTTAAAGCATTGCAGAGATATACCCCAACATTTATTTTTTTGCGCACTAAGTCGAATTCATTTGCGCGGTATTTGACAACGGTTTGAAGAATCAACTTTATTCTCATAACTTTTAGTCAGCATAGTCTGAAGATGATCTGGTTCAATTTTCGTCAAAATCGGGGCTACGGCCTAGGAGGAGTTCGCAAAAGTACGTTTTTTAGAAAATTCAAAATGGCGGAAAAACTATTATGGCGGAAAATGACGTCATAGAGTGCAATCAAATCGTCATGAGCTAAGGAATCAGAGGAAAAAATAATTTTCATTCTAGGCCTTACGGTTCAAAAGTTATTAACATAAACATAAGTCCAACTTTGGACAGTTGGTGGCGCTAGAGGGATTAAGGTAGAAACTTCAAATTTGTTAGGATGACAGCTGACAATGTCCACTATGAGTGTACCAAATTTCACAACTTTTTAGCATACGGTTCTATGGGCTGCCATAGACTTACATTGCAGAAGTATAATAAGAAATCTAACGGTTTCAATAGGGTCTACGCACCTTCGGTGCTTGGCCCCTAATAATAATAATAGGAACCGGAACAAAAACAATAGGTGCCTCAAGCACCTTCGGTGCTTGGCCCCTAATAAACAACAGCAGCATTCTGAATAATCTGCAGCTGTCTTAACCATCGTTTTGAGAGACTAGTGAGCAGGCTGTTACAGTAATCTAACCTGCTGGAGACAAAAGCATTGATAAGTCTCTCTAAGTCTGGTTGAGACATTAACTCTTTGACTCTGGCAATGTTTCAAGGTGATTAAATGCGGATGATGTAATTGGCTTAATGAGACTGTGGAAATTCAAATTCGAGTCCATAATGACTTTGATAAGTGCAGTCTCAGTCTGTGATGGGGCCTGAATCCTGACTGAAAAGGATCAAAGCAGTTGTTAAGTAATAGAAAGTCATTAAGTTGCTGAAATAGAACTTTTTTAGTGACGGTCCCTAAAAATGGCAGGTTTGATATGGGCCGATAGCGGATGACAGTTTTTAAGGCCATTGAAAACGTTTCAGACTGTAAAGAATTATTGACTATATCAGTGAGATGTGGTAACATACTGCTTAGTACTGATTTTAGAAATCTAGTGGGTAAAACATCAAGGCAGTAGGTGTCTCCTAGGTGGCTGCAGTGTTGTTGTATGCCCTTTGGACTTTATCGCATGTTTAATATCTTGAACCTTGTTGAAAAACAATGCAAACTCTTTACATTTAGTGGAAACTCATTTTGGAGGAAATGGAGCTGAAGAGTTTGTTAATCTGTTTACAAACCGGACACGCAAGTTGTTACTGCTGTTGTTGATGATCTCTGAGAAAAATCTTTCTCTTGCTTTTTGCAAAGTTTGATGGAAAACATGCAAATTTTCATGTATGCCTCATAATGGTAAATAGTGTGCATTTATGTAGCGCTTTTTTGCACCCTTCTCAGGCACCCAAAACACTTTACATCCTGCTTTCATTCGCCCCTTTCCACAAAGCCTTCTGCTTCTTCCTCATCACTTTAACCTTAACAGCAGCAATGGCGTCTATATTTAAAACACCTGAAGTATTCAAATTCAACAAATCAACTTGATCTGATGAGGCATTTTCAAACCTGATTGCCTCCATAAACTGTCCTGGTGTTATCATTAATGTGCCTCTTCTGAACAACTGTAGGCTCAGCAGTAACTTTTGGAATTAAATACAGATGGAAAAAGACACAAGAATGATCAGATAAAGCAACATTGACATCTAAAATATAAACACCTTTAGTAATGACCAGGTCCAGAGTCTGACCTCTTTTATGGGTCGGCTAACTAACATACTGACAAGACCAAAAGTATCAAGAATAGTTCTTCGGCATTCCTATCAAAAGCATTATCCACATGCACATTACCTTTTTTAATTAATAAATGGCATATTTAATAATTTATTGGCACATTTAATAAATTATTTAATTATGTATTTATTTAGTTCATCTTGGGACTTTTAGTGTCCTATAGATAATGCCACATTTGAAACTAGAATCAAATAAATTGATTGTAGCTGATCTGACATTTTCAAGATTCAAGATTGAAGAGATTCGAGATTACTTTATTGGTCCCCAAGGGGAAACTAGTCTTGTGTGGATCATATTACATGTATACATAAACACACAACAAAGATTACAATTTACACTATTCAGCCATTTTATCCAGCACAATGATGATCTTCCTGAAAATGAAATAAGTCATTGTACAAACATAGCAGACATCAACATCAAACAACAAACATAACTACAGTTGCAGTTAGGATGGGGAAGACCGCACACGCAGTCACGTGATGGAATTTTTCAGTGGCTTACAATGAGGGTGGGGCGGGACGAGGGGGTAGCATTAGAGTACAGGGTCAGACAGATGTCAAAATGGCAGACGGTTGAAGGCTTTTGTTGTTAGAATAGTAAAAAAGTCAAGGCCTCTGTGGGGTGATGTTTAGGCTGTGCGTTGGAGAGGCTCAGCGGCCTTACCTTGGTGGGACGATAAGTCTCAAGAGGATAAGATACGACCCAGCTGCCGGCTAGTATTCTAAACGAGGGAAGAGGAGGGGAGGAGGAGGGGAGGGGGATGAAAATTTGTAGTTTATATTTTTTGATCTTCAGTAATTTGTCCGGATCATGATCAATCAGTTATGATTCTCAGCGTCGTGTGTGCATCCATTTCGTGGAGTAACCTTAATAATAATAATAATCTTTTTTTTTTTTTAATGATGTTTTGGGATGTTTCGAGCAGGATTCGATCCGCCCACCCGCCGGTCAAAGTACGGCCGCTCTACACACTGAGCTATACTGCCGCCTTGTTGTTCCTATCCATGGTCAGGCCTGTAATACCATGCAGCAGCTCACCGGTCTGTTTCTAGATGTTATCCACTCTTCTCTGGATGAAACCCCTTCATATTTGTTAAGCTGCGTAGCAGATCACAGGTCAGACTCCCTGTGTTAAAGTCCCTGTAATGTAATGATGTAACCCTTTCAACTGTCACTCACGTCACAGAAGCACAGTTTAATTTCAGCAGCCAGCAGCTGGGTAGATTTAAAGCAGCTGTCTTACAAATTTGAGCAGGAATTCCCCTATTATAATCCAAAAATCCAAAAACTGGGTTCACCAATCACGCCCCTCCAGGTGTCCCTGTAGCTGAAGTTCCCCAAAAGAATGACGGAGTCCTTGGTCGAAGCACTTTCCAGCTCCCCTCCCAGAGACTCCAAGTACTCTGCACTGCACTGGAATGCACCTAACAGTACTTTTTGTGTTTTAACAAACTTCCCCTTTGTTGAAAGTGAAGATAACTTGACTCAGGGCTTGATAAGCACTTTTAAACACTTGCCCAAGGTGCATAGATCTAACTGTGCAAAAATATTGAGGGCTTTAATTAACAAAAAAAGGACATTAGTTTTCTTTCCCGGAAAGGCTGAGGAGTGTGATCCCTCTGTATTTGGAACACACCCTTCTTAAAAAGAGGGACCACCCCGGTCTGCCAGTTCAGAGGTACTGTCCCCAACTGCCACGCGATGTTGCAGACCAAGACAAGCCCCAACCAAGATAGCCCCACAACATCCAGAGACTTGAGGTACTCAGGGCGTATTTCATCCACCCCCGGTGCCTTGCCACCGAAGAGCTTCCCAACTACCTCAGTGACTTTAGCTTGGGTGATGGACGAGTCCACCTCTGAGCCCTCGGCCTCTGCTTCCTCAGTGGAAAACGTGTCGCTGCGGTTGAGGAGATCCTCGTAGTATTCATTCCACCGTCCAACAATCTCTCCAGTTGAGGTCAGCAGATTCCAACCTCCACTGTATACAGTGTTGGCAGGGCACTGCTTCCCCCTGAGGTGTCGGATGGTTTACCAGAATTTCTTCGAGGCCGACGATTGTCCTTTTCCATTGCCTCCCCAAACTCCACCCAGACCCGAGTTTTGGCCTCCACAACCACCCGTGCTGCAGTCCGCTTGGCCTGCTGGTACCTATGAGCTGACTCAGGAGTCCTACGAGTCAACCAGGCTCAGTAGGTCTCCTTCTTCAGTTTGACGGCAACCCCAACCCGGTGTCCACCACCGGGTTCGGGGTTGCCGCCACGACAGGCACCGGAGACTTTACAGCCACAGCTTCGAGTGGCCACATCGACAATGGAGGTGGACTCAATGTCTCCATCCTCCCTCGGGATCTGGTTGAAGCTCTGCCTGAGGTGGGAGTTAAAGATCTTTCTGACAGGGGACTCGGCCAAACGTTCCCAACAAACCCTCGCAGTACTTTGGGCCTGTCCAGCTTTCTCCCCCGCCATCGGATCCAACTCACCACCAGGTTGTGATCAGATGACAGCTCCGCCCCTCTCTTCACTCGAATGTCCAACACATACGGCCGGAGGTCAGATGAAACAAAGTTGATCATTGACCTCCGGCCTGGAGTGTCCTGGTGCCACGTGCACTGGTGGACACACTTATGCTTGAACATGGTGTTTGTTATGGACAAACTGTGACTAGCACAGAAGTCCAATAACAGAACACCACTCGGGTTCAGATCAGGGGGGTCGTTCCTCCCAATCACTCCCCTGCAGATGTCACTGTTGCTGCCCACGTGAGCGTTGAAGTCCCCCAGTAGAACGACGAAGTCCCTGGTCGGAGCACTTTCCAGCAGGCCGGGTACTCTGCACTGCCATTTGGCCCATAAGCACAAACAACTTTGAGAGACCTATCCCCGACCCGAAGGCGCAGGGAAGTGACCCTCTCGTTCACCGGGGTGAACTCCAACACATGGCGGCTGAGCCGGGGGGCAATGAGCAAACCCACACCGGCCCGCCGCCTTTCACTGCAGGCAACTCCAGAGTAGTGGAGAGTCCAGCCTCTCTCGAGGATTTGGGTTCCAGAGCCCAAGCTGTGCGTGGAGGTGAGCCCGACTATCTCTAGTCGGTATCTCTCAACCTCCCGCACAAGCTCAGGCTCCTTCCCCGGCAGCGAGGTAACATTCCATGTCCCTAACGCCAGATTCTGTGTCCGCGGATTGGGTCGCCGAGGCCCACGCCTTCGACTGCCACCCAATCCACTTTGCACTGGCCCCTTACGGTTCCTCCTGCAGGTGGTGGGCCCACCGGAGGTTGGCCCCACGTTGCTCCTTCGGGCTATGCCTGCCCAGGCCCCGTGGGAAAAGACCTGGCCATCAGGTGCTCGCATATGAGCCCTAAGCCCGGGCCTGGCTCCAGGGTGGGACCCCGGTTGCGCCACACTCGGCGAGGTCTAAATATATTTATATATATCTCTTGGGGTCATTCTGGACAATAAACTGTGTTTTGAGCCTTGGGTGGTTGCTGTTCCCAAAAAAGTCCAACAACGATTGTACTTCCTGAGGAAGATGAACAGCTTTAACGTCTCCAGTGAAATGATGACACCGTTTTATTGTGCTTTTATTGAATCGGTTTTATCCTTCTGTATTGCTGCCTGGTTTGGAAGCCTCTCCCTGACCAACAAAAACAGACTGGGTAGTCTGGTTAAAGTGGCCAGTAAGATTTCAGCGAGGAGTCAGGCTCAGCTGGGGGACATTTACAGCTGACAGGTCCAGAGGAAGGCTGGTGCTATAGCGCAGTCCTAGGACTATTCCCTCAGAAGGGAGTTTGAGATGCTGTCCTCTGGCCAGCGCTACAGAGCTCTGGGCTGTAGGACTAAATGATTAAATATGTCGTTTTTACCGACAGCTGTGAGGCACCTAGCACTTTGTAATCATTTGCACAATAATAACTGCTTGTTTGCACATTGTATTTATTTATGTTTTTAATTCTATTTTTTGCACTTTTTATCTCTGGGTTTTTAGTGATTTCCATTGCTGAACCTGCTCTTGAGTTGTTGATTTGTATTTCTATGTTGAATGTTTTTTTTTAAGGCGCATGATGCTGCAAAATGAATTTCCCCAAGAAGAACAATAAAGAAACTTTGAATTATCAATTATATGAATAATATATTTAGTCTTTATAAAAATAGTTCATATTTGTTCAAACAACAGCAGTCTTTCCTTCACAGTTTGCACATTCCTCTCCACTGTGCTATATTTACACACTATTTTAGCTCCTGCAGCCTTGATAGCTTAAGATGGCTGCCTCTGAATTATTTAATTTGCATTTTCTTTGCCTTCGATATGGCACAATAGAGAAAATATCGTAGTTAGTGCATCCAGTAACTGAAAAAAAAAACAAGTGAAACACTAACCACAGGTGCTAATACTCAGTAAATCACTTTGCTCCAATTTGTATGCATGGCACTATTCACTTTGTTTTAGTACATTCAAAGCTTTAGTAAATCAGGCCCTTGGATAAGATACACTTTATTGATGCTTCAGGGAGGATAGTCACTTATTTACCATAGAGACATGTAAAGAGGAAACAGTGTTAGAGATAATGACAGTATGACATTGCATGTGATTTAAACTGTAATAACATGTAACTACATAGTAGATACATAATGGATGTATGTATTATGTAGTTACATGTCATTACAGTTTGTTACACAGTGTGTTTAAAGAGCAAATACTCTGGAACACCAAAGTTTCAACCCTTCTGAGAGAAATAGAGAGGTTTATTATTATATACTATGTGTTAATATGAATCTTACTAATAGTGATAGCATTTTTAGTTTTTTTTTACGTAAATCTTTAATGTAACGTACTTGGAACAACAAAATTCAACATTAATATACATTGTCACATTACTGGGCAATATAACAACTCTGTCAACCCCTGTCTATATTATATTTGTAATAATTATATAAGTATATATTTCTTTATTATTACATTAGTCTCATTTACATTTACATTTAGTCATTTAGCAGACGCTTTTATTCAAAGTGACTTACAAGTGAGGAAAACAATGGAAGCAATTTCAACAACACAAGGTAACAAAAAGCATAAGTGCATAAAAAACTAGTCAGTTAAAACCTAGCACAGTAATCAAAGCCAAGGATAAGATTTTTTTTTTTTTTTTTTTTTTTTAGAAAAGAAATCGATAGAAAGGAAGTAGAATTCAGTGTTTGTCAGTCAGGTGTTGACGGAAAAGATGTGTTTTCAAGCGTTTTTTAAAGATGGCTACAAAATCTGCTGATCTTGTAGCAGCAGTAGATCATTCCACCAATTTAGAACAGATCCAGAGAAAGTGCGTGAGAGTGATTTTTTTTGTTTTTGGGATGGTACGTGTTCATTTGCAGATCGCATGGATCTGGTAGGAACATAGGTCTGTATCAGTGAGTGAAGATATGAGGGGGCGGAGCCAGTGGTGGTCTTGTAGGCCAAGAGCATAGCTTTGAACTTGATGCAGGCATCAACCGGGAGCCAGTGTAACCTAATGAGGAGAGGAGTTATGTGCGCTCTCTTCGGTTTTTTAAAGACCACTCTTGCCGCTGCATTCTGGATGAGCTGCAGATGTTTGGTTGTGCAGCAGGGAGTCCAGCCAGAAGAGCATTGCAATAATCCAGTTTGGACAAGACAAGAGCCTGGACTAGGATTTGCGTTGAGTGCTCCGATAGGAAAGGTCTAATTTTCCTAATGTTGTAGAGGATGAACCTACAGGACCTGGTGGTGCTGGCAACATGACTTGTGCAGTTCAGTTGATCATCAATTACCACTCCCAGATTTGTGGCAGTGCTGGACGGTGTAATGGTTAATGAGCCTAGTTGAATGGAGAGGTTGTGGCGGGTCTTTAAGTTGGCAGGAATCACTAGCAGTTCTGTTTTTCCAAGATTCAGCTGCAGGTAATGATACTTTATCCAAAGTGAGATGTTCCTCAGGCACACCGAGACACGAGCAGAGACCGTCGGATCATCAGGTTGAAATGACAAGTGGAGTTGAGTGTCATCTGCAGCAGTGATAGGAAAAGCCCTGCTTCTGAATAACAGAGACAAGGGATATCATGTAAATGGAAAGAGTAGCGGTCCAAGCACTGAGCCCTGTGGCACCCCTGTATTGAGATGTTAGGACTCAGAGACCTCATCTCTCCAGGATACTCTGAATGACCTACCCGAGAGGTAAGACTTGAACCATTGCAATGCCATTCCAGAGACACCCATCGCACTGAGAGAAGACAAGAGGATGTGATGGTTAACGGTGTCAAAGGCAGCAGACAGATCCAGTAAGATGAGGACAGATGACTTGGATGTTGCCTTTGCCAGTCTCAGGGCTTCGATGACTGAGAGCAGTGCAGTTTCAGTGGAATGTCCGCTCTTGAACCCAGACTGGTTCTGGTCCAGGAGGACTAGCTTTGTTCACAGCAGACTGACAGTTCCACAAGCCTATTTAGAAAGTAGAAGAGAGAGTTATGGACAGTGATATAACATGCAGATTGTTATGGTTGCATCTCCTTTTGCGTGAAACAGATGAAAATGTCCGTGTAGAAATGACAATAGGAATTTGAAAACACATTGAAGAAGAGCAGAAAAGACAATATTTAAGTAGAGGGGGAAAGTCAAAATAATAAAATATAAGTGCAAACAATTGGTACAAAAAAAGTGCAATACTCAAGTGCCCTGTCGGTGTCGGTGGAGTCGCATGCAGGTAGAGTCGATGGTCTTTACTCTCTTAGGTCTTAACGCGATGACAGCTGCCGCGCTGGTTCACACTTAAATACCCGTCTGATTCAAGAATTGAATTCAGCAGGTCACGCCTCCAAAGGCCGTAAACAACTCAAATGAAACCAGGCGGCGAGCAGGTGAGAGAAAACGCCGGTGCCCCACATGCCAGAGTCGTAGTAATGCACAGCGCGGTTTCTCAGCAATAACACGGCACTAAGCTCAAAATGACAAGAATAACATACACTTACACAGTTCTGTAGGCTTCTGCTGCTAAGTTGCTTCTCCTGCTTCTCATTTAGACACAAAGACTAATTTTAAAGAGTTATTCAAATCTACTTCTCCTTCTGCTTAAAGTTTTCTAAGTAAGTTTATTTCCTGCAGTACCTCTTCAGATTCCCGGATATAGTATGTGAAAATAGAGATGCAGTGTGGTCTGTGGAGGCAGTTGTCCATGTGAGCTTTCTTTCTGTGCCGTGATGGATCTGGGGCTGTCTGGAGTGCTGCGTGGAATGGTAAGTCTCTGCAGAAGGGGATGC
Organism: Neodontobutis hainanensis; assembly: GCA_024349245.1. NCBI lineage: Eukaryota > Metazoa > Chordata > Actinopteri > Gobiiformes > Odontobutidae > Neodontobutis > Neodontobutis hainanensis. The sequence goes on along the minus strand of JALDNG010000375.1, from coordinate 508,234 downwards.
TTTTGATTGTGAGGCACTGACATAATCCCTGACATTTACGGCTGATGTTTTCTACCGTCTCAAATATCTGTGCTGCAAGGTGTCATTGGAGCTGCTCTAGAAATATCTCCATGTGTGATCAGAGCCCCCCCCCAAATCAAATCAGAATGTTATACAATGTAATCCTTAGAGCAGAAAGTATTGTTTCAACCAATTCCCTCAAAACAAATGTATCTGTTTCTGTCAAGATTTAAGGATACATTGGATATCAGTGTTCTACAAGTAAAAATCATTGTGTACAAATCAAGTTGACATTCTAGCTGTGTGTGGAGGAGCTGTAAGATATGTTTAGACCACATATATCCTAATCCACTCTACTGAAAACGCTGTGTATTCCATCTACTGAATGAAAATGTTTGAGGAGGAAAAAGCGCAGACATCACATACGTCTGATGGAAGAAGGATAACCCTGGTGTTGAGTGTCAGTTGATGTGGCTCACTTTCAAATTATACTTAGTTATACAAAACTACCTAATTTCTCTTTGTGCGATTCTGAAATAACTCCCTTATTTAACACAATTCAATATCTGCCATTCTTGAGTCAGTTCACATGTGGGGTTATGTATCCCATTTATGTCTTTGTGGTGTAAACATCACATCCTGATTGATAAATTAAGACAGCCCAGCATCCTGGTTTAGGTAAAGCTGGGTGTTCTCCTAAGAGAACTCTAAAAGAAACTTATACTAATACAAATACTAATACTGTGGCTGGTTTCTGAAGCTGATGATGAACTGAGCCTGTGCCAACTCATTTGAGTGATGCCAAACACAGAGCGAACTGCAACTGCCACAAAAGTCACTGTGGCTCCAAAACAGCTGGTTCTTGTGTGTCATTGACTTTTGAACTATAGCGCCACTACAACTGTGAAAAGATCTTGTATTCTTCCTAAAGTTTTCTTTTTTTCTTCATTTGTTGCTCCTTGCCCTGCTCTATGACAGGTCACTTTTGGGAAATAACATTTACAAAAACAGAGAAACAAAACTATCAAAATAAATGAGTAAGCAGGGAGTGAGCTGTCACTGTCACAGAAAAAGAACACTCTGAAGTATAGTGCCTTCTCCAGCAGCTGTAGTGGTGGATATCTTTGTGAGCAGTGCAGATATAACACACATCTGTGTTACACATAAAAGTGACCACAGTGTTGTATTGAATACCTCTTGGTTCAAAAGAAAAGTTATTTAGTGACTTTTGTGGCTGTAGTGAAGTTGCAGTTTGCTTGTGTTTGTTTGGCGCCACTTGACTGAGTTGGCACACGCTCAGTTCATCAGCAGCTTCATAAACATTAATCTGAGCTTTAATCTCAATGAGGATATCACCTAGTAAAAAAAAATTAAAAATTAAAAATCTGTGTATGGTTTGTTAATTATTCTGTTTCAAAACCAAAAATGAAAAAAATTACAAATATGAACAATTGAGACTGGTGCAGCCTCAACAACGTGAAGCTTAGCGCCTTGAAGACAGTGGGGATGATTGTAGACTTCAGAAAGGAGCTAGCCTCACTGCCCCCATAACCCGCGTCACCACTATGAACTCCTTTGGCTTCATGGGCACCCCCAATCACCCAGAACCTGAACCTACAGAGGATGTACTTCCTGCGACTCTGGGGTCGGACCAGCAGACCCCTCTCGCCTCAGACACAGACTCTTTGAGCCACTCCCCTCTGGCAGGACATCTGTCATATCTGGACCAGAGCCTTTCGACACTACTGCTGGACCCTTCAAAAACCTCACACTACATTGCATTTGCACTATTCTGTAAATACTTGTTGTATCGTGTCTGATTCTGACCCCTCAGCCTTCAGAACAATAGGATATAACAGCCCATGAACACACAATAGAGTCTTTTATTGTTACAACAACAACAGACCCGAGTAGACTATTTCCAGCTCTACTAAAGATTGTACAGTGAACTTGAGCTTTTATACAGTTTTCACATGACAGTTTATTGACAGTTTATGACTATGTCTTTAGGGCCTGAGGACTCCCTCCTTCTAAGGGCAGGGGTCCTCAGAAATTGAGGTGTCAACACACTGCAGGTAGGCAACAGGACTGAATCAAAAGAAGTTTTAAATGCATAAGAGTTTTTTCAATGGAGTTATTTTTCCCATTAATAACTTACCTTCCTGGGACTCTTCATGCCAGAGTGTGGTCAGACTCTGGCTCAAACATGTAATCAATGAGAATCACTGAGACACTTTTCACATGATAAAATGTTGTTGTTTTTTCCAAAAATACTCTGCCAGTATGTTGTCCTCTGGGCAGACCAGCGAAGACCAGCCTGACTGCGGAAAGAGACCATTGGCTATTCAGGTAAAACTGTGTAAATTATTTGTTCAAATTTACTCTAGGAGTAAATGTTTAGTTAAGACGTGCTTAAAGGTTAGTTGGGTTTAACGTTATCTATGTATTTCTCTGTAACTTTATAATTCAAATAATGTAGCCACTGAGCGGTCGTCCTTCAACCGGAAGGTAGGCGGTTCGATTCCTGCTCTCCCCAAAGTTCATACTGTCGTTTTGTAGGCAAGACACAAGACCTTGCCTCCAGCAGTGTGTTCCAGCTGTAACACTGGTGAATAGAACCATGTAAGTCACTTTGGATAAAAACGTCTGCTAAATGAATAAATGTAAATGTAAATGTGGAGTCAGAGTGGTTAGCAGAGTTAAGAGACTGAATTAAAAGACTGAATTAAGGGGCAAATTTAAGAGAATGAGTTAAGATGAGGTTGTAATTCCCAAAAACTAAAGCTCTATGCCTTAATTACCATTTGTTCAGGAATGGTTATATTAGTGGTTACAAGAGACAGATCATACTGTAAAGAATAGCTCTGTGGTCACGTCCAAAAATAATCTTTGTTCATTTTACATACATACTGCATGAGACGGAAGAGATATTGAAATAAAAGGACTAATGCTAAAAATTGCACTAACAACGTAAAGTGAGTTTAAATAAGTCCTAAGTTGGTGACATTATATTGAATAACATGGGCAAGGCCTACATCAAAAATTATTACTGCGTGAGATGCAAGGAAACAAGAATAATATAGAACTAAAAGATAAAGATATGGTTGTGAGAATGAATGTGTTTTATGTCTATACAAACTGGTGTACCATTGATTGATAGACAATGGTGGCTAATAATAGGATCCAGGCGAGATCAGGATGACCACTCATGACTTTGGATCCAGGTCATGAAAATACACACAGACACACACATAGTACCACTTGAGAGACATACAGACATCAATGAAAGTGAAAATGATCCCTTTGTAATGAAAGCCCTGCGACTAACTGGCCGTTGTCCAGGGTGTACCCAGAATAAGGCCCAAAGCTGCTGGGCTAGGCTCCAGTCAATCACTCATGAATAAATGAATATAGTCTTGAATTAAATTTAACTGAGCAAGTTCATGCAGTTAAATGGACTACACGTTTGAGAGCCACAAGTTAAATATTTTAGCTATCAGCTCACTCAGGAGGAAAAAAACTAAGAAATCTGTTTGAATCAGCTGTCAGTGGGGAGGACTGACTGAGGGGGGCTCAGCTGCTGCCAGGACCACAAAGGAAAACAGGGCTCAGTCAGTGTGGTGCACCTGCCTGAACTGCAGAGTCATGCAACAGATCTAGAAAACAAATGCTGCCAAGAGAGTCTCATGCCACCACATGTTTTTTTCGTAATTGCATGGTTTATACAGATATATAATTATAGATTATTTCACATATTTATAATAAAGAAATGTTGCCATGAACCACAGTGTCTTTTTGTTGCTGCCGTTGGTTTATGTGGCCGAGTCATGTCCTGGAGAGAGAGAGAGACAGAAAGCAATAGAAAGAATTAGTATTAGTGTCATTTTGAAAGTAATAACATAAATTTCATTATTTATTTATGGCATATAATACACAGACATACAGATAGTTTTTGAGAAGTAACATATTTCGTTCTACAGAAGTGTAGACATGTTTGTCTACAAAGCAGACAGTGTAGACCAGAATTTCTAAGTGCACCTGGAATTTCTTTTTTAAAGCTGATAAATAACAAAGACTTTTCAACTGCTGCATGAGACCTTAACATAATGATTCAACTCCGGTCATCTGTCAACTTGGGAGTCCCCCTGGAGACTTTAGACGATTCCCCAAATTGTGCTCTGCAGCCGAGTGATGTAGCTGTAGTCTTTGTCCAGCTTTACTGCGGACACGTTTGTGCTGTAATAATAACCAAACATTATTAGTAGTATTATTATGTTGTTGTTTCATTGTGATGATACTGTTGCATAAATATTATTTATTCATGCATTCAGCTCTGGTATATACTAACAAATCATACTTCAATAAGTAAAGTTATGTTTTATACTCTCACCCAAAGAGAAGACACTTGTCCACATCCTTCAGACACGTCTGTTGAGTCCAGTATGTGACAGGGCCTCATTTTGCAGAACCTAGTCTGCTTTAGTGCTATTGTATGTCGTACTTCACAATCACAACTGAGAGAAACTTTGATTTTTGTACTGTAAAAAGACCAGTAAATATAACAACAACCAATTCCAGAAATGTGACAGAGTTAGCATTGGATGGGCTGTGATAACAATTACATCCTGGCTACATTTATAAAGTTGTCATGGCTCACGTTATCTCTGGTGAAGGTTTTTGAACAAACGAGCCAACAGAAGTAACAAAGAAAAGGGTCCCTGGCAAAGTGTAACCCCAAAATGCCACAGAGTTAGCATTATTTGCTTTGTAAAGACATTTAAAAAATATTTTAAAAAGCCAAGACATTAAATGTATCAGATTCATAAGCCTCTATCATAAGGGTCATAATTCACAAGCCTTTAATGAGTCGTCGTTCCTTTTAGCTGAATCATTATTTAACATTAAACAAATGAAATCAATACACCAAAATATATTTATATATGGTCTGTAATGATGTCTTACCTTTCAATAAAAAAAGCAGGCTCAGGGTCTGTTTTTATCCTCAAAGTAGCAAGGTATCAGCAGTATCTCCACTCTGCCTATGTTCACTCCTCCCCCAACGTTGGTCACACTTCTGTTTTCCTTCTTTTTTTTTTTTTTTCTCGAGTTGAATGAATGTAAACATGCAAGAATGTAGCCTTAAGGCCCGTACACACCGGGACGAATATTGGCGCGCAATATTCGCCAGTGTTTTTCAACACGTTTTATTGTGTTCACACCCAAGCGATTTTCGCTGGCGATGACCCGAGTGAACATGCAAATTCATTCCCTGACATTAGATGGTGCTTAATGTAAAACAGAAATACCCCGGTACACAAGGTGGCGCTGCGCAACTTTACGCTTCTGACACTCGCTTTTCACTCAGAAGAAGAGAGCAAGTCATTTTTGCAATCGATGTCGCGTTTGTCATAAGTTCTTTGTGTTCCGACACCAACGAGGCCAGCAGCTCTACATTCATCTTGCCTTGAATCTTCTTTGTCTTATTTCGTCCCGGCAGTGGAGACGCTACTTGGCGTATATCTTCTTCGTCGTTACGTATGTGTGCTCGGCAAGTCCGTTTTGTGTTTGAGCGCCCCCAAGTTGTGTTTTACTGTAACTTCAGAAGCTCCAGACACGTGAGCAAAAGCGCCAATCTCATTGGTCGTATAGTTTTTGACGCGGTGCGTCAAACCAAAACAACAAACCCAAGGCGTTTTTTTTTTAAATGACACTTCTACGCGTGGCGTTTTTCTTATTTGGGCAAATAAAAATGTTATAGTGTATGAAGTATATAATAATAATAATAAATAATAATAAAACCATGTAGATACCAAATCCAGATCCTATGGAACAAAAAAATCAACTCTGAGATTAGCACTAGAAAAGTTTTGTGTTAGGTTAGTCAGCTGTAGATTGGGGCCAATCCCAGTTCCCTATCAAAAGCTACACTCACAGAAGTGTTTTTTTTATAGTTTTCCTTAATAAACAAGATTTGGTTCAGGTGATCACCTAATCAGCACCTCATTCAGTAGAATGAGGTGTGCTTATGTTGGGATTCAACAGACATTGGAATGAAATGGCTTCCATACCTGCTGAGTCAATGAAAAAATTGTGTGGTCTCCTAATTTTTTCCAGAGCTGTATATATACAGAATAAGTTTTTCATATATATACAAAAAAAAAAAAACATGGCTGAGCTCAGGAAGAAATGTGTTCCTCCATGCCAGAGGCACATTTTTAATGGTGATCACCATGAGTTTTGTTTTGAGTGCATGGGGGGAAGAACACGCGGACCTCGGACTTCTGGGCCCGGCTCGCTTCCTTTTAAAGGAGCGGGCCCCCTACCTACTCAAATTGTGGGGTTTGCGTGTCGATCTGGCTGAGGCGCAGGGATCAGAGAGCCCTATGTCCTTCGCGCTTTCTCCAGAGGAGGTTGCCTCGGGGGGGTGCGCTCCAGCGCTTCATGCGAGCATGTCAATGACGCTTCATCTCTGGCTTCTGCGGGCGCTGCCGCCTCGTAGCGCTCCTCCAGCCCTGACGTGGCGTGTTAAGGAGGTGCTTGAGGTGGTTACAAGCCTTGTAACTTCTCCCTCAAACACTCAAAATTGGACGACAGGTTTCATATATTTACATATAGAAATATATTTACATATACAGAATGGATGGATGCAGCCTTGGCTCCTTTGCGACTCCAGGGCATCCACATTTTGAATTACATAGACGTCTGGCTTATATTCGCTCAGTCTCAGGAAATCGGGATGTCGTTCTAGCTCATCTTGAATCTCAACATAGGACAACCTATCTATGTTATCCTATGGCTGAGCTGTGTCTCAGAGCCAGGGGCTTTCATCCAAGGGCCAACCCCCTGAAACAGATAAGGGTTACGCGCCGAGGGCTTCTTACCTTATCAATGTGGTTCAGACCCCAGTTTCTCACTTTGGGTCCCACTCTAGTTCCATATTGTTGTTGCATGATGCTAACAACAGATGCATCCCTCATGGGATTTAGATGGCTGTCCAGCCCAAGGGATATGGAGAAGCCATCTTCTCGCAGGGCACATCAATTGCCTCGAGATGAAGGCTGTATTTCTGGCCCTAAAATACTTCCTCCAGCAGCTAAGGGGCTACCATGTTCTAGTACAACTAGACAGCACGGCGGTGGTCTCTTACATAAATCGTCTAAATCTTGCGCAGCAGGTTCTGCTTTGGGCTCAGGACAAGTTCTTGTCCCTTAGGGCGATTTATATCATCAGGCACACAAATGTGGGACCCGATTTAATGTCCAGACAGGCTGTGACACACGAGGAATGGAAACTCCACCCCGAGGTAGTGAGCCAAATCTGGGAAAGATTTTATGAAGCAGATGTAGACTTCTTTGCTTCACACCAGACAATGTCCCCCTCTACTTCTCTCTGACTCCTCCAGCTACCCTGGGTCTGGAGGGAGTCTGGCCCATGCATGGTCCAGACTCCGCCTTTATGCGCTTCCTTCGGTGGCTCTGCTCTCAGAAGTCCTGGCGAAGGTCCGTTAACTCGGGTTGCGCCTCTTACTAATAGCGCCCCGTTGGCAGACCAGAGTATGGTTCTCAGACCTAATATCTCTTCTGGACGGCTCGCCATGGGCAATTATGACCAGGAGGAATTTCCTTTCTCTAGCACAGGGGACAGTGTTTCATCCCCGGCTCGAGCTCTGGAACCTTTACGTCTGGCCCCTGAGAAGGAACCAATTAAGAGATGTCGTGCTCCCAGCCCCTGTTGTGGAGACTAGTTTGAGTGCTAGGTCTCCCTCTATGAGATCTCCCTCTCCTATGCCTGCAAATAGCGTGTCTTTGAAGCTTGGTGTGCTACACACCAAAAGGACGCAGTTCATTGCCATATTGCTTCAGTGGAGTTTCTGCAGGACAAACTGTCCTTGAGCACTAATCCTAGCACACTCAGGGTCTTTGTGGCCGCCCTTTCGGCTCTCCAAGTCCTGATTGGCGGAATTTCGATAGGGAGACACCCTCTAGTTGCCCTTCTTCATTCGAGGGGCCAAGTGGTTGAGGCCACCCACTAGAGCTATACTTGTAGCGTAATGCTACGCAGCATCTCGTTCCTGCTTTTTAAGGGAACAGAGTTACATTCAAGTTACCAGAGACGTTCTACCCCTTTCCTTTATCCCTTGTTTTGAGTGTTCACAAGAAATTAATTGGTTCCCAATACTCATTTGGATCAATGGGAAAGGAAAAGGGCTATACACCTCTCTAAATGAAGACTGGAGGACCACACTTGAGACGAATGGGCCCATGTCCCATAATGCAGTGTGTTCACCGACACCGCGGCTGTGATTCATCCATCCATCCATCCATCTACTACCGCTTATCCGGTAGCAGAGACACCCAGACTTCCCTCTCCCCAGACACTTCCTCCAGCTCTTCGGGCATATTGAGGCGTTCCCTTGTCTTTCCCGGGGTCTCCTCCTGGTGGGACATGCCCGGAACACCTCCCTAGGGAGGCGTCCAGGAGGCATCCAAAAGAGATGCCCGAGCCACCTCAGCAGGCACCTCTCGATGTGGAGGAGCAGTGGCTCTACTTTGAGCTCCTCCTGAGTGACCAAGTTCCTCACCCTATCTCTAAGGGAGCGCCCCGCCACTCTGCGGAGAAAGCTCATTTTGGCCGCTTGTATCTGGGATCTTGTTCTTTCGGTCATGACCGGTAAATCGAAAGCTTTGCCTTCCAGCTCAGCTCCTTCTTCACCACGAGAGACCGGTACATCGACCGCATTAATGCAGAAGCTGCACCGATCCGTCTGTCGATCTCAAGCTCCTTCCTTCCCTCACTCGTGAACAAGACCCCAAGAACTCCTCCACTTGAGGCAGGAGCTCTCCACCAACCTGAAGGGGACAAGCCACCCTTTTCTCACTGAGAACCATGGTCTCAGACTTGGAGGTGCTGATCCTCATCCCAGCCGCTTTACACTCGGCTGCAAACCGCCCCAGTGCACATTGAAGGTCCTGGCTTGATGAAGCCAACAGGACAACATCATCTGCAAAAAGCAGAGACGAGATCCTGTGGTCCCCAAACCAGACTCCTTCCGGCCCCTGGTTGCGCCTAGAAATCCTGTCCATAAAGATAATGAACAGGACCGGTGTCAAATGGAAGCCCTGCCGGAGTCCAACATGCACTGGGAACAGGTCTGACTTACTGCCGGCAATGCCAACCAAGCTCCTGCTCCGGTCGTACAGGGATCGGACAGCCCTTAGCAAAGGGCCCCGGACGCCATACTCCCAGAGCACCCCCCACAGGGCACCACAAGGGACACAGTTGAATGCCTTCTCCAGATCCACAAAACACATGTGGACTGGTTGGGCAAACTCCCATAAACCCTCCAGCACCCTGGAGAGGGTATAGAGCTGATCCAGTGTTCCACGATCAGGACGAAAACCGCATTGTTCCTCCTGAATCCTATGTTCAACTATCGGCCGCATTCTCCTCTCCAGTACCCTGCCATAGACTTTTCCGGGGAGGCTGAGGAGTGTGATCCCTCTGTAGTTGGAACACACCCTCCGGTCCCCACCACCCCGGTCTGCCAGTTCAGAGGTACTGTCCCCAACCACCATATGATGTTGCAGAGGCATGTCAACCAAGACAGCCCCACAACATCCAGAGACTTGAAGTACTCAGAGCGTATCCCATCCAGCCCCGGTGCCTTGCCACCGAGGAGCTTCCCAACTACCTCAGTGACTTTGGCCCGGTTGATGGACGAGTCCACCCCCGAGCCTTCGGCCTCTGCCTTCTCAGTGGAAGACGTGTCGGTGGGGTTGAGGAGATCCTCAAAGTATTCCTTCCATTGTCCAACAATATCCCCAGTTGAAGTCAGCAGATTCCCACCTCCACTGTAAATAGTGTTGGCAGGGCACTGCTTCCCCCTCCTGAGGTGCCGGACTGTTTGCCAGAATTTCTTCGAGACCGACCGATAGTCTTTTTCCATGGCCTCACCAAACTCCTCCCAGACCCGAGTTTTAGCGGCTGCAGTCCGCTTGGCCTGCCGGTACCTATCAGCTGCCTCAGGAGTCCCACGAGCCAACCAGGTCTCCTTCTTCAGCTTGACGGCATCCCTTACTTTCTGTGTCCACCACCGGTTCGGGGATTGCCACCATGACAGGCACCGGAGACTTTACGGCCACAGCTTCAAGTGGCCGCATCAACGATGGAGGTGGAGAACATGGTCCACTCGGACTCTATGTTTCCAACTCCCTCGGGATCTGGTCAAAGCTCTGCCTGAGGTGGGAGTTAAAGATCTTTCTGTCAAGGGGCTCGACCAAACAATCCCAACAGACCTTCACAATACGTTTGGGTCTGCCAAATCTGTCCAGCTTCTCCCCCGCCATCGGATCCAACTCACCACCAGGTGGTGAACAGTTGACAGCTCCGCCCCTCTCTTCACCCGAGTGTCCAAGACATATGGCCGGAGGTCAATGATTGACTTTGTAGTTGTTCCATCTGACCTCTGGCCTAGGGTGTCCTGGTGCCACGTGCACTGGTGGACACCCTTTTGCTTAAACATGGTGTTCGTTATGGACAAACTGTGACTAGCACAGAAGTCCAATAACAAAACACCACTCAATAGAGCAATGTAGTCTATACTGTCCAGTGCAGTGAAGAGTAAAGTGATATGTTCTGTATATTGGGGAAATGGGCATTTCCTTCTCAAGGGGTCCACAAGCTTGAATATTTATCTCAGTACAAATACTTTGATATGATTAACAACCTTGTGATCATCTGAATAAATGATGACACCTTTAACTGAATGTTGGCTGGTGAAAGAGTGTTTCTTTTTTATTTATAAAATATGATATAATCAATATGGACATTTACAGATTCTTTTCTTTTTTTCATTATTTAAAATCTCAAGTTATGAGAAAGTGTAGGAATTGTCTTTCTTTGTGTTTTGAACTGAAAATTAGTATATTCAATTATCCACTTGTTTGTGGCACAAATGCTTATCTTGAAATCCTTACTCCAGAATTGAAATGCACTTGTCTGAGCTTGGGAGGAACATCTATTTCTCACTAAAACAGTGATTTGCAGGCTGTGCCATTGGATAATATTTGTTCTGCAGACATGCTTCTGAATGTTAAGCAGTTTCCAGACAGTGCTATAGACAGTGCTATTTTCTCATTTATTTGCTTTGACGCCGCTGCCGGCGATCAGCTGTCAGCAATCAGCTGTCAGCATCTTTCTGTGCCGTCCCCAAAACTCACTTACTCCCTGCAAACAACCTGTGTGTCGTACATGTTTGCTCCTGGCTTTGATCAGCACTGCCCAAATGAAGTGCAGGGAGGTAACAGCATTGCTTGAGCCGTCTCTGCATCTGCTGTAGTGTACGAGGACTGGGCTCAGCGGAGTGCCTCTTCAATGATCCATGTGCTTCCAACACAGGTATAGGACCAGACAAGCTCAGGAGCAAGTGAGAGCCACTGTGCATCAAATACTACTCATTTCTGTCATTCACTTTGGACTGTAGCACATGTCAAAGTTACAAGCAAGTCATTAGGAACATAAGTTGAGAGATGTTACTTTAATTAATCAGCTCTTGAGCTTTTGAAAATAAAATTGACCTAAGCAGAAGTGTCACTGTTTACATAATTGTTTTTTAAATGCCTTAATAAAAAGTCATTATGAAACCGTAGCTACTTGAACTCATTAAATTAAACCTTTATCGCAAAAAGGACAAGTAATATACTATTTTTTTAAACAATTGTTATCAAGAAAAGGGAATCTTGTGTGGAGCATCTTTTATTGTTTGGTGGCTGTCTAGCTTTGCAACAGTGTGAGACAGCACAGTGAGACTACATCAATTTAAATTAATTAAAAAAATAGCATAGTTTTTTTACCTTACCCTGTCTTTTTTTACCCTTTGTATAAAATTTTGCCATGGATGACTGAGAAGGTGTGATTTTAGAGTTGCCTTTTGTCACACTCAACCTGTTTTTGGTTCAGTTAGACTTCTGTGGTCTGTGTGGCCTTCAAATTTAATTTTTGATTTAACCAAACCCAACGTGGCAAGTGTGAACGCAGCCTTAGTGTGTTTCTCTTTTGCAATGTTTGCCTCTTGCTGATTCCTGTAATTTAAATTCCAAGAAAAATCTCTGTTCTGAGCCCTGGATCTGGAATAGTAGCCTGCTCCCAAGCCTGGTGCTGGTTGGCTCCCCTTTTCTGCTGCTCTGCCTGGTTACTGCCTGGTTAGACTATGCCTTTCTGCTAAATGTACTAAGTATTTAACCCCCCCCTACACACACAATGTATTGAAAGACAGAGACGTGCATAGTGTGTTGTATTTCTTTAGTACTTACATATAACAGGAAAATACAGGGTTTGTTTGAAGAGAATACAGCAAATGGAACAGTGCTCTGTACATTATCGCCGTGTCGTCAGTGTGGAACTCCTCCATATGTCCCCCTTTAACCAGTCCAGGCAACATTTCACAAAAGTCTCACATAGCAGCTTGATGGGCACCGTCAAGTTTACAAAAATAAATATATGTGAGGGAGTCAGTGTATATAGTGTAAGGAGTTCGTGGAGCTGGAGTTCGACTCTGGGTCAGTTCCAGCAGGTCTATTCAATTGGGGCCGACCACATCACACCCAAACATGTTCCTACATTCATCCTAAGACACCTCCAGCAGATGCTACTTTTCCTTTTATGGTAAACCAGAGTGAGACTGCATCTTTCAGTGGTAACAGACAGGGTATTAAAAATTAGCTCACAGTGAACATAAAGAGTGCATGCAGTAAACCAAAGACCAGCGTGTAATGTTGGTCTATATACATGAATGACTTTAGGATGGACACAATAAAGCCTGTTCACTCTTTTATTTACAGCTCTGAGATCACTTTAATTTAATGTTAAACAATTGTCATTGGCCCATTTGCCAACAGTGATTGTGGACTGTTGATTTACTAAGATACTGGCAACTGAACAACAGGCAGGATGACTTAAAGCTATGTCAGCACTAGTACTTTGTATTTCAGTTGATTTTGTCTTTATCCAACATAAAAAATATTAAGTCATCTGGACATGCTTTTTGATGATAGAAGATGTTTTGTCGCTCATGTGACTTTGTTAGTTCTAAAGTCTATTCGTCTTAACCTTTTGGGTTATAACCTGGATGAGAATCTCCACAGACAAGTTCCAGGGAAGATATCTGGAGCATTAAGACAATTTACACAATATCTGCTGCTGAGAACTGGACCATATTTTGGCTCAGACACTGGTCTCATAGAGGAGCTGGTTCTGGGGAATGCTTGTTTTGGGATTGTATAAATGAAAAAGTAGGAAAGTAGGTAAGTTGCCATCACTAGGTTTCATAGAATTAACTAAATACTGAATTTATTAAAGCTGGCCACCTGATTCTCTGTTAGTGCTTTGTCTGAAAAGCAACCAACCATCATGTGGATGCAACGTTAAAATGTTCTTGTAAAAATTAAAACGTACTAGTGTAGACATAGCTGTGGATACGTTAATATGGACTCTTATTATTCTGCCAACATTAAAGAACAACCCAAGGCCTCAGAAAAACTGCAGAATTAGAGGAAACTGACACAGAAAAATATTTGGAACTTGTGGTTGCTTGATTATTCTGGAGAAGGATCTGTTTTATGAAAGACCACAGCCGCAACATGGAACTTCAGAAGTTGTACAAACTCTCTATGCTCCTCCAAAGCTTACGCTACTCTAACAGGGCAGCTGCAATTAAAACACTATTTACTCCTGTCATTCTGTCAGTGAGCGTAGTCAAACACTGACTGGGCACTATTAGTTATTGTTTGACTATGCTCACTTGGCATATTTGATTCTCATTGAAAACAACACACCCTTACCAAAATAGCAGCCAGTATGTGCTTGCATGTGCGTGACGTAGAGTTGTTATTTCTAGTCAAAGCCAATTCTGAAAGACTTTGTCTGCTGCCTTACCCATACTCCATACAGCCACACTTTTAGTCTCAGTTTATAGAATTCATACAAAAAATTTAATTTAATAAAAAAAGTGGAATTGAAACAAAATATGAACAGACATAACAGTGTGTTGGGAGAACAGCATGACAACATTGCATGATGCTAAATGAATGATTAATTCAGAATCTTCTCATGGCCGAATGGCCTTTCCTGGAGAGTTCACACGGAATGTTCCCATCAACTACATTAGGATTCTGTTTGCTGGAGGTCGTCTTACAAACTTGTTGAAGGGAAAAAAAGCTCTCAAAAGATTAGCTTGTATCTTTGTTTGTTCTGATATTAGCGACGGGGAACCTCCTCAGACTGTCCTCACACTGGTCTGAGCCTGACCTTGAATGTGCACTCTATTTACACTTGGAGAATTCATGGCATAGACACAGACATGGCATGACATGCATGAAAATGTATCGGAATATATTCAGTGTAGGAATGATTACATAATTACAATACAAACATTTACAAATATGGAAAAAGTTACTGATTGTGCCTCAAGATCCCTTTCCATGCAAACAGTGTTTAAGGTTCCCGTGATACACAAGCTCCTTCCTGCTCCACCTCATGCTGGAAATGGGCCGGAGTCAGAGGTGGGTAGTGACTTGAAGAGTTATTTTTACGTGAGTTGTTCTTTGTAATTTTCTTTAACATCAGTTATTTTCATTTTAGTTGAACCTGGAAGCGTTCTAGTCCTTTTTCAGTGCTCTATATAGTAACTACACCACTTTGTCTACCAAGCTCAATTGTAGTTCACTCACTTTCCCAAAATGCATTGGGAAAGAATGTAAAAACGTGTTTAAATGTATAATAACTTGAGACAAGTTTGACAAATTTGTAACTTTGTAATAATTTGTATTTGTCTGTCAATTATGCTAAATAAGAACACCATATAACAGGTAACAGGTAAGTTATATGCCAAAATGTGCACAACATAAATTTAGGATGACACTTTGAGATGCAGAAATGTACCATACATTTACATGACGGAGAGTCTTAATTCACTTGTTGATTTAAAAAAAGGAAGAAAAATGTTATTATGCTGATTGGGAAAGTCAAATATCACCATCTAAATATTACAACAACTTATTTAATTTTAAATGATTTCCATTTATTATGCTGTTTCTGAAATTAGATTTTATCACGCCCAAAACAATAATTTCCTTTTGAGCTCAATATATATTTGACTAAATAGTGCAAACCTGAATAAAGGGTTAGGAATGAGGAATGGTATACAACCTTCTTTAGCCACATTTTCACTTAGACTACAGTATGGGTCATACTAACTAAGGCCCATATTGTACTGCTCCAGTGAAAATGTGCTTCAAGTTGACTGAGTGCTTTATCTGGTTTGTTTTTGTCACATCACTCCCTTTCACTGATCAAATCTAAATTGCAACCCCACAGTGCAGTTTCAATAACACACTTTTATGTGGAACCCTGTAGTTTGTTCACTTCTTTGTACTTTCTTGCTCTACCCACCCCTGGCTGCATCGTTACATGTTATAGTGAGTACACTGGCTTCATGTAGCGTTAAGTGGTGATATTTGACCCATTCATAAGGCATTTGATTTGTTGAGGATCAGGAGAAGTGGTACAGGGCACTGCCTTTTACAAGCTCTAAAAAATGTAAGGAATGAATACAAATCATGATGTGCTGCACTATTGAAGAAAGAACTCTGTTTCTACTTTGGCAAAAACAAAAACACTTTTAAACATAGCTTTCTATAGTCTTTGATAATAATGAGTTCATCAAAGGCCTCTTTTGTTAGCGTGGGTACAGTACTTCAGAGTCCTGGGCGACTCCCAAGTGTGTCCCTCAGCCCAGAGCCTCAAGTCTCTCTCCTGTTTGAGATCCAGGTCTTTGGCGTATGTTTGCCGTTTTGGAGAAGAGTGAGCGTGTATGAGACAGCACTGTGCAAACTACATAAACAAACGCTAACCCAGTCCACGGTTGGCCCTTAGTTTATGAAAAAATGTCTTTCACTGAGGTGAAAAAGAGAAAAATAGAAAGGAACTTAAAAAAGCAGAGTGGATGCTCTCAGGCTATCTCTTTTATTCTGCGCATGTAGTCATGCAGTTCCTCTGGGTCCTGGAAGCCCATGTCTTGGCAGACCCACTGAATGTCCTGCTCATCAGCAATGGGGATGGCATTGTAGGGCAGCTCTTCAGTGGGGAGTGTGCTGAAGGTGGTGAACTTGACTCTCTTGCGCTTGGAGGTAGGGGAACTGGCATCCTCTCCGTTGTCCTTGGTGGACCCACCTGAGCTGCCGTCGCCCCGCCCGTGCACCTGGCTCTGGACACTGGTCTGGGAGCTGCCGCTGCTGTGGTGGTCAGCGTGGCAGCAGGTCTGGACGCTCTCCAGGGGGTTCCCTGGACTGTCGGCCTGCTGCGGGGACATCTCGCACTGCGCTCTCAGGGGCTGCCCATTACCCAGAAAGACCCAGTGATGCGAGTGGTCCATGTTCACCTGGCCTTCAGGTGGGATTCTTTTGTGGCGGTATTTGAGCACAAACACGATACAGTTGATGAGAAAAACCAGAATTGCCAAGCAGAAGACCCCCAGCAGAGCATACATGCCGATCTCCAGGTCAGTCATGTTACGTGGCGAGTGGATAAACTCATCCTCCTCTTCATCACTCTCAGTGGGCCTCTCTTGGTTGCTTGTGGTGGGGAAGTTGGTGTAGTCAATGGGAACACTTGCGGGTTGCTCGTTGGATGTCTCGTAGACGCGTCCGCTATTACCGGGGTCAACAACTGGTCGACGTGTGATGGGCACCAGCTCGATCTCGATATCTGTGGTAGTCTCCTCCTCAGAATCTTCTTCCGGACCAAAGCGTACCTTTACATAGACAGCAGCAGAAGCAATAACACTCTTACGTTTGGTTTTCTGACAAGCCTCGCAGATGGTCATCTCCAGACGGACCAGCTCTCCAGACCCCTCCCCCTCCGCCACCACCACAGGCCACCGCTGCTGAGGCTCCTGCAGCACTGACACCACCTTATCATCTAGAGAAGATGCATTCAGGTTGTAGTCTTTAGGGTCGAAGTACGTCAGAGTTGCCGCTGTGGAGTCACTGAAGAGCATCCAGATGGACAGGCTGGCCTCCTGTTAACACACACACAGTTCGGATGGTTAGATAAACAAAGAATCAAACAACACAACTGCAATAGAACTCTACAGTGGACAGTGGACAAAACTTAATTCCTAAGGTTCCTAATGGCACCAGCAGCCCTGAATTCTCTCTAAAGCATTATCTCTCTGAATTTTCAGGTACTTAGGGACTCGTCGTGCAAAAAATGTCACTCAAATGACACTCATTAGAAAATATCAAGTATCACAAGTGCTATGTTGATTTAAATTGATTTGAGAGATGCAAGCTAAATACATGTTCTAATGACAAGGTAGTGTACCACATCACTTGGCCTCATTTCGCAAACTATGAAAACACATTTTGTACCTTCTGCTTCCTGCTTCTGAAGAGTGCAGACATGCTCATGCCAATTTTACTTTTCTTCTTAGTTATCTCCATATTTAGCCAATGATTTTATGATCAACTGTTTACATTAATTTTAATTTCTTTTAACTGGATTTGTATGTTTTTACTTATTTTTTACGTTTTAAACAACACATTGGACCTGCTGAGGGACTGCAGCCTTGGTATCTATTATTATATTATTATTATAATCTATTTCAACATGTCTGGGGTAAACTACAACTACTACTACAAACTTTCTGCCAAATTGTTGGAAATATCAAAAGGAAATCATCTACACACAAAGATTTCTGCTTTGTTTGGAATCTGAAAGAGGACTTCAGGAGACGATCCTGATCACACAACGTGGTAAGACTGTGAATTTAAACTTGGAGGTTACAGTGTCATTCCCAAAACTGAGCAAAGCAAAGGGATGGAAACAAAATGATGAACCTGGCATAAACTTGGTGCCCAGCCAAAGCAGCACTGGATCAGAAAAAAGAATGCTGGCATCACAAGAGCACATGTAGCATTACCAGACATCCAGCTAAAAACAGATTCCAATTTCTGACTGAGCTAAAGGTGAATGAACCAGAAAACTCTGCTAAAACTGAAAAACATGGAGTAAATAAAACCTTTTCTATGGAAAACAGGAGACATAAATCTGGAAAAGCACCAAGCAAACAGAGACAGAGAATCTATGCCAAAAGTGAAGGACAGAGATATCCTGCTGCTGGGAGACGGTGCTGTCAGAGACATAAACAACAGTAGATTTGTTACATGCAGCTGTCCAAGTGCTATGGTCCCTCAAAACGAGGGTTAAGATAGCTGCAGCTTATTCAGAACGCTGCTGCTCGGGTTCTAACTAACACCAGGAAGTACAACCACATCAGTCCAGTTTTAAAATCTCTGCATTAGCTTCCTGTTGCTCAGAGAATAGACTTTAAAACAGCACTGCTGGTTTACAAGTCTCTAAATGGTTTAGCACCAGAATATATTTCTGACATACCAGTTGCTTATGAACCTCCTCAGACTCTAAGAACATCTGGGACAGGCCTTCTGCTCGTGCCCAGAGTTAGAACTAAACAGGGTGAAGCAGCGTTTAAGTTTTATGCAGAAAAAAACCTGGAACAACCTCCCAGATGAAGTAAAACAAGCCTCAACTTTAACAATGTTCAAGAGGAGGTTAAAAAGCTTCCTCTTTAGCGCCACCTACACCACAACTTAAAGTGTTTTTTTTTTTTTTATCTGCACTCTTCTTTTAAAATGTTTTTAATTTTTCTTATGTTTCTCCTGTAAAGCACTTGAGTTACCCAGTGTATGAATTGTGCTATATAAATAAAATTGCCTTGCCTAATATAGAGGTACAAAATCTTTAAAGTCTGAAAATTTTTAAAAAAGGCTACTATCACTAAACTGTCACTATCATCCATTATACCAGCTCTGGAGGTTAGACAATGTGGCATATCCAGTGGCTGACACACAGCAAAAACTCTACGGTAACAAACTAAAACATATATATTTATTGATCACTACTACACTTAATAGGAGTATGGAATAGTGGCAGAGAGTTTAATTCTAGCTTCTTACATTTATTCATTTTGTGTCTTTGGGCACGACACTGAACCCCAGCTGGCCTGCAGTGTGTGTGAAAATATGACTGAGATCAGATACAAAATTGGAAATCCATGTAGTGAATATCATTAAAAATGGACTGTTAAGTTGTTGACTTTGGAAACACTATACACTCTCATCCCTTGTGAAAAACCTATAATAGTTAAGTGCATCCAAAGTCAGGAACAGAAACACAAAATACACTTGTTATGTGCCTTTATCAACTTTTGATTATTTAAGAGTTTATATCTATTTAGTGTCTTCTAACACCAATTTCTTAGAGCCCTTTCCCATTTGGGCTGGATTTTCAGGATTTCCTGTTTGGTTCAAACCAGATCTTTAAGGTGTAAAGATTTAGTGGACCATGGTTCAGACAAAACAGCTGCTCTTTAGTCTCAGTCCAGACCAAACTGAACCAAGGTTTGGTTTGTTTGTAGTGTGCAAGCACGTTTGGTAATAGTTTGGACTTTTTTCAGGTCAAAAAACACATATTTTGTATGGCTATATTTCTCTTGCTACACTACAGATGCTTCCTGTGGAGTTGACCGTTCCCTAATGAGTGTTAAAGTGATTTAAAACATGTCTTAAACAGTTATTTGTAAGTGTATTCTATATTAATAATACTCCAGTCTGATTATTGTATTTCTCCAGTTCAACTGTAAAATAGACAACATAAAGAGACAACTTATTTACCGAAGTAAATCTACAGGAGGCACGCTCCTGGTGTTCATGACAACAACAATCACAGCATCAGGGAAAGTTTGAAAGTCCACTTTTAAAAACTGTAGAGAGAAACCAAAGGTTGCTGAACCTAAAGAATACTGCCTAACAATTTGTGAGATCTTAGTGTGGACCTTGGTGCAAACCTTTAGGAGAGAAAAAGCCCTTAGTGATAACAGAACACATTTACCCGTGGAAATACATTTAGGCTGCTTTTTTCAAATTTGCTATTGGAAAAGAAACATTTAACCTGAGTGTGCATCTTCTTTAGTAGCTGTTATAAGAACCTTTGGAATAGCGTGCCTCTGGGAGGTAACAGAAGACTATCTGTAGTTAATTTGTTAATTAGATATATTGAATAACTGCCCCAGTGAACAAGTGAAGTGATGTTGTTTTAATGAAGAGATTTAAAATTCATAAGCTAAGTCTCTGCTGGTATTTCTATCTCGCTGGAATATTTCTCTGGTTCAGATCTTATTCCTTCATGCCTCTGACCGTGATTTGAATATCTGTTACAGCACAGTATTTGAAGTTGTGGACCGGCTGCAGCTTCTAAATCTCCAGAGTGCTGGAGAACATCCGCAGTGCCCTGTGCTCTGGAGCAACCCTGACACGCTCGCACACTGCGTATGATCACAGCAGCAAAGAAAATGTGTGGCTGTGTGACGGGGACTGCATTGTCCTGAAAGCTCCCTGATAGAAACTATGCAAGAGAAAAAGAAAAGTATACAGTCACTAATATAGGCCTCATCTATCCAGGATTATATTTGAAGTTATAGTATGTGATATATATTATTTTTTTTAAAAAGTGTGCACATAGTGTCTTTTGTCTGTCTGCTTTTCACATTAAAGCTTGGTGAGTTGCTATGGGTAATGAAAAAATTGCCCTGAGTAAGATCAAGTCTCAAATAAATTAACCAAATTTTTGAGAAATAAAGGATGAGCACAAAATCAACCAATGAAAATGAGTGCCCAATGGGCGGTCAATTCAATCGCCCATCACTCGTACTACTGTCAACATTGTAAACAGTGCCGTAGTAGTAATCTCTTCTTTCTATCCCATGTATGAAATCTACCACACAACCATAGTAGACTAAACAAATGTCCGCGCCACGAGGAAAAGAGAGCACAAAACAAATCTCAATAAGAGATCCTCCAAATACAAATAATATTAGGGCTGTTATAAAATAAGAGGTGGGTTTAATTCATGTGCATAAGGCACGTGCATTTCTGTGCATGAAACCAATTGGCGCTGGTCTTAATAATAAATAATAATAATGGATTGGATTTATATAGCGCCTTTCTCCCGAGGGACTCAAAGCGCTTTAAAGGTCGTCCACTATTCATTCATACACAGTCACACTGGTGATGGTAAGCTACAACTGTAGCCACAGATGCCCTGGGGCAGACTGACAGAGACGTGGCAGCCATTTTGCACCTACGGCCTCTCCGACCATCACCACATACATTCACTGAACATTCTTACACATTCATATGAGGCAAGGTGGGTTAAGTGTCTTGCCCAAGGACACAATGACAGTATTTTTGTGGGGAGAGCGGGAATCAAACCCACCACCTTCCGGTTGAAGGACGACCGCTCTACCACTGAGCCACTGCCGCCCCCGTCTTTAAAAATTCATTTTGCGGCACTACAAACAAAAACAAAAAATCCCTCTCACGCACTTTCTCTAGATCTGTGCCACATTGGTGGAATGATCTACCTGCTGCTACAAGATCAGCAGATTCTGTAGACATCTTTAAACACATCTCTTCCATCAACACCTGACTGACACTGAATTCTACTTCCTTTCTATTGATTCCTTCTCTTTAAATAAAAAGAATTAAAAAATTAAAACAATTCTTTCCTCTCCTCAGCTTTGTATACTGTGCTGGGTTCTAATTGACTCATTTTTTGTGCACTTATGTTATTTGTTACCTTGTGTTGTTAAAATTTATTCCATTGTTTTCCTCACTTTGGTTAAAAGCGTCTGCTAAATGACTAAATGTAAATGTAATAAGTTGCACATTGGTCCTCCAGCTGTTTCTTATGTACATTTATCTTTTCCGGCCTTTTATTGCAACCTGTCCCAACTTTTTGGGAATATGTAGCTCTCATGAAATCCAAAATGAGCCAATATCTATCATGACATTATTGTTATTTTTGTTGTTGTTTATATAGCGGTTTTTCACCTAGCAAAGCACTCAAAGCGCTTTACGAGTGTTGCAGATGACCACTGGAGGCAAGGTAGGTGAAGTGTCTTGCCCAAGGACACAACAACAGAATGTGGGGGAGAGAGGGATGTTATGATGTTTTGGGATGTTTCGAGGGGGGATTGAACCGCCTGCCCGTCAGTCAAAGGACGGCCGCTCTACCCACTGAGCTACTGCTGCATCGGAATCGAGTTTACAATAGAAATAATGATATTCACATAAAATGCTGGTGTTTTTGGGGCTACCTGTCAGTAACAAGTGAGGTATTGCTATGGAAACCCTCCACATTCTACAGTGTTTTATTATATATTTACTACAGAAAGCTTAGATTTGACTGAATGGACATTTTTAGTGGGGGATTTGTCATGAACAAAGATAGGCAAGAGGGAGTAAAAGGATTCTGGTGTTCTTTTCTTAATGATATTGTTGAGTAGTCCTGCTCTTAAGCAGTACTTCAGTATTGTACCTGATGTCTCTGTGCTGCATGTGAACGTGGGCTATTATGTTAACATGTGGCCTAAACACAGAGTGCATCCCCAGCCTCAATTAAGGACATCATAACCGCTTTACACCATGCGTCACATCATCATATTTTTGTGGATATTCTCAAAATGATCAAACTAAAAGTTGTGGCTATGGAGACCCGTGCTTCTCCTTCTTTACATTGTCCTTGTAAAATGGGTGTTTTGAGTAGTAAATTTTATTAAATGAGATGGTGTCATTCCGTGCCGCTGTTGAGTTAGTCTAAATTAAGAGTAAAACTTTGCCCAGAGACTCTTGCCTTTTTTTCCTGCATCACCTGGTGAAGGTTTTAGCAACTTTGTTTGCCACAGTTACACAAAAAGCTAAAGCAGTTTAGCATGCCAAATGTTTTTAGTGTAGAAAAGTATGCAGTGGTTAGTGGTAAGGCATAAACAATAATATTATTATATAATAATAGCACTGAATGTTAAATGATTCGGGAACTTTCTCTTGGGAAAAGCTCAGTTTTTAAAATCCATGTCTGTGGTAATGCAGATGTGCCTTTGAGTGGCAGTAGAGGACAACATGGTGTCTCTGTTAACTGCTGTTCTAGTTGGATGTGCTGGATAAAGGCCCACACTGCGGCTCTCATCATTGTCTGCTGCAGAGTAAGCCGAGTGGCTGTCATCAATGCCTCTGACACTGGCTTTGTTCACACCAGGAGCCACACACCACAGGGAGCACCAGCCTTTGTTTCCTCACATTTGTTTTCTCTAAAAGACACACAGAATACTTTTTCACAACAAAACGTCCTTGCGTCCAGTTTGACATCTCTGCAGAGATATTCAGCTCAGTACCGTCTTAACATGACAGACTGCAGATAGACTTTGATATGGATGACATTAATAATAAATTGCGTTTGGCAGATCTGGTTTATGAGCTGACAGCACGAGAGAGACCAGTACAAGGGAAATCAGGCGAAGTGTGGCTGTTATGACACTAAAACTCGAGTGGCATACGTTTTTTGCTGAAGGAACAAGAAACATTAGAAAAAAGGAGCTGATCTGAGCACAGTGAAAGAGTTTGCCATCTTGATACACCACTAACCCATCAATACCCCAGACTCTAAAATATCTAAACTATGAATATGATTGTGGTCGAAATTTCCAACAACATGACAGCTGCTGTAATCATCATTTGGAACAACTGATCTATCTAACTGATCTAATAAGTCCCGCCCTTTGTTGCATTCCCTGCAACTACTCGACACACCTGAAATGAAACATCAGAATTGACTTCAAAATGGTCAAAAAATAAAAACGTAATACTTAATTCAAGGCCCATTGAACAAATACGGTAGCAATTCATCTTTTTTTGGTTGACATTTTGACGTCACATAAAGCCTGCCCGATTAGAAATAAAAGGTTATGACTGGTCAGGTAGGATTAAGAAATAGATATTAGAAGAAATTACTTTTATCGCTGACAATACTCAACCTTTTCTTCTGGTATACTTTAATACTCTATCAACATGTGGACCTTACATCCCACTTACTGCACTCTTTTAAGTGTTGCGCCTGTTTTCTATTTATCCTGTAATCTCCCCACTTCTCCAAATACACACATTTATAAGTGGCAACTTAATATCTTAATCTTAATATTATAATGAACACTTAATATCACATTTTGATTAGAGTTTTAGGGGACATTAAAGCAGCTGCCTTAAACCTGTAATAGAATAGAAGCACTGATAGGTTCCCTGACTAATTTGATTCAATTGTCATCTTTTAAAAAAATAAGAAATAGCTTGCTAGAACATTGCCTAAGAAAGGTAGGGGTTTCCCAAAGTGGTCCAACTCAACCTCTTTATTGCTATCATCTCCTCCCATGGCCCTTTATTTTTTGAGCGTGACACCAGTGTTTATAGTGAACCTTGAGAACCTTTCAGTCCGACAGAAGGCCTCGGCTGCAGCTCATGTGTTGGACTCTGCTCTAATAGGCAAAGTTCTGCTGTGAAACAGAATCAAATGGCCTGAAGCAGCAGTGGCAGTCTTCGGAGAGCGTTGCCAGTGGAGAAATTGGCTGCCTTTTATGGGCTGGCCTCTGAGAGCACTTAGGACAATACATTACAATAATTAAATTTCAAGGTAGCCAAGCAGCGGAGAGGCAAAACAACTGGAATGTGATGCTGGCTTTTCTCTCACTGAAGCCGGATTTTAGCAACCTGTAGGCCTGTGAAAGTCTAGACACAGTCTCCCTCGGAAACACGGCTGCCAATTAACTGCTGAGTGCGTAGGCAGGCAAAAGGCACACACTCCTCTCATTTCTGCTCATATTCATCAGCCCACACTTTTACTGGAGCTCCAGAAGCCACTTTAGCTGCATATTTATTCCAGTGGCAGGGCCCAGCTAATAGTCAGGTTGTAATAGAACAGCGGCAGACAAAGCATTAGTTCACTGCGGCTGCCTTTATCACCTGTCCTCACTAACAAAGCCTGCTGCAGCTTAAAAGATTTACCCTAGGAATCATATTATTATTCCAAACTGAGACCACTGCCTTCACGGTGATATAAAGCCTCCGAAAGGATTGGAAAGTAAACTTCATGAACCACTCTAAGGAGGAGATGAGACTCTGGGCTAAATGGCTCCAGGACATAAGGGCCTGATTAAGAGTAAGATATTCTATTATGAATTTACTGAAGGTGATGCATTGTGGAAAATGGATTATATTGTTTATACCAACACAATATTATTTTTTGTTATATGTAAAGCAAATCTGAAATAAACAATTGACTAAGCTAAAAAAATGGATGCATTTTTATGAACTGATGATGGGAATGGGATAATGACAAGGAATATGGAATGGTAAGAATATTATTATATTATAGACTGTATTTATTAAGACTGTTAAGTAACTTAACTTAAGAAAGCCTTAAGATAATGTTAAGTTCAAGAATGACTATAAAATAGTGAAGATGGCCTTAGCTTTGCATTTAAAAACATTCTGGATATATGTACATTATGTTGCAGGTGTTCAGTTTTCCATGAGTGTATAATAAACACACTGCTAAGAAATATATGAAGGTGAAATCTATAACTCAACATCTACAGTATGGGGTCAGCTCCTATATTCATTCATTCATTCATTATCTTCAGAATCATGTTTGTTGCAAAGTAAAAAGTGAAAAGGTTTAAACAATTCGAGCAATTTGATTTGGTATGGTGGTTTAAAACAAAGAATAAAGTTACATAAAATAATAAAGATAAATACTATAAGCTGTAAAAGTAGATTACACATTTCACAATTGGCAGTTTTTATGTTAACTGCAGTCAAATAACTCCACATTGCGCTCTCTAGTCTTGTTCACTATTCCGTTTAGTTGTGCCTCTGCTGAGTCAACACAGCGACATACACAAAGCAGGGAAAGGAGGTGGAGCTAAAGCTACAGCCATAAGTGACTGGAGTAATGCTGACAGCTGCACAGACCTGTTTGTTTAAAAGACCATTGGTACCTTGAATAAAAATAGAATAAAGAAAAGAAGGCTCAACTATTGATACAAATTAAGCGGGATACACTTTGGACAAGTCGCAGGGACACATTTTAACTGTTCAACTCACCTGAACATGCATGTCTTTAAACCCAACAGAACAACAGAACTTCTCACAAAAAGGCTAAATGCATAACTTTCTTGTTGAGGCAGAAGTGCTAACCACT
Organism: Neodontobutis hainanensis; assembly: GCA_024349245.1. NCBI lineage: Eukaryota > Metazoa > Chordata > Actinopteri > Gobiiformes > Odontobutidae > Neodontobutis > Neodontobutis hainanensis. The sequence goes on along the minus strand of JALDNG010000375.1, from coordinate 482,071 downwards.
TTGCCACCACCACCCTACAGCCCCTATCATATATCCTGTTCGTATGGTGTACTATGTAGAGCTCGTAGAAGAACATTCATGTTTCAGTTTTTCTCGTTTCAAGTTAAATTTCCATCAGACCTATTCCAACTGGGTTTAGTCATTAACAATAGCATTGGGGCTACCATAGCTGTTCACATGCTCTAAAATGTGCGGAATGGAATTTAGCTTTTTTCCCACCAGATGTCACCAAAACACTACCCCTCCTTAAGTAAAACTACAGCTAAAATGTGACTACTCAAAATAAATGCAAACTATAAATGCATTTTCAAATGAAGACATGTTACCAGTCTATGGTGGACTGTAATTTTTATTTTCCAGTTTATTCACTGTAACTACAGCACACAACCCTGTTTACATGTTAATGTTCAGAGTGCACTACAGGAGACTAAATCAACAGTGCGCTCCCTGTGGTGAAGAGTGCACTCAGTGTAATTAAAAGCACTGGAGAAAGACAATAGAAGGCCTTGACCCTGTCTTCACAAACCCATTAACCGCTCAATTAACTCTGTGTCTGCTCAACTGCTCAGAACACACCAGAGAACGCCCACAGGCTCTGTGTGTAAAGGGTCTGAGTCTTAAAAAGATTGTCCAGGTCAATCTGAACCCACCAGCTGGCTGTTGCCCACATGTTGATATTTTGGAATGTGATGCATTGAGTTAACTGGGAAAATGTCTGCTAATAAAATCCTTTGTACAATTACGAACGAGATCATATGGATCAAGCATCTCATCTGAACTCTTAGTTTGGAACTCGTCAGTGTACCCCCCATCTGTTCCCTCCTCCCTTTTCAGTCCTTCTAAAAACACCACCATGACACACTGAAGAGAGTTCTAGTGGAATTTATGATCAGTTTTGATCAGTTTATATACAGCCACAACAGAAGCCTTACAAAAACAAAAAGCTTGTGACGTGCGCTGGAAACATCCAGTCACTGCTCCTGTAGCTATAGGTCACTTTGAAAAAAGAATACTCATGATTTGAATGAACTAAATAATCAGGATCTTTCTGGCCCTAGTCGAGCTACTGCCATTTGTCTTAAATATTATTGAGGCCTGGTGAAGCAGGTGGCAGAGTGAGAAGGCATACCTGTTTGGGGGCGGTGAGCGTTTGGACACCTGTTGCCTTGGCGACCATGGTGTGGCTGTTTCCAGGGCTGGGCTGCAGGGACATGGTGAGTCCTGAGACAGCATTAACGCGCAGCTCGGTGATGGAGACCTTCTCATCGATGACGGAGAAAGCAGCCTCTCCCAGAACTGCGTCAACAGCCAGAGGAGACTCCACCTGCAGGAAATACAGTTCAAACTGTCAGTTCAAACGGAGAATCATGGATGCAATGAAGAATAATGTGTCCAGATACGGCGTGTACTATATATATATTGTTTAGGGGCTGTTCTGCAAAAAATGAAAACAGAGGCGAAACGCTCCACTATGTGACACATATGGCCCTGACTTAAAGTCAGTGTGGCTACTGTCTGAGCTTTAACATGGTTTTATAACACACCGAAAGAAACAAGCCAAAAGAAAGTATCTGAGGATTTTTCAACAAACAACATGAAACTTAATCTCTCTTTTCTCAAGGTTCTGCTAAATCCATTTAAACCTCAGGCCTGTGACATTTTAATAACCCTTTTATCAGTTCATCAGTTTCTTTAGTGACAATTCAAAAATATGACATTCAATTTAAAAATCCATAAAATGGCTTTGTAGAATAAAAACATATAATTTTTGTAATATCTGACCTACAAACATGGAGGTTTTTATTGACCCATCTCCCATCTATTCATAAAAACATAATTAATCTGACTAAATTATGTTCTCTTAGTGTCCACACTTGTTAGTAGGTTTGTTGGAAACAGAACTTTTGTAAACCTTATAGAGTTCCCCGAACATAAAACAGCAGCAGAGTGACTTTTTGGATTTCCCTGTCCACATGAGTGAGAGGCCCATCACTTAAGTCTACACCAGACAAGCGCTTTATTGTCTTTGTGAAGCTCATAAAGCCTGTGACAAGCCAATTCAGGATTAAATTATGTGTGCTCCTGCCTGTGCCAGCTAGTACCCTGCCTCTGCCTGTCACCGGGAAACAAACAAAAAGGGCCACTTGAGCAGAATCCATCAGCGACAACAACAAGGCTAAGGCCCGCTGGCGACTACAGGCTTTTAACAGAAACACTCTTGCCCATCTAAGTGTCAGCCAAACCATTTAAAATCAGTCTGTCTCTCCAAGTAATCCCAGATTTTTGACAAGGTTTCTTTTTAAAACCTCATCATTTGGCTTTGCACTCAGAGGTCAGTAAAGAGCAGCTGAGTGGCCTCGTCCTTCGAGTCACAAGAAGAATTCTTTTCCACCTTTAGCTGCAGTGTTTGGAACAACCACTTGTCAAAAAAGCGCGGTACACTTCAGCAGAGAGGACTCTAGAAAGTTTCACAATCATCATCAACACAAACCTTAACAACACACCACTTCTGCCACTGTTACACTCCTCGAGGAATGAAGGAAATGTCCTATTTTAAGGTTTAGTTTAGTGCAGGTTTTTATGGTACTCTTTAGTACAGGTAACCATTGAAATGTTGTATTTTCTATTGAGTTATGTACAGGATGGCAGCAAAAGTCCTTGTAGAACCCTGTGCTGTGTTCTAGTCTAGCCTCTTAAATGCAGTAGGCCTGCAGTTGGCAATATGACTGGAGATGGGAGAACTTTTAATCAAGGTCATTTTCCAGTGGAGGTGGTACTTGTATTTATTTTTTTAATTTTGCTGCTGCTGCAAGACTCAGAAAAAAGAATTAAACAATGGCAGAATTCTTTCAGTTTTCAATAAACATAATGGCATTAGCCACAAAAAATACATACAAATTGTGCATAAAGAACACCCGACTGACTACATGTGTTTAGCTGCTCAGTTTATCCAAGCATTTAGACTACTGCCACTTAAGGCTACAAGTGACTGGATGAATTCTGTTAAGACTCTTGCTTCTTCACTTTACGATGAGTTCACACCAAAATATGAATAAAGATACAAGTGTAGATTTCAGTTAAGTTCATTTCAGAAAGCTGAACTACGCTGACGAGTGATTTTGTCAATTCTGGTGTGAAATAACCCGAAGACTATGAAACTGATGTGCTAAGTTCAGTGTAGCACTTCAGCAACTAAAGCTGCATGAACTTTGGCAAAAGGCACATTTCACAGTGATAACATCTTCAATTTCTAAACTCCTAAATGAGCTTACAAATTGAAGATTTTATCACTGATATGTCTGACACTATATGTTCAATTTAATGCATTTGGTTTCAGATTACGCTTTTAAAATTGTGTGCATTTATATGGTGCTTTTTTGTAGCCTTCTTGGGCTTCCGTCCTCACACATTCACACCTGGGGGAGACAGAGAGGGGGGCTGCTCACAGTCTTCTCCGGTCACCAGCAAACAGACTTCTACAGTCACACACATTCATACACCAGAGCTGTGGCACTTGTGGCAAGGCACAAATATTATGTTTTATTGGTCAGTACCAGGGAACATTTCAGTGCAAAAGAGCCACTTCTCGCAAAATTTTCAAAATGTGCATCTGCCGGGAGCAACTAGCAAAAGATTTATTTCAGATCTTTACACTAAACTAAAAATGACTTTTTAAAATATTATTATCAATAGATCATTAAAGCTGCGCTACCTGGTTTTCTGTTGCCATCCCTCCAGAGAGTTAGAGTCTCTTACTCTTGGAGGAGCGTGAGAGACTCCACTCTCCCCCAAAAGCAGCCGAGGGACCTCTCCTGCTTCTCTTTTATTGAAAATAAATAAAACCAGAACAATTTTCACTCCACAAAATACTAATACAGCACTCGAAAATGAAGAATAGAGTTAAGCATTAGCTTAGCTGCAACTTTAGCGTAAGGACGACAATTATTTCTGCCTTGTTAAACATTACGTGATCGATGAACAGTATTTAGCAATTTTATGTTGCCTTCTTTTTCTATGTTGATGTTTTGCTTTTTTCGACTTGATGCAGTTTTAAGTAAACATTTACATAATGTGGAGCCAAAGTAAATTTTGCTATACACTATGTAATTAGACAATTTAGTTTTCTCACTCATGGGCTAAATTGTTATATTATATTTGCAGCCATTGGTTAATGTTTAAAAGACTTTAGTTCTTTGTTTAGTTATTAAACATTTACATTTATTCATTTAGCCGATGCTTTTATCCAAAGTGACTTACATTGAGCTTCTAATTACCAGTGTTACAGCCACTGGAGGCAAGGTGGGTTAAGTGTCTTGCCCAAGGACACAACGACAGTATGAGCTGTGGGGAGAGCGGGAATCTAACCGCCTACCTTCCGGTTGAAGGACGACGACTCTACCACTGAGCCACTGCGCCCCATTTGACCAACATTTCAAAGAAATGAAAGTCTAGTTTCATTAATTAACACCAAACTCAGCTTAACTGCAGCTACCCCTGCAGTTAAAAAAACAAGGCAGATTAGAGCTGCTGTGCAGAACTGTGCTGCAATGTTTGGTGGAAACAGAGTAGAACTGTTTTACCATTTGTCTGCTTCAAAGCTGTTTGCTGAGTTGGGTGCACAGAGGCAAGGGACAAGAATAGAAGTCTATGTTTGTGATTGATCTGTAGAGACAGTATCATCTTAAATATTAGCTATGACAGTTGGGAATAAAGATTTCCAACTTAAGTTCAGTTTCTCTGATTAAACTTTTAATCAATACACAATGCAGCACATCTATTGTTGTGACATTTGTACAAAGCCTCCCACATGGATTTTTCTTTTTAGTCGCTTTAATTGGCTTGTGAAAATACTGCAGAACGGAGCAGGAAATCAATGATAGGCACACATTTTCACAGTTTGGAGGTGCGCACGGTGACCCTTGCTCTAATGCTTTGTGTTCAGTCCGCACGCACTTTCTGAGCGCTGAATTTCTGAAGGACACTCTCCAGCACTAATCCCAGCCTGACTTCTGACACAGACAGTATTACCTGCACTTCAAACCCTCCATTAAAACTTTGATGCAAACATTTTTGTCGCCAGAAAAAATAGGCTGAAGTCTGGGCCATCTATCATGCCACCGAGTCCTGCTCATGAAAACTTTAAAGCTTTATTTATGCATCCATTTACCATCAGGCCTCGGGCTTTAAAGTGTGCATGTGAGTGTGCACCCTCAGCCTGCTCAACCACGGCTCTACTTTGTGCCACATTAATCCATCAGATGCAAACTATCTGCTACTGTGACCATGGAGAGAAACATTTTGTGTTTGTGGCTGTTCTTACCCATCAAACATTTACCAGGATAAACAATGTGCTTTGGAAGAGCTCATTTGCAATTTAGTAGAAAACCAGCCAAAAAAATGATGAAACCTCAAAGAATTCCCAAGATATCTACACAAGGAAATTTGAAAAAAGACTGAAGCATAAATCAAAGGGTTTTTTGATGTTTTACATCATAGTGAGTTTTACAACATTGAAACTGAGGGGCAGCAGAGTTTCACTGATTCACTCACTATATCTCCGAACAAAATCTGAACAGTCCATTTTGAGGTTTGCCTATATTATAAATACTATATGAATCATAATTTTATAAATATGTCCAAATTATTTTAGATGGTTTCTTGACAAAACAGGAAAACCATCTGGGAGAATAACTGCTCTTTTAATGTGACTTGTTTGACAGTTCATGGCTGACAGGATACGCTACCAACTTGTGAAAACTTGCCAAAATTCATCCTAACAAAAATCTACATTACAACTTGAATATAAGATATGGTGACAGTTTATTGTAGGGTTAGGGTATATATGTACTATGTATTCAATGCTTATACCGCGGGTGACTGAAGCCGATCCCAGAAATTTTGAGCCTGAGGCAGGGTACACCCTGGACAGTGGCCAGTTAGTCACAGGGCTGACTATGTGTTACATGTTAATATAGTTTGTAACAAACTGAACAAATGTATTTAGTGGTGACAGTCACATCTGATATACTAGCATGACTGTCGCAATGCGTGTTGACAAGAAGAGACAATCCAAGCAGCAAGTTTGGAATAATGTCTTTTAAAACAGTAGGTCATTTTCGTGTGTTTTGTACAAACAGGACTCTGCGAGGGTCCAGTGTTATTGGCCTATTTTCTTTATGTTGTGCGTTGTGTGGTAGAGCCTCACTCACGTTATTTAATGGCTTTTCTCTAATATTTAGAAAGAATTCAGTATGTGCTGTGTTCTTGACAGAAGTCACATAACGTGTGTTCACTCAATGGCTTAGGTTTTTTGTCAGTGGCTGACTTTATTAGACGCATTTGTTTGATGTGAATGTTTAGTTTGACACATGTAATAAACGAGCTACAATGAACAGAAGTGCATTATATATTCTGTCATTTGTACATATGCCAACTCTTGAATTGAGATGTGATTTAAAGTCTATGTGTAGTAAAAATGCATTATCATGATATAATACTGTACAGTGCATACTGGCTGCCCTGTTCACAACAATATAAAGAAAATTGAATGAATGAATGAAACCCTAGCTTCTCTTTCTAATCTTTTTTGTGAAATGGAGCGATGTGTGCTGTCATGTCTTCAGCAACAGGCTTTATTTCAGCTGCTTCTGAACAGTCCAGCAATCACACATTTCCACCATACACTACTGAGCACGCACTGCTGCTGTCCAGAACTCACAAGAAAAAAATACACTATCCGTCATCAGCAAAGGCTCTGGCTCCAGCTGCAGTCTGACTTTATGAAGCTACTACCTCACAGTCTTAGCTTATAAGCGCAGAATAGCTTCACACAGGCTTCCACCAAAGATTGGATGCTCAGAATAGAGCTGGAAAGGAATCACAGAAGCTGAAGCATGTATGCTGTTCTAAATCACAGGCACAATGTAGAATTACTCAAAAGTTAAGCTTAAGCTGCCCCATATAGAAAAGCATTTAGGCAACTCCTGCTCCGGGCTACAAGTCAAATGTTTTGGCCTTGTAGAAGCTCAATATAACATATAAATAGTAAAACCATGACAAGTTTAAGAGTGAAAATCACGCATACTGTAGGTATTAGTTTGGAGACTCTAGTTGAGGTAGAGCAACAGACAACAGAACGGGAGATATACTGAACAACATGGACCATCTCCTGCATTGGATCTTGCGTCTGAGATCAGTGAGGACAGCACGCCACAAGAACTCCTTCTTCATGACTGTAATAAGACTGTGCAATCAATCAGTCTGTGAAAAATAAAAAACCTAACAACTGAATTTGCACTTGGGATTCAATAGAGCTAAATTTAATTAAAGAAAATCCTTTTTTCAACAACCCAATTAGACTATTTTTTTTAGCAAACAAACTAACAGTATTTAGATATTTAATGTCTGAAGGATAATAAAAGTTGGGATAATGTACAACACACATTTACTTTTATAGAGTGGCCCAGTATGCCAACAGCAAAAAGTAAAACCAAACAAATCTTTCCTCCAGAATACAAATACATTACCAAACTAAAGTTTAGAGCTGACTGTAAACTTTTAGCTATGACTTCAGCGTCAGCACCACAATTAGAACTACGAAGCTTCCCTTTGTTTTTTTGTTTCTTTGTAAAACGTTTCTGTTTTATCAGCAGCCATTCAATTTTCTATTGACACATCGGTGTAGACCAATGGGAGCGCTCATTATTTCCAGGAGACGAGCTGTGATTGACCAAAGTGGCCCAACCGGAAGTTAAAATCTATTAAAATCTCTGATAGTAAAGTCTTGGTGACCTCTGAATGACTAGTTTTTTTCAGATGATTCCTTTATATAATGATGTTAGCTTATTAAACGGTTCTTTTTTTACAAGCATAAAAAAAGCTTATATAGTTACAGTTTCAGGGAGCACTTTGTAACTTTTAGCTTAAAAAGATATAGTTTCACTCTCATGTTAATAGTTCTTAGACATGAGGTCAGTAGATTCATGTCTGTCTCAGTGACAGTACCCCCTAAGCTGGATAGAAACCTCATGTAACTGTCTCTGGAAAGGTACACAAGATTACTTTACTGCTCAAACCGAGGCACCAGAAATGCGATAATACACTGGACCTTAGCAGAGTCAGGCAGACATTCAATTTGCAATATTCAATACACAAGGCAAGTATGCACATTAAAATTAAAATTAAAATTTTAAATAAATAGTTAACAGGGTGCTTTGTGTGGCGCTGGTCTGAGGCGAAAGTTCAAATTGCAATTCCACACACGTTTCGCTCTTCCTTGTTAGATTATGTGGATGGTGTCTATGATAAAACCCAGTGGAAATACCTCTGAAGGCAAAAACAATGTGTGCTCAAAAAGAGACACCAGTGTTCAAAAACAGGAAGTAATTTATATGGCTTCTCAGGTTGGTTCTATGGAGATATAAATGTCTATTTATTCAAAATCAACAAATGCAAAGGTTATTTTCATGTAATTAAACACAATAGAGCAGTGTAACTGATGTGTTCTATTTGACATTCAACACTCAACCCAAATACCAAATACGTAGCCCTCCAGAGCCCATCTAACTGTTGCGCTCTGGAGTTATGCAACACAAATAGCGCTACAGGCTGGGGGCTCTGCTAACGACTCCGACAGGATGTAGTACCTGTGTACAGCATTAATAATTCACATCCTAACAAGGCTTATTTAAAGATTCACCAGAAGAGCTCTATTAGAGTGAAGCCTGTTCAGTCGGAAACCTTCATTGACATCCATTTCCTGAGACTCCTGTAGCAATGTGTTCCATCCAGCACATCCTGCAAGTATGACAGACATGTTCCATTATGCTCTCGTCACAGTAATTAAGAGTGACGAGCCCCACATGCCGGGCCTCTTTGTGCTTGTTTGCACAAAACACGACGTGCCTCACTTAAGACGCTCCACTGATGAAACTCAAGTGTAACATGCAGCTTGACAAAGACTAGCACAAACCACGGGCCTCACTCTCTCAACTCTTACTGCCCTTGTGACTTTGACGTCAGATACAGATCTTCACATTAAAAAGAAAGAGGGGGCAACAGTGGGCAAATGAAGCAAAAAGATCTTTATAAAATGCCAATTAAAACCACACAGTAATATGTTTTTATAAAATCTTGTGTCTGTCTGGTACAGATATAAAAATAACTTCACTAACTTTTCAAGAGTCCCATCTTGTGTGACTCCAAGGCTGTGGCTGAGTGTTTCATGTTTGCAGATATTAATTGAATAATCACCAATCTGGTTCAGAATAAAGAGTTGTGTCCAAGTTTTAATTCTGATTCTAATTATAATTGTTTGATAATCTGCAGATTAAGCCCTCAGCAACCCACGGGGCTGAGGCATTCTGGGAAAGTCTAAGTATATATACAAAATATTGCACTGACAGCAGACATGGACATAATGCAATATATTTATGATAAGTTCACATCAAACTGAGTGGTGTTATAAAATAATAATTAAATGACTTCTTTCTGTGTGAGCTGTGTCCACAGGGTTCAAATTGTGGTTAGAACAAATGAAAACCTGGAGCAGGTACAGAGCAGTACTTTGCTCCAGATAAGCCACATGTATGTTTGTAGCTCAGTAGGTTAGGTTTGTCGTCCAAACATGGTACATTAAACATACCGTCGAGAGTCTTTCCTAAGGGCAGTTTCTTTGAATGAAAACCTGGAGGTGATTTAGGATTTTCCTGTAACAACCTACCCACACTCTTGTTGATACAGTAAAATGATTGCTTTGTCAAACATGTCCATAATTCACATTACAGTGAAATCATTGGTCAAAACCAGTGGCGGCTTGGTTGAACTTATGTATCTTTGGGTGAGACATCATTGATTTCAATGCATTTTTAAAGTCAAAAGGTAATACAGCTCTTTGTTGAGCCTAGTTGATGCTACTCAATTGCTGCTTGAGTTCACCCAAGCCAAGTTTGGACTATAGGTCTAGCTCTGAGCATCCTCTACAGTGCTGTCTTAATGCCTCTGTGCAGATGTTCACATTATCATATTCAGCATATCTTCTAACTTAAATAGAAGTAGTGTCCCTGAGACAACATATCTATGCAAGATAAAAGGAAGTTAAATAATTGCACAGAACTGCAAAAGGTTGTGCATCTAACTACATTTTCTGTCCTGTCTCTAGTGACCATCACTGTTCTCTACTGTATACACTGCATTGTTGAAAACTTTCTGTGCTCTACATTTGACTCAGACTTTCAGACACCACACACGGTGCACAGAATATAGAGCGCTGCACAAAGACTAGGGATGGGCTGACAGCCACCGACAGACTTTATTCATGGAGGAATCAGCCGATGCTTTTTAAAGAGAAAGAAATTAAATGTCCGTCTGGAACATGGCACTGAACAGACAAAAGCTGCTCTTTTTCTTGATTCATATTCATAAGGCAGCCTGTCTCCAGCTCACACACTAATGCTAATTTTGTGACAAAGTCTGAGTAAGAGGATCACTACTGAGGTATAGAATATTCTTTTTACTGCAACTCTTTCACTCTTCTTTGTCTTGTAATCCTTTTTGTAATTGCACTTTTCTCAGACATCGATCACTCGGGTGGGATGGGCAGATCTTATTCCCATTTACCCCTCTGGTGTTTTACAAAGGCACTTGGATGATGGTGATATTTAAATTGTGTCCACACTAACGCGCCTCCGTGCGTCACCATTGGGAACCCGTCATGTGACTGAAGCAGAATAAAGCGGGTCAGTGGGGAGCGCTGACAGATCACTGGGTAAAGCAGGAGTGACGCTCTTAAAACTCACAGAGCCGTCCTATCGTTTGACCTTTCAGACAGATGCCCTGTAATTCACTGTGGGGCATGATGGGAAATGCGATTTGTGTCCAGATCACATTAGTTTGGAGTAATCCAAAAGAATTTGCTTTCTGAGACAACACAGTGGATAAGCGAGCTGTGGCACTGCTGGGAGTGTGCCAGGCAACAGTCGACACAATTGTTTTCACTAATTTTCAGCATTTCCCAGATGTCAGTATTTTGACAACCTGCTTTAGCATCATCCTATTCTTGACAAATTATTCTACCCTTTGTCCATGCAGTGGGCACATTTCTAATTCTGTAAAAGTCAATAATGACTTTAATGATTATTTCAAAAAAATAATTTATTTATTTGTCTTTAAAACAGAGAAATAGACAACATAATGAAGAATAATTACCTCCAGAAAACACTATCAGAGTATGGGAATTTATGGGAAATTGGGAATATGAAATACTTCTTGAACCCAGAAACTATGAAAAGATATAAAGTGGAATTTCTCATTGCTGGAGGATTTGTGGAGAGCATCTTATATTTGTTCTTAAAGATGAATTATGTAAGTTTCAATGGTTGAAATCATTTTTTTTCTAACCAATACAGGCATCAGCAACAGCCTGATGTGCAGAATTCTCCGTGGTTGCTTCTGTAAGCCTGTACTGTCAATTAAATGAGAAAGTTCTCGGATAGACACTCCCATGCTTTCAGTGGACATTACTTGTACCCACTTCATGATTTGCTGCCATAAGTAAGCTAAGCTACGCTAGCGGCAAAGTTGAAAATGAATCCTGCAAACACAGGGAAGAGACAGGCCTCAAGTGCACTTGAAACAAGCAGATTTTTCATTGGTTGTTGTTTGTTCGTGTTCGTACAAGCGTGCGCACAGTTAACACGCTCAACACTGGATGCAGTACCGCTAACGCCAGAGGTGTCACACTAATGCTCCTTTAAGTATTAAAACAGTATTGTCAGGAAATGTATAACAAGACAAATAATTCCTTTTTCTGCACACATTGCATCGATTTACAATTGTTGTATAGCATCAACCTGAGTGCCTCAGTGGAGCGCCTAGTGGTGAGTATGTAACAGTACAGGGTGAATCTGTTCCTCAATACAAGGACTAAATTATAGCTACAACTATTTTCGACTTGTTAGAAAAACTTCAAACAATAGTAAAATGTCAAAGAACATTTTAAAAAGGTACTGGGTGTGGGACCATGGACAACCAGTTATAAACAGAATTTACATAGACTTTGTTTCACCTTTACAAGCCACAACAGCAAATTCAACACAGATGGCACACTCCATAACAGTTTTGTAGCTTTTTTCAAATTTTGGTCCCAAAACTGACCAGACCATAGCATCCCAGCTCAGCCGCCATGTGTTGGAGTTTAACCTGGTAAACGAGAGGGTCGTTTCCCTCGCAGTAGAAGATGGATGGATGGCATTTGTTTCTCTGTCTCTTATCTACATTTGTTGAAATGTTACATAACATATGGATGAGATAATACTGGGCAAACACTATTTATTTAAAAAAACACCTTAAAACACATCTCTTCTGACATCTCTTCTAAAAGTGTCTGCTAAATGACTAAATGTAAATGTATTTGATCGGTCAATGTGAGAACTTCCATCTGGAAGTAAATTCAAATGCATTTATTCATAGCTTTCAACAGATAATAAATTATCTATTGCTCTTTAAAAATGATAGATGGCCAACTTCTACCATTGTTCTGTATTTGGTCATTATCAGACACATCCATTAGGCCACTTTCTTTTCCTGACAGCCCTAAACTATGATGTCTCCCCACCATCCAAATTTCTCTGTCCTTTTAATGACCGCTGAGTCCTCTTCAAATCACTTGACAGCACTCATAACTTTTGGTGTATTCTTTATGATTAAATCTGAACCTGGTTTAGTGAGAGACAGTGGACATCAACAGAGGCGTGCACTGTCAGCCGACACCGTTTAAGGTCATTTACAGTTGACATCGTCTCAGGATGGTGTGATCCAAGGGAGAAAAGATAGACCGTAGAACGGTTGTGAAGGTAGTTGACTATAGCCGTTTGGAAAGGCTGACCCGTCTGTTGTAGACAACATGACTCATAAAACAGGTACACAAAACCCCTCTCAGGCTCCAGCATGCAGCACATATAGTGAACAAAGGGCACCAGGCAGTGGAGCAGGGGAGACTGTCACTGTACATGAGTCTTTATTGGGCTCATATAGAAGTTATATACTCCTGTACAAAGCCTTAATTAACAATTGTTCCGTGTCTACCTATGAATGTATTTGACTTGATGCGTTAGTGACAAGATAGGGTTCAGCTGCTGAGAACTGAAGCTGCTCTATAAAAAGTTGTTCTTTGGCCACTGCTGGAGGAAGTTTGATGGGATTTGTCTGGGAAAACAAACCCATGTCTGATTTGCTTCTCAGTATGTTAAATATGAGCTCATAATAAAACTGATGACAAAATAACCATACTGTCCCCTAACCTGGCTTACTTGGGTAAACCCTACATCTAATTTCCAGACAATTTTCCCAGTAAAACAATAAAAACACAAAAATAAACATACACACATTTTTGTTATAATCCAATCAGGAGTCATATAGTGGACAAGATTGTCAGATAGATATAGTCAAATATGTCCTCTATAATAAACTTCTCGGCATCATTCCTTCCTGCTGTCATGTCTGATGTAAATGTGTTGCTGCCTGATTGAAAAGCATTAGAGTGAGCCATTTGTACATTTTCTTGTACCTTTTTATATGTGATATTTCTGAACGTCTCCTAATGCCTTCTTTAGGCATTAGTTTTGCCCATGCTCAAATAGATATGGTTCAATAATCCCTGATTATTTCGCAATTATAAATCTACACTATTAAACTTAAATATGACATGAAAGGAAAAGTTTATATCACAGTTGCAATGATTTGGCATCTTTTGCATGTGAGAGCAGAAAAAGTATTTTACTTTCCAGGGTTCAGATCTGGTTGATTTCTGAATTGATGATATCATGGACAGAACAGTAAGTTTACATGCCCATATTCAGATCTGCAGCAAATTCAGCTTGGACAAAACCCTCACTTTATTTTTGCCAAAAGTAAGATCATTAGTTCTGGTGCAGAAGTGTTTTATATTAAAACACTTTCAATGTTTGCAGCCTCTAGGGGGCACTAATCTCCTGTGCAATGTAGAGTGGAGCTTTGTAGTTGAGTTTTGGAGTTGAAGTAAGGACATTCTGCATCATCCGATCCCTCTTAGGCGTACATTTGTGCCATTGCCACCATGTTTCCTGAGTCCAATCTTATCATAACCGGCAGAATTATGAGCCAAATGACACAAATAAGGCCCAAGTAGTGATAAACTAAAATGATCCGTTAATAGACACATCAATCACGGTGGGGAAGCAGCTTCCTCTGCTTACTAATGACTGCTGTAAATCCTCAAAGAGTAATGGGCTCAAACTTTGAAATCCTTTCCTGTCTCTCAGCTTCTTTTGTTGGTTGGGGGCTGGCTGTTGAGGATAATTAAAGAACATCCCTATTTCTATTTCCACGTCTTGACGATGCATTATTTAGTATGTATACATTAAATGGACACATCTCTGAACATGGGATTGAAATACTCTCACAACTATTCTGAAGAAAACAAGCGTCACTATATAGACTTCAGTGCAATCTAAAAAACTAATTAAATCCAGTACAAAGTCAGATTTACAACGTTTGCATATAATCAGAATAAATGCCTATGACATAAAAAAAAAAACACTATGAAAACTTAATTTAAATGTGTCAAGTGATTGGTTACACTGTGTTTGTCACATGATCTTACATTTTACAAATGGCTGGTCTTTGGTTTGGTGTGTTCTAAATACACAATCACTTGAGATAATTTAATGGTGCAATATGGTGTCTTACATAACCCACAGTTTTTTTCCCAAATAACAATTGTGTGGATGTATTTCTGTTTATTTGGCAGTTTGGTATGTGGCAAAAAAAAAGTGAAGCAACACAGTGTTCATTTAATCTAAGGGCAACACTACATAAAAGCTGAACATATCCAGACTTTGGTGTCAGAGTGTCAGGTGGGAGACTCTGAGGACGCCACACCCTCTACACTCCCTAATCTATTTAATCAGTAAGCAGTTACCTTGAGCACAGTAGAGCCCAGTTCCAGGCCCACCAGGACAGTGCGGTCCACCAGCTCCGCCACTCGGGGGTCTGCCACCTTCAGAGAATCCTGTACCAGGTCTGTGACATCCAGCTGCCAGTCAGGCCCCAGCATGGTAATGACTTGGTCCGTGCCCTCTGTGGACGTGGTGTGGAACTGGGTGAGCACTTTGACCATGGCGCGCTGGAACTGAAGGGTACAGCCTCGACTGACACGCCGCTCATCCTCCTCCTCCTCACCATCACTGTCCCGTGTGCTCCTGACACAAACAAAGACACTTACTAGATTTATTCATATCAATAAAAAGCAACACTGTGTAAATAATATGTATGCAATAAATAGTAGGATTATATAGGAGAAACATGCCCATATCATAATGTTTGCTTCACTGTCTTCACTGTGTACTGTGGCTTGAATCGAGAGTTTGGGGGTTGTCTCACAAACTGTCTGTGGCCCTTGGACCCATAAAGAATAATTTTACTCTCATCAGTCACAAAATGTTCCTCTATTTCTCTTTAGACCAGATGTGTTCTTTGGTAAATTGTAACCTCTTCTGCACATCCCTTTTTTTAACAAAGGGACTTTGCAAATGACTCTTGAAAATAGATTAGCTTCACACAGATGCCTTCTAACTGTTACAGTACTTACAGGTAACTCCAGACTGTCTTTGAGCATCCTGGACTTGACCATTGGCTGAGCCTTTGCCATTCTTCAATCCATTTTGATGGTTGTCTACCATTTTCTTCCACATCCCTCTGGTTTTGCTCTCCATTTTAAGGCATTGGAGATCATTTTAGCTGAACAGCAACTCTTTATAGGTTTTTCCCTCTCCAATCAACTTTTGATCAACTTTCTAAAGTACGCTGTTCTTCTGAACAATGTCTTAAATTACCTATTTTCCTCAGGTTTTCAAATTCATGTTCAACAAGTGCTGCTGGCTTCATCCTTAAATAGGGGCCACCCGTTTCACACCTGTTTTTTTCACAAAGTTTCAAATTATTCTGGTTAGTCACATTGTACTGCTATTATTTTTAAAAAATACTGTATATCGATCCTGTTACAGCAGTTGTCAGCAAAAGCCGACGAAATAAATAAGCAAAACATTCTGGACTGATGCTCCTTATATTTTATAAGGGCCTTGGGCAGTAGGGTTAAAATGCACCCTACTGCATCCTAAACTGAGCCCAGTCTGATCCTCAACAAGATGTACGTGTTATCAAAGTACCACAAGCAGCTCCAGAGTGAGCACTTCCTCTTTAAAATGCTCCACTCCACTTCATCTGAGCTTTGACTCTACTGTGAACAGTTTTAGATTCAGGGCGGGCAGCAGGGTTGACAGACTACATATCCCACCCACGGCTCTCCCCACAGGGGCCAGCATTAGGCTAAACACTTCAGCCTGGACCACTCATAAACACTTAGGAAATGGATTTCCACCTGCGGGCATTAACTCATGGTGTGCCCCTCATCATTCCCACACAGTTCAGCCATCTGCTCCGGATTCTGCTTTCACTGACAACTTCTTAAAAAGCCTCTCATAGGTCATGAACACTGAGTAGCTTAATTCCTAGGGGCCAGTAGGCCTGTAGAAACCCACTCACAGTAATGGGAATGCACATGCAGGCGCTCCCTGACTTTATGAAACTAACTTTACACCATCACTGTGTGCTAGAATCGCTAAAATAGCATTTCCTCAAGGGCCACATTTGAACATGGGACTCTGGTGGAAGGTCGGACCAACACGGTGGATTCATTTATGCTCAATAAAAACACATTTCATTTGACTATAGTTAAAGTTTGAACTAATGACAAAAAAAATGTGTAAAAAACACTGTATATTCAACACCACAGTTACAGCTGCACCTCCTCAGTTTTAAATCTACTCTTTACAGTTTTTAAAACCAGTGAAAACTATATCTGAAAGTAGCTTTAGTTGTTAACGTTTGGAATCAGCTGATGCAAAAATATATGAAATATATATAAAAAAAAAATGGTAAATGCTTGGCAGGCTGGATTAAACAGCCCAGTTTCACACACGTATGTTTAATGTTACACAAATACAGCACACAGCAACAATACTAAATCCACATACAGGAGTTCCAGTTTCTATATAAATATTAACTAAAAATATATAACTTACTGACTCATATCCAGTAGTTTAAGTTACTGGTTAAAATCAAGCTTAAAATAAATACAGAATATCCACAGGCTGCTGTACACATGACAATTAATCTAATTCTACAACACTGTAACACTTATTTTGGGACTTGTAAAGGTGCCTAACAAATTCCATATTTCAATATTTTTGGAAAACTATGATTCACTCATGCTGCTAAGGATACACATTATTATCCTTCATTATGGTGTCAAACATGACGCTCCACAGGCTCATTACTGGAGATCGGTGGCTCAGAGAGAGGTGTCAGGAGCCCATTGTTAAGTGGGTCAACGTGTACTTAAAGCCACAGTATGAAACCATTTCCTTCAAATAAGGAACCTTGGAAAAAAAGTGTCTTTGAGTACCCAGAAAAGCACTATATAAAATTGATGTATTATTATATTATTATTCAAATCATTGGTGTGGTAGGATTAAATGCATTTTGATGGTTTCTCAAGGTGATGAACCCCTCTATCAAAGACAAAGTGTGCTTTCTTTTGATAGATACGCCAACTGTGAGTTGCTGGACACACTACCATTTTAGGTAAACATGTACCTTACCAGAACCTGTCACAAATACTGTATACAAATTTACATCTCAACTACATTATTTGTGAAAAGGTAACAGTCCCGTCTTCAAAAACCTGGAGGTTTAACTCTTGCCCTCTGGGAACTATATCTGTACTTTATCACTGCTGATTATTTTTATTTGTACTGCAATGCTAGCCGACTTTGTCATGTTTACTGCTCACTGAACTCTGCCCTTATTCCGAATATGGCGCCTTGAAGACACAACATGTCGACAATGTATTTAGAAGATGTTTTTTGCAAAATCTTATGCTCATTTATCAAAGGTCAGAGCTCATAGTTATGGCTCATCCAACCGTGTCTGTGCACTAATGTTCAGTATATTGTCTTTTTATTAAGCAGATGTATGACTAAAAAGTGTAGTGCTCTTTTCCTCATGAAGTCAAAAAATAAAAGGATAAAATAATTTTTAATATAGAAACGGAGCAAGGTCGGTTTGTGGGTGAGATTTGGGGTTAATAACCATTGTGTGGAGTTCTCTGCCTCTAATGAACTCTGGCTGGTCCTCTGGTGGTTTGAAATTTCTACCACCCACAAATGGTTATTTTTTATTCAGAGAGTAACTTTGAAAATGCTATTAGGAAGATCCGCCGCACAATTTGTTCTGCTTCATCCCCAGATTACATCATTTAGAGCAGTCTTACTCACCAAAGACCTTTCCTCCTGAATGTCAAACAGTAAGTCATTATTTACAACGCTCAATCAAAGCAAGTCATGTAAAAATCATGTTTACACATATTTAATTCTAAATATTCAGATGACAAGATGTGAGGGAATCCCATCTGTTTGAAATATTAACTTTACTCTAAGACTGGCTGCTTTAGTGAGGAGTGGAAGCAGAGACAGTAGATTTATACCCAGACAGCAACGGGCATGTGGAGCTGCAGAGGTTTACGGAGCAAGAAGTGATAACAGTGTTTGGAAAGACAAAGCAAAGCAAAACCACAAGTCAGCAGTGTCTGGCACAAATGTAGCTGGTGATGCTATCAGGCTGTGAATTAGCAGCAAATATCCAATCCATTTAACAAAGTTTCAAAAAGTACTGCACATAATAAATATATAAACGCAATAAATAAATAAAACTCTTACTACTTTTTTTTTATTTTAACAAAAACTAGTAAAAACAACAAATAAGAGCAGATTATAAAAACAACATAAAATATATAAAAAAATAAATAAAAGCAATAAAAGACAACAGGGGACTAAAAAACTCTCACACCAGGTTAAAAGGCAAAGAATTAAAGTGGGTCTTATGACAAGACTTAAAAGTTTCCAATGTGGAAGCAATTTTAAAATCTTAAACCTTTTCTTAGGAACCCCAAGTTGTGACTGACCCTCGGACCTCAGTGACCTCGCAGGTGTGTAAATTGGATAAGGTTTGAAATATACAGTGGGGCCAGTCCATTCAATGATTAGAAAACAAACATCATAAAATCTTAAAATCAATTCTTAAACCGATTGGAAGCCAGTGCAGGGAGGTCAAAATGGGGGTGATGTGTTCATGTTTTTTGGTTCCTGTTAAAAGATGAGCCACAGCGTTCTGGACTAACTGTAAGCATGCGTGGGCGTTCTGATTTATCCTAGCTTAAAGGACATTATAGTGGTCCAGACACAGGTCGAAATAAAAGCATGCATTGACAGTTCAAAATTTGTAAAACATAAATATGGCTTAATTTTTGGTAAAAGCTGATGTACAACCGTGTTTATCTGCCTATCGAGTTTTAAAATAGCTGTCCAAGGCTGGTGGCTTACTGTCGCCTGTTTTCTGATTGGTTGTATATCTATTAAACTAAATTTTGTGTTTTAAGTGTCTGGACTTGATCTTTCCCTGCCATGGTCTTGGTCCTAACTCTATCGGTGTAGATAAAGACTTGGCCTCACTTCAAATGGTATGTGGTATACTTGCTGCACATCTCTTAGCTAGAAATGTAGTATTTTATCCAACAATGGTATAACTTGTATCAAAATCAATTCAACGTGTGCACTGACCAGAAGAAAGGCTCACACATATCCTGCTCTTTCTATCTAACAAAAATAATCCCAATTAAATGTATGATGAAAATACATGGCTACAATGTTGTATGTATGGAGCCCATCTACTGTAGCACTTGTGTTGACCTTTCTGTATTAAAAACAAAAAACGTTTGGAGACAAAATGGACCTAATGAGATCTCATTAGCCGCTGCTGCTGACATTAACCAAACTACTGGGACATTAAACAGGAGTGCAGACGTGGTGCCCTCTTTTCTCTTCATTAGCTCACTGCTCCTGATGTCAGATTCTGATGGGCCCTGTATTTCAAACTGACGTGGAATGAGCCTCGGGACGTGTAGCTGCTGTAGCTGCTGTAGCGGTGAGGTAAGTGAGTTAAGACCCAGTTACTCATTCTGTTAGAGCTACAGCAACCCCAATGAGACAATACGGATGTCTATCTCTGTCAAGGAGTTTCACAGCAAGCCTGGGTCAGAGTGAGTTTACCTCCAACTGTCTGTACCTGGAAATAAGCTACAGAGTTTCCTTCCCCAGAAGAATATTGTCTGTTCTTATTAGAGTCTCAGCTTCGAGTGTTCTGCGCTGAAGCTTCAGCGCACACGAGGCTGCTCGCCCGATTACACTTCCTTTCCTTTTTTAGAGCATGTTACTGGATAATGCAGTCAGTGAGCAATTCCTCCGTGCTGTAGCAAAGGCCCAGTGCAGGCCAAGAGACTTCTGATGTGTCACTACACAGTCAAGGGCTCCAGGAGTGACCCAAATCTACAGCATCTCAGGAACATGAACAAGTCACAGCAAAATGTTCCATATCTACATTCTAGATTAATCTATTTAAATCAAGCATTTTATCTCAACAGCACAGAATTTATTCTCATTTTTCCATACGAGATATTCCAGTAATTTTATGCCTTGCCTTATAAAATATGCAGTGCCTAAATTAAGACATAGTGTATATATATATATACAGGTTTATCATTATTGTGCTCGTTTTCAATTGAACAGATTAGATTTGATTAGATCATTTTTAGGACAGCATACAATGTACTTTAAGGCAAAGCAGTGATGCTTGTACCAGATTATATCTTAACAGCTCATTTCCATCTATAGTCCTATATTGTACATGTTTTTGTTGGAAGGGGGAACCGGAGTACCCAGAGGAAACCTGCATAGACATGGGGAGAACATACAACCTCCACACAGAAGCCCTGCTCACTGGCTATTTTTACAGCAACAGATGACCATATCTTTTTTTTTAAGCAGAAGATAATGATGAACAAGCCAAAAACACCCCAAACGTGAGCCAACCCTGAAGCTCCTTTTAGACAAAAACCTAAGCCATTATCTAGACTTTCTAGACACACAGTCACACAGTGTGGAGCTATCGGACAGTTATGGGAAAATATTGGGGTATTAGGTGTGTCATTAGTGGAAAGTGCTCAAAAAGAGGAGAAGCAACATTCACTGCTGGGGGAAAAAACAGCAGAGAATGAACAATGGGGTGAATTATTGGTGAAAAGATAATTAATGGAGACAATTTTAATAGTCAGTAAGGAATGCAGCTTTGGCTGTTGCAGATAACAGCGATTTGGCTATAGCGCTGCAATGACTACAAGCTCCATTACATTTGTTACTTTAAAAAATGATTTACAGTGGCATCTGTAAACATCTAATTCATTGTGGCAGCGTTTTATAAAGACATAAACAAAGCAGACCAAGGTCAAGACAACAGCAGCCGTTATAATTGTGTGCTGTTGTTGGAGCTGTCACTTGCTAAAACCCTGTTCATTCCTCCCCTGTCCTCTGCCACTGGACCACTCGGACAAATGTGGTGTCCCATGGGAATGTGCTGCAAAGCCTTATGGGAAAGTTTATACTGGTGCTACAATGTTGAAACAATGACCTCGGGGCCTGGTTGTGGTGCCACTAGAACCACTAGAAAAGATATTTTTAATCAGCCGGTTAAACAGTACAGAAATTGTAAATGTCATTTAGCCTGGTCTTTAAAAAGAGGTAACATTTAACTGTTAGTGTTAGTTGTGTTTAATTGTAAAAAAATGTTGACTTTCTTGAATTCTAAAAGATACTTTCTAATGTTTGCATAAAACAATGTAATCTATGTGTTTTGTATGTTTTTAAACCTGACAGATATCCATCAGATATTTGTTTTCCTCCTACAATCACTCTTTTTTGTGTTTAATTGACCGTGACTTCCTGCATTTGGTCTGAAAACGAACAAATGAACCAGACCTTGCAGTTTGGTTTGAGCAACGGCCCTGGAGATTTCACACCTGAAACGGAAAATTCTCAAGGTTCAGACCAAACAGATCAGTAATGAAAGCACATTACACCACCACACCTTGTACAGTCAGTGATGACTTATTAACCGTATTGGATTGATCAACTTTATAATTATCACATTCTCTTGGAAAGCTTGGAGTGTGACATTACAATTTGTTTTGTTAAACCCAAGCGTGCCTTTATATAAACCATTTTGTAAATATTAGGTGGAACAGTGCATGAGATACCACAGGGCTCTGTACTTGGACTCAAACATGTTTTCTAACTTGTGCTTTTTTCATAATTTTTCCTTCTTTTTGTCTTTTTGAGTTATTTGTTACATCCCAAAAGGCTATCATTTGTTGAATATCCTCAAAGAGAGAAGATTGTGGGAATGGGCCAGTTGCATACTCGGGTCATGTTATACTGTATACTGTCGACTGACTTTACTGTCTCCACCCCCACAGTGATACACAAGTCAGATCTAATGTTACCAACTGTACTAACCTGAGCTGAACCACGGCTTTGAATGAACATGGAGCTTAAAAACACGTTTGTTTTGGAATTAAAGCAAACAGTATGCCACTTAGCCGCTGCCTTTTAAAAGTTGAAAATAAAAGGTTTTGAATTAACCTGTCAAGAGATGCACAGCCCCATTGTGAGCGCACCCTGGAGTGGAGAGATTGAAAAAAGAAAGATTATGTGCAGCAGTGGGGCACAGCAGGTCTGGGGCGTCTGACAGCACACCCACTCCAGCCTCCAGGCTTAAACGCTATTGAAAGAAAAACAAATCTGCATACTTTAAACTGGCAGGAAAAAAAAAACACATAAACCCCCCCAAAAAAATAAACCGCAAGAAGTGAAATAAAATATAGGACTATGGTGAGCGTTTCCGCGCAGGCATAAGTTCAGTCTCACATGGCTGTTGGAGGTTGTCACGTGTGGGATCAGAACATGTGAGAGCGCTTCAGACACCGGAGCGAATCAAGCAAGTTCCTTTTAGATGGAACATATCAGAACAGCTTTAATCCAGCTCTGAGCCATTAGTCACAACTGCTCTTCTGGTGACACAACAGAAACGTCCGTCAGCTTCAGTAGGCATAGAGTGCATTTGATTCTGCACTCACCAGGGGTCAACGGAGTCAAGGCTCCTGCCATAGACCCTATAGATTTTGGCATCAGGCTCCAACACAATCTCAGTGCAGTGATTACACACATTTAACATTATTAGCTTTTTCTTTGAACCATTATCATACATCTTTATCTTTGAATCATACAGCTCAGGGCGGTGCTTCTTTATGTTAGCAGTCAAAAGTACATCTTAACATGGAGCTACACTATATACAAGTGTGCATGAGCCTCTTTCCACAGTTTAATCTGTCCCGCAATTTCCTATCAGCAGGGAAGATTTCCTATCAGAAAGGAAGATGAAACAATTGTGAAATTTTATCCAGTGACTGGCGTCAGGAATATGTGACCGACTGTGGACTACTGTAATGTTGTGACACAAACAAAATGTATAGTCACTTATTTAGTGTCTTTTATTTTATGGCATTTGGTAACACAACGATTAAAATGCACCTCATACATGGTGACATGAAAAACACATAAAAATGCATGAATATGTATGTAACAGTTTTTTGTAAACACACACACACTAACAAGTCAGGTTTAATGAAGCTTACAAAAACACTAATTTCTGCTAGAAATATTACAGTTTATGATATTGTAAAGTTTTTAAAAGGGTTACTATATTAAAGACTGGAATGTGCAGACAATAAGCTGTGGTGCTCTAAAAATGATTTCAGTTACTACATAAATGTATTTGCTTAAACCACCCTGTAGTACATCACAATGCAGATGTATTGATCCATATGCTATTCTTGGTTAATTTGACAATACACCATTTATTTTTTATTGGCCATTTGTATTGGTAATAGCATTTGTTGTGAATGCTTTATGCACAGTTATGGTAACATTTAGCACTTGTAAGTACTAAACAGAACAGTGGTGAGTGACGTCTGTGTACGTTGCAGCCAATGTTTTTATAATGATTGTGAAGAGCATTGGGTGTTTGAACAGCGGCTGGCTGCTCTATGCTGTACTTTTTGGATCTTTATGGGAAAAATTCTGGGACAATTAAGTACAGCGATCCTTTAAAACATTTGAACCTTATAAGACCAGCAAGACTAGGACAGAGACTTGTGCCCCGGGGCTGAGGGTAAACTTTAGAAGTCCCCAGTACAGCCACATTTCACAAATAATAAAATTGAATATCCAGTTGTCTTTCATTTCTCCATTTTAGTTTATTTACTGGTATTATTTCATGTTTTGTCTAAATGTCAATTTGTAACCTCATATAAGCATGAAGCTCATAGAAGCTTTTTTATGCACAGTGCACCAATCTTTCTGAGATCTGAGATTGATCTGCTCCTCACTGCTAACAATTTAAAACAAATTCAACTTATTTCATAAATGTCCTAAAGTGTGTGTGCTCAAACAGAAACAAGAGTGTGCTTCTCCTCTAGCAGTGCTCAATTTTTTCTCTGGCTTGTCCTTTCCTCGTTGCGTTTTTATCTTGAGTTAGAGCAAGGTGCTAGATAGTTGACTCAGAATGATGGAGCTATGTTTTATGTAGATGACTGAGAAAGAAATAGCAATGCAATCAAAGAGATCTCCATCAAGTCTCCAGAGGCATAAAAAAATGGCTGGACTAGTTAACACCAGCCGCCACCAGGCAGAGGAAGAGGGCCTTGTAACCGCTGCCACAGTTCTGCAGAGAAAAATAAAGGAAATGACATTCATTTCCCGTACATCTAGATGACAGCTGCACGGAGAAAGTAATGTTTGACCAGGAGCGAGATGAATCCTTTGATCTCGCCCTGAAGCAATCACTGCACCTCCAACAGCTCACGAGGGCCTGTGATTACAGTCCTCATGACACACAAGACAAGATGTATGCACAGGAAACAGGCTGCAAGGATTTACACAAACAAACTTAACACACCAATCTGCATGAAAATGATAAGTCCAGGTTTGGGAGGTGTGAGATTGTAGTTTCTGCTTGGATATCAATATAAACCTTTGTAACTTTAAGATCTTTACTCAAAGAGAAAAGAAAGACAAATGCCGCTGCAAACTCACATGAGATTCTCATCTTAGAACATTTCTTATATTTTGTGATGTATCTGTGGTACCAGTTCTTTTGGTTTGGACAGAAAGATTTGTTCCTTCTTTCATGTCGAGAAACCATCAAAATCAATACAAGGCTAGGTTTATATTCTGTGGTAAAAAGTTACACAATGTTGCTTTAAAATAGTGTCACTAAGCTCTATTGTGTATATTGGCAAATAGAAATGTAAACTAGGATGCACGTGTCAGAGTGGTTAGCACTCCTGCCTCACAGCAAGAAGGTCGTGAGTTCAAAACCCGGGCTGACTCCGGTCTTTCTGTGAGGAGTCATGTGAACCGTGGGTTCTCTCCGGGTACTCCAGCTTCATCCCACCGTCCAAAGACATGCATGTACAGGTTAATCAGCAACTCTAAAGTGTCCCTAGTGAATGAATGACTTTCCCGGTTGGTTCAGACCAAACAGCTGCTCTTTGGCCTAGGTCCGGACCAAACTGAACCAAGGTCTGGTTCATTTGTAGAGTAAAAGTATGTTTGCTGATAGCTCAGATTCACAGAAGGGAAGCCTCAGGAATTTACGGCCAAATAAACAAATGAAGAAGAGTGAATGGTATGCTTTATGGGGATGCCGCGTTCTCTTTCTGACAACAGAAACGAACCCACATGGACACGACCTGTACTGTAATGCTCTTGTGAAAACAATACTTTAGTCATGGGAGTACCGCTGGAAACAAAATGGATCTGATTTTGCATTATTAAACTGACAAAACTGAGGGCACATTTGCAATGAATAATTTGTATAGTGACCAAGTTTATATCTGTTAACAAAAACAAACAAAATTTCAAAAACTAGGTCAGAAAAAACATTGTTATTAACTGAAATGAAAATATAAAAACAAGGCATATAAAAAAAACAATAACTAAATAAAACTGTATTGTCTGTTTGCAAAACTAACAAAGATACAATTAAATTAGAAAGTAAATGTTAGTCTTAGTCAATTATTTTCATAGAGCAAATACAGTATATCTTGATTTTTCTGACTGGAAAACCAGAAATTCCAACATTTCATGTGAAAATCACTTCTGTGCCCCTCGACTCAGTCAACTGGCCTTTACTTTGAAGATGACGCCAGTGCCTTGCTGTGGGAGGTGGTAAAATATGTGGACAATTTACTAAAGGGAAAAATCCTACAAATTTGAACGTACATTTGAGAAGCGCACACAAGGTAACCAAGCTTACCTTAACAAGGTAATGGAGAGCCAAAGCCCCTCCCCAAAACAGTAGTAAACCCCAGTACAGGGCCAGGCAGCATGACAGAGGGCCTTTCCGAATTGACTCCCTATCCCCTCGCCCTACACACTTTTACTCGATTTGCGCGTACACGTGAGGGGTCCGATATACTAAGAGCCGTCTGAAACCAGTGAGTGCTGATGGTGAGTGTCTTGTTAGACACTTTAGAGTCTGCGCTGATACAGGACTTGCTCGCTATGTGTAACACCGGCTTACAATCCTCATGACAGACTCCAGACAGGTGTAGTTCTGCAAGCGTTGTGGAAGCATACATTTCTAAAACCAGACATGTAATAATATTATACAGACAGATACAGTAAAGAGTAAATTGTTTAGGCTAAAAAAAACTAATAAAAAACTAATAAAAACTAAACTAAAACTAAGCATAAATAAAAAAATTAAATAATAAACTAAACTAGCAAACCCACTTTAAAAACTTAAACTACTGAATTTGAACTGAATTTGAAAAAGTCAAAACAAAATAAAAATAAAAAATACTGAAAAAAGCAAAACTATAACAGCCTTGATTGTGACTGATTAAAATGGAGATGTTCTGTGTCATTTTGGGATTTAACTAGCAGTCAAAGCATTGAACAAAACAATTATATTGTCTCCATCAGACATTCACATTGCAGTTTTTACATAAAGAAAAACAAAAATAGACCAAAAACAGAATCTTTCAGAGAAGTTATTTTGATTCACGGTCAAATGACCAGTGCATTAATTTGGTTATTGAAATGTATACATTTTGTAGGGTCGTGGTAAACTGATATACCAGGCCTTTGTTAAAAAATAACAAGATCTGGCAGGCTCACAAATGTCATAAAGGCACAGATATGATTTCTTCTGCGCAGGGTTTTACTGTAACAGTCTGCATTCAAATGAATGAAGGCAGTAAAGAGGGGTCCCAGGCATTTTTTTATGTCAAAATAATACACTTCTATATAGGCCATTGGGGATTGTTGAAAAATGAGAATCTGCAAGATGTTTCCCGAGCTTTCTAATTCATTGAAAATGCCGTCATTCTTCAAACCTGCCCTTAAACATGCCGTTTGTATTCAGCTGTGGTACAAATGGATTCAGTGTGTGGTGATGTACTCCAGCGGCACAGACACCAGCCGCCCACGAGACCGTTAATGGCCACATTAAACAGCTCCTAAATGCAGGGCTGCGGTCCTGTTTGTTAGCGCTCTGTGCATAACAAGAACGCTACACAGTGTTAATGAAGCCTGGCTGCTCAAACCTGGGACTACACATGTCCCATAGGCCCCGCCCCCAGACACATTCATCACATTTACTACAAGGTGCATTGCAGATCAGGATTCATTACAAATTATGTGTGTGACATTATCACCATCTCACGAGTTAAAGGAAAAGTAATGTCCATGGCACTCATTTGTTAAATAACATGACTGCTCAGGTCCTACTGCTTTGCACCAAACTGATCATTTTAACATTTTCTGACTTGCTACTGAAGTTTGTTGCTGCTATATTGTTTGCCATTAGAAGCTGGAGCAAGGAGCTATGGTCTTTACATATTTCTGAACAGTCCTTAGGCATTGTGTGTGTGTTCCTTTAACCTACTTTACCTCTGTCTGGTCTGGTCTTTAGCGATGTGTGCTAATGTCAGGCAGAGAGGAGCCAATAGATTATAAAAACTTTTAGCTATCTTAGTTCTGGCACATAGTGCAATGTCCTACTTGAATTATCTAAAATAAATTATTAAGTGGCCACATTAATTATAATGTAAATGCCACTACGGACCGTGCCCATGGAAGCCTGAGAATGCCAGAGCATTCACACTGGTCAAATAGGTTGCTTTTTAAGATGTAAAACATGCTTGGGCATGGTATGGATTATGTTTCTGAACAGGAGGTGGTACATCCATCAATTCCACAACACCTAAACAGTTGCCTTAAAGACAGACCTGTAAACCACAGCTGTCTAAACAGGTTCATTTGTAAAGTCAGGTAATTCATTCAAAGGAACGATTAGAAATTAGTAACATTTGTGCCCCCGGGAAAAAAAATGGTGGTATTATACAGGAATAGTGTTGCTTTGTCCAATCTAGTTAAAATTTTGTTATCTGTTATTTGAGTTGTTCAGAAAATAGGAATCAGTGGACAGTCATAAAGTGTAGTTATGAGCTACATTCTTTAATCATAAAGTAGCCCTAACTCACTCCTGTATATTCTGGAAATCTGTTGGTGCACTGCTAATTAGATTTACCTGTTCAAATATTCTTTGTCACTCGATCATTTTAATAAAAAAAATATCCATTTGGTAAGAGCCTTATTAACGGAGCAGTGGTGCATTTCTTGTGTTGCATCATATAATTTTGTTCAAAAAACTAAACAAGTGTGTTTCTCAGTAATCTCAGTCTTTCCTGGAAAAACCACTAGACTGTAAAACCACTCCACACTTAACTGTTAGACCTCTAGGCTGTAGTGTGTGCCTAAGCAACAACTCCACTTCTCCTCCTTCCCTGTTCCTTTTTTGAAGTCAACAGAGCCAAATGCATTAGGCACTGCACACCAGATACATTTGAGTTATTTTCATCACTGTGCAGGTCTCATTTAGTGTGTGATTACTTTTTGACTCATTATCCAAAGAGCACCACAGCCTGCACTTTTTAACATTAGTGACTAAAACACAGCACAGTCTCCACTCTTATTTTGTTCCATTTAGGTGGCAAAGCTCAGGTACATGACAGAAATGTCAAAAGAGGCTGATTCTGCAGCGGCATTATCAAGTCTGTGCCATACCCATCTTAATCCAGTCGAAAAACAAATCAAAGGCAATACCTGATGTGACCCAAAGATGTTGGGGGGAAAACATCTCACTGGTAAATACTGGCTGAAATTATGCTTTTGGTAGAAGAGTGCATGGGATTTTGGATGAAACCAGGACTCTGAATTATGGCTCAGCTTAGAACATTTATTATAAAAGCTTTTCCATGAAGGAATACGGAAGCATAGCGGATTGAAGTGTCTACTTTGTGCCTTGGTTAACTACACTTATCTTACCAGACCTTGCCTGCTCTTTAAAAGGCTGATATTTTATTGTATTAATATTACATACCGGTACATGGCTCTTGTCTTTATGCATTTTCAATTAAATACTTAATGTACCTTCAAGTACAGGCGAGAAGATGTTGCGTTCACATTCAGGCCATTGCTATGCATGTAGCTTCAATTCTGAACCAATTTTATTTTAAAGTTGGGCATGACTCTAGGGACAGGTAAATAAAGAATCTGAATGTATCACTCACCTGCGGTCAGGCAGGATGGGCACCCTCCAGCCCTTGATAAAGCTGAGGTTGTAATCGGACAGCTCCACCTGCAGGGGGAGCTTGGGCACCCACACGGTCAGCTCCAGCGGTGCGCTTAGGTGCTCATAGCTGAAGATGACCCTGGCGTTCATGGAGCCACGCGTCTCCTTCCCGTTGACAAACACGTAATCACAGTTCATGGACACCTGCGGGAGGTCAGGGTAAGAGGTAAGAATCCATCTATATGCCCTGTCGGAGATATGTGAAAATATACAGCAGCTGTCTCACCATAATTCAGTACTAAGCTCTCAAGGCTGACACAAGGCATACACATTCAGAACATTATTGGTCATGTGCTTGACAACTTTAGAGCTATGTTAGACAAGAAGCAAATCAAAGTATCTAAACTAAACATAATCTTTTCAAAATAGATGGTAAGTTAAAATGATTAAGTTAAAAAATGTATTCAGACATGAACCAAAAATGTTTTGTTCTGGATACATCACAGGTTTGATTGTGATATGATGCTATGTTCAGTGGTGCACACCAATTATCTCTTTAAGCACATTGGCGTATTGTCTTTCTCCCCGTTCCTCTGAGTCAAACTGAAGTTTGATACTAGGTGCTCATGAGATCCAGACGTTATACCTTCAGAAGCTCACTCTGACAAAGCCATGAGCCTCAGTGCTGCAGTTTCAGATGTGGTCTGTAAAGTCAGGATCAATGTTATTTAGAATTTGCATTGATGCACTTGGAATGTGGGACATTGAATCAGTCTATCAATATAAATCCACTTATCATTAACCTTCAGGCAGTCATTTGTGACTCACAAAACCCTAGTACCCTGCAGTGAGCCGTTTCAGGAAAGGACCTAGAAATGAGCTTTGGTCTTTGGGAATTTGTAGACCTTCATGAACAAGAGGATGATAAAGTAAAAAAAGAAGGGTCTTTCATAAAAATAACTAATTACTAATTAACTAACCAAACCCAATTCTACCCCTTAGCCCTTGGTTTTGTGCATTCACGAGAGACCAAGTGGTGTCCCAACACTCATTTGGATAGGGGAAAGGGTAAGGGGCAGGGCTGAACACCTTTTGAGGACCACACTTGAAACGAAGGGGTAAGATCATTTCCCATAAGGCAGTGTGTTCACCTTCACCGTGTCTGTAAGAGAAGTGGATAATATAACTAATTTGGGCAAGAATAAATCAGGACCGGGACCTATTTGACTGGTTCACCTCTTTTTTTTAGGGTAAATTTCTTAAAGTAAAAATTCATGTGGCCTGTTTTAAAACATTTTTAACTCACTTAGCCTGTAGAAACTGCCCATTTTTAAATAGCATTATTTAGACAAAAAGCTATAATTGGAAAAACATGAGGTTCAGTCGTTGAACTTACTTTTTACAAATCACTCTAACAAGTATGGGGATTCTGGAGTAATAAATGCAGCAATCTCTGATCTCTCTCCTGTCTACACTATTAGGAAAAATGCAGACCTACTAAAGGACATGCATGTCGTTCAACCGTGAAACAAATACCAATTTCAAAACTACCCCAGTTCAACAGTGAAATTTGTACCATCGACTGGAATGACAAAACATTCCTAAGAACTTGAAACAAATTTGATCAAATTTACATACAAAAATAGAAACGGTATGATAATAATTAATTTCTTGACAAAAGGCAAACCGCTTTGGTTAAACTCAGAAATACTAAAACTTCTCAAACAGAAAGTTTTAATCTTTAAATTAGTTTAATTGATTACATTAATACAGAACATCAAAGGCCCAGTATACAAAACTAAAATTTATGCAAATTAAATAATGAATATTAATATTAATAATAAATTATTTTCCAAATGAAATTACTCAACTGGCCTCAAATTGTAAAATGCTATGGCAAACACTCTGCTTATCACTGAACATAAAATAATTGCAAGAGCTTTTAATGATTACTTTGTAACATTTGCAAATGAACTGGCATCCAATTTTACAACACCAAATCTTTTGGCAGAAACTCAATGTGTATCATCACATTTTGCATTTACAGAAATTTCACAGATGGAGATATGTCAAACTTTGCGTACCCTAAATAATTCTTTCTGAAGATGCTGTTAGTCTCATACCTCTATTACATCATCTGATACATTTTAGGATCAGGCTCTCTGTGCTCACTTCATTCTGAAAAACTGCTCCAATCATCCCAATATTTAAAGCTGATGACCCCCACGACATATCTAACTATTGTCCAATCGCGAGTCTTCAAGTCATATCAAGTCAAAAATAATGGAGATAATCAGTTAATCAAATATCTCCAAATTAGCCAGCTTCTCAATAACTGTAAATATGTTTTTTGACCCAAACATTTT
This sequence comes from Neodontobutis hainanensis, assembly GCA_024349245.1. Taxonomy (NCBI): domain Eukaryota; kingdom Metazoa; phylum Chordata; class Actinopteri; order Gobiiformes; family Odontobutidae; genus Neodontobutis; species Neodontobutis hainanensis. The sequence goes on along the minus strand of JALDNG010000375.1, from coordinate 450,020 downwards.
ACTCTGTGTGCATTATTATTGTTCACTGAACATATCCGATCTGCATTAAACAAATGCCATCTTACAGGACTTGTGTTCTTCAGAAAAGCCTTTGACACAGTATGGTTTTGACAGATCACAGATCTTGCTAAAAAAAGCTGATCTCATTTCATCTATCTGTACAGATACAACTGTAATACAACGGCTCTCATCTCAAAAACAGATTGCAGGTCATTAAAATTGGACATGCTAAATTGTTGCATTTAGACTGCAAAATGGGTGTGCCACAAGGCAGTGTTCTTGGTCCCCTACCTTTTTATGTTTACATCAAGGATCTTCCCCTGTCCTGTATTTATCTTCCACTCTGATCCAAATATAAATACAATCAACTCTAAACTGTCATCTGATCTTCAAAATCTGGAGACCTGGCTGAGGAATAAAGTTCTTACAATCAATGTAAAGAAGACTGAATGCATGTACTTTCAAGCTCTTATCCATTTCAAATACAGTAGTTTTGGCCAATCAAAAACTTTCTACAACAACCTATAAATATCTTGGTGTCCTCCTGGACTCCCATCTCTCATACAGTGAGCACCATTTCATACTTTCTTCCCATTTGGACACTCACCAATAATAATGTTATTGAGCCAGTGGCCAGACTCTATATCAGAGCCTACAAGATCTATAAGCAACTTCCAAAAAAAAAACAACTCTATGTCCCCAGCTCTGAGTGCTCTTCTTCTGGCTGTGAACACTGGACATGACCGACTCCAAGGAACTTCTCCTTGTCCCGACTTTAAAAAACAATTATGGGCAAAAGTAAATTTCTTGTTGTGATTGTAATTTTTAAATGGCATTTATTTGTTTTTGCAAATAAACTATATGTTCCTTTACCTTTTTTCCTTCTCGATGCTGGGGGAATACTTCCACTAAATATCCTCTCTGTGTTCCCCCTCCTCCAGCTTTACAAATAATCCACTGGGTAGGGGTAAGTTATAGAAATGGGATTGGGCCTTACAAGATTTAGCGACATACCCTTGTAATAAAGAAGACTGAAACTGGTAAACTACAGAAAGTTAGAGATTTTCAGTGCAGCAGAACAGGTAATAATTCCTGTGGTGGACAGATGCCATTAGTTTTTCACTTTGTGTCACATTATGATATAGACAGACCACTGGGCTTAAGCCGAATACAACCATCTGTTCAGCTCAAAGATCAAGAACTGGCAGGTGAGAGAGGTAATATTTTGAATAAAATAATATAATATAGCTCTAGTTGAGCTAAAATCTCCGCTACAGTTACATGTGCAACAAGAAACACTGGCATTTCAGAGAAAAATCTTTAGTTTAAAGAGATTCCAAGGTGCACATAGGAAGTAACTCAAAGACACTGTATCAAGTGAACAGCAGTCTGTTAAGGGACAGATCATTTAGACTAAAGACTAACTTTAAACAAGAGTAGTACTGGAAGTGTAGAAAAATTGAGGCAGTTCTTCAGCTTGGAGTTTAGAAGTCTTCTACAACTCTATTGCAGCCTGCAAAATTACTGCACATGACCTATCTATTCACTTTACATTTAATTAAACAAAAAAAGAACTAGTGAGGCACTGCTTTGATGGTTTTTATTTGTACAACCTGGCACAGAAAACACTAACAAGATGTGAGTCACTAAGTTGTTCAATAGCACTGGTGACGTTATAGCCGAACTAACATGGTCAAATGTCATACTGCCACCTCTGTACTGGTTGTTGCCCATTTCAGAGCCACACGGAAGATCACTAAAAAGTTAATCGGACCAATGCAATCTGCTCTAACAAATGAACAAGTGACCTCTTAAGTTTGTCAGCTTTAGGGTCAAGTCTGTGGGTCATTTTCTTTTTTTTTAATCTTCTACAGATCCGCCTGCATCTGGGTTTACAGTTGTCGCACCAAAAAACAGACACAAACAAGTGCTTTTGCCTGGTATGCTGCAGAGCTGTGGGCTCTAATCACATCTTGTACACAGTCCAATTAGCGCGTCGTGAGCGTGCGGCGTGTTTATGAAACTAAATCATGCATGCGACCTCACACCTCGTACCCGCTCGCTGCCTAATGAGCAACGAACAATTACACACGCCCAATCTGCCAACAAAAGCTTTTAGGCTAATGCATTATTCACTGTGTGTGTTGACAGCAGTGTGACATTTCCCATGAACTTTACATCATAACGACTCAAAGGCACATTAATAAACAGATTCATGCGATTCACCTTTGATGTATTTAATGTGATATCTTTAACTCACTGTTAATCTTCATTTATGGAGAGTCTATATAAAGGCTAATACCATTCTTTAACTTCTACCAGTCTTTTCCATTATGTCCAAAATCTCCATCTCCTCTTGAATTATCATAAATACCTGTCACTGTCCAACGCTAAATTATTAAGTGGAATGGATCTGGGGGGCTTTGCTTTGGGCTCCCATCGAAGATTTATCTGGCCGAGGGAGGTGGCTGGCATTGTAATCAGAGGATCTAATCTCTGGCAAATGGAGGTCGGGCTGGCCGCTCCTCTCAGAGCTGGGGATCCATCATCAGCAGGAGGAGGGCCAGGTAATATAATTCCCCCTCGGAGCAGACAGGGCAGAGCGGGGGTAGAGGTGAGAGGGTTTAAGATGACAGTTTGAGTTGATGCACCAAAGCAGTGGTTTGACCGAAGGGCCACCCCACAGGAAGAAGGCTCAACAAAAACTTTTTATTTCTATTTAAGGTTTCCCATTAGTGAAGATTATTGCTACTGTGGTCTACATGACACATGTGTATGGATGATGTGGAATGAGTTTGGAGCTTGTTGGATGAAAATCCTAGGACAAGTTTAACAAAATACTAGGGTAAAATTTGTGGGGCTAACACATTCAAACCAAATTGGCTGTCATCTTGTTGAGATAGGGCGTGGTTCCTCTATACTTTTTACCTCTTGATTTCATGCTGGATGTGTGTACCGACCATTTTTCACTCTTTTGGGGTGTGGACCAGGCAGCACGCTTATAGACAGGGCGTGGTCATCATTGGCTTTTTTATTCAGCATCAGGTAGTGCACCGTTTTATTTGTTGAAGAAAAGATACTGAAAAGAGAACTTTTCACCTCTAGGAACTTCTAGGGACAGGTGTGTAGGAGAGGGCATGTGTGGCTAACAAAACATAAAGATGAAGAGACTCTCGCACACTGTCTAACCTTGTCAACAGTGAGATTTATTACACAACCAAACAAAGCAAAGCAACGTTTCGGCACTAGACCTTCATCAGGCAAATGATTGTATAGCTGAAAGAAGCCATCTGAAACAGGGAGTGGCCAGTTCATGGTGCTTCAGATGGTGCCATAATATAACCCATTTACACAACAACATTAAACTACAAAATACTATTTTGGAATATAATGTAATATAATATATATTTCTATTTTTTGATTGTATTTTGTAGTTTAATATTGGTGTGTAAATGGGTTATATTCTGTCACTATTATCAGTGTTGATGTAGTAGTGTAGGGATGTCCAAATGTCTAGTGACTGAAAGGAATTGCACTCAAAGTTTCCCACAATGAATTAGTAAAAGTAGTGAGCAGCAATGGTCACTAGACCATAATGGTCAAAATAGACCATAATGCTTTACAAATTTCAGAAGAGAGTCAAACAACTGTGACGTGTCTTTAAACTGAACACAACAGGTTTGAATAAAATGAGTGAGAAGCATAAGTTTGACTTTTTGTGGAAACGTAATCCATAATAAATTATTATTAATAAACTATTACACTGTAAAATCACTAGTGTTAGCTTACTTTAAATCAAATAGATGGACACATGAGAGAATCGCTCTTGAGGCATAAAAGAGCTGCAATAATCCAGTCAGTTTCTGTTATTGAACAAAAGTTGTAGTAAGCTCAAGCTTATTTATATTAAAAGTTATATCACTTAACTTTTTATTTTATTTTTTTTTTTATTTTTACAGAAGTCTATTATCAGAGGAGTTTTTCTGCACGCCAGAGTCACCTGATTAATGGCAACCAATGACAGTAAAAATATGGGCAACTTCCACCCATTGGTTCCCTATTCACTGACACTGTTGTTATGAAAGGGCAATAAAATGGTGGTTACTTCCGTGCTTTTTTGGCTTTTACTGCATGGTAAAACAAAAGCTAGCATAGCATAAACGGACATGAAAACAGACATGTTTTTACTACATGACAACCCCAGAGTTGTCATGTAGTAAAAACGTAGCTCTAGAGACCGGAGTCATCTTTTGTACCAGGCTGTAAACATAATTTTCACACTTATAAAGTCGCCATTGGGTTTGTCCTTATATTTCCATTTTTAGAGCCTGGCCTCTGGTGGACGGCGGTATATTGATGTATATTGCTGTATGGTGGCGCCCTTACTTGAGGACCTTTTAAGAGGTTCCATGAGAGAGGCTTGATGGAAACAAAAAAACAGCCATGTAGAGTACTATATAGTCCTCTATATATCTGAGAAATCTACCCATTGACCCAAAGTTATTTGATTTTCTAGGGTTCACCACTAAACAGTTTTGCAATATCTGTTTTAATAAATATTAAAACAAATATAAAAACCACATGCTTGTAAAAAGTGCGCTCCCAACGGTCTACACTGGATTGTCATATGACGTTCCAGGAAGTTTAATAGCTGCTGATAAAGTGTATTTTCAGGCTCAGTATGTGCCTTTCCGAATTGACCTCAGCCTACTTACTTCCACTCAATGTGCACGTTCATGCGAGAGATTCGACATACTAAGAGCTGTCTGAAACCGGTGAGTGCTGATGGTGAGTGTCTTAATAGATCCTCCAGAGCGAGTCTGCACTAACACAGGACTTGCTCGCTGTGTGTAACACTGGCTTCCAATCCTCATGACAGTCTCCAGACAGGTGTAGTTCCATGAGTGTTGTGGAAACATACATTTCTAAAACAATAGTATTATATAGACAAATGAAGTAAAGAATAAATAGTTTAGGATCACAATATTTGTTTCCTGGTCTGGGAAAATCCAGACATATAGGCTAAGAATTATTTGTTTACCCTCTATGCTTTTAATTGTAAATGTGAAAGCATCTCGACACAGGAAATGTACATTAAACGTCTTTGTTTTCTAAAATAACTTAGCCAGAGCAAAATCGATAGAAGGAACTGGTGTCAGCTTTGAGGGTCACTACACACCGAGGGCAGTCGAGGGTGGAGTGAAAGTTGGGAAGGTTACGATTCAAAAGACCCTATGACTTTTAAAGTAGAACTAAGTAAGATTTGTGTAGCTCCCCCTACAGCTTCATTTAGTGAATCACACCGTAAATACTCCTAACGCAGCTCTAGACAACAACAGTTCAACAGTGCACTAGTTTTGCCTTGTACATTAGCCTATGCATAGAGCTGATGGACAGTAGTTGCTGCATTCACAGGAGCAGTTTGGAAAATGAAGGGAGTGGAGAATAATGAGTGTTGGAGCCGGAGGGGCCCTCACCTTTATTAACTTGTTTTCCTGTGCGTCACGCGGGCCAGACAGACGTTGAGCTGCTCCCACTTGTCCCCATGATGAGTTTCCACCCCGCCAATCTGCCAGCACCACCAAACATGCCAGAGTGTATTAGTGGCAGAGTGACGGCATGTGGCGGCTCGGCGTGTGAAAGCCCTCCTCGGCGGCCCCCCACAGGGCCACTGATACCCTGTGTCGCTAACAGCTTTTGACTCGCAATTAGTTGGCCAAGTTTATCATCCACTGAAGCCGCGAGAGGCAAGCAGCACACAAGGGCACTCTGTACAATGTGTGGATGCACAGATTCAGTCAGACACGCAGTTATTAATCAACGTGTCTTCTGCTACGGCGCTGACACTCCCTGCTGCACTCTGCACCATCACCAGATTTAAAGCAGCAAAGCTTGTGTTTCTATGGAGTATTTAAAGGAAGGAATTTAGTGATTAGGTCAGAACCACACTAATTGATAACATTTTTCCCACTGCAAATTAAAATGGAAATGAGCAAATAGCCAACATATTTTTTCTGTTTTTGGAATTAAAAAATATATACAATCCTCCTGCGATTAATAGGTAATCAGATGTGATTAATTAATTTGAAGAGTGTAATGCTTTAAAAAGCAGCATAACCATTAACTTATGCTAATACTGTTGCTGTAAAAATTAAGTGTGCTCTGTTCTTCTTGTGAACACACAGACTGATGAGGGGTGAGTACTCTGGCTCCATACGGTGCAACAGCTGCCTCTAGCTTCATTTACTGTCACAGGTCAATGACTAATCGTGCTGTATGTGAGAGTTCCTAGAATTCATAATAATAAACTAAATCTTCAGAAATGTGTGCCATAAAAGTGGAGACACAAATCTGTTCAGTGAAAATAGTAGAACTGTCACTGACATCCTCTGTCAGAACCATTTTATTACAGCTAGTTTACTTAATTACTTAAGTCTAAATTACAGACTTTTTTCCCTTCATGCAGTAACTGACTACTGGACTGATTCTGAATGGACGGTCATCAGGGCTTAAAATGCTTGGTGCCATATGGCAAAAAAAAAATTTGATACTGCATATTACTTTTAACATTGGCAAGTTCCTGAAAAGCCCAAATTTTAAAGGCTAAAGGGCCTCTTTCTCACTTAATAGGAAAAGTTCGAGGGTCACAGATCTTTGAAATATGGGTCGCCTTGAAAAAGAAGTTTGGGAACCAATGACCGTTTCCAAATCACCAGGATCCTTCCTTGGGGGGACTTTTTTGGATAAATCCAGTTCATCATCTGCTGCAGACACACTGTACAGGAAGTCCTCGAGCAGGCTCTACTTGATCTTGAGAAGACCCTTACACGTAGTTCGCGGTCTGCCTTTGTCACGCCACTCCCCTTTACTACGCTTACGTTGTCAGCTCAACAGGTAGGAGCTGGCCACGGCTACGTTTATTTTGGTGTCCTTTTTGGTGGATTTAACCTTAGTATGACTCCCTTACAGCCACGTAGGCCTCCTTGTGTTTCCATTGTTCAGTTTGCGCTGCTGGGAGTGTTCTGGTTTAACTGGGCATGTAAGTAAGAACGTTATTGTGTTTCACCATAGCCAGTAGCCAGTATGTTGTAAGCCGACCTGATTGTCTTTATCTCGTAGCTGTTTAGGCCCCCGCTGTCTGCATTCTTCTGGGCGGATACATAATTGTGCACTCCATTGCCCGTAAACCCACCCTACACTCTGTTGCAGCTCTGGCAAGTTAGCTAGCCAACTGCTTCTCTCTTGTGTACTCATTGCTGTTTTGCTGTTTTGTTTTGTCTTTGTTTTGTTTAGCAGCTGTTTGCTGCTGCTTGCTGTTTTCTGTTTTCTGTTTTGTCTTTTGTTTTTGTTTAGTCTAAGCTGTTTATTTGTTTTTGGATTGTGACTGTCACTCAATTATTTCTGGACTGTTCTGAGGGTTACCTTTGTCAGTACTACTGACAGGGGCGAGCATCCCACTCCTCAATTGTATATTTAGATTGTAGATCAAGAAACTGACACCAGACCTGTAATTCTTGTTCTCTCCAGGCATTACCAGTGGACTGTTTTATGGTTAATTTGGACTGAACCACCCTGCCCTGTACAAGGGAGTGTCTATAAGCTTTATTGATTGTTGTATGAGCTGTTTTTGAGTGCTGTGACTTGTTAATGATTTTACCATCCCTGTTAACAATTTTATTATCTCTGTCTCAGTTGCTGAGGTCCCATGTGGTGGTAGTGGTGACCCCTGGTGGTTCTGACTGTTCTGACAATAAGATCTAAAATGTAAAAATATATATAAATATAAATTTTTTGGATTAAATTATCCTTAATCAAAGAACTGAGCTTTATACAGAACACTTTGCAGACCTTTTGAATGCAGTTTGTATGGTATTTCACATTTTGGTCATGTCAGTTATCAGCAAATATCAGCAGTGTTCAAACTCTAATTAAGAAGTGGAAAATGAAAACAAATATTTCAGGCACAGCTGCCAAACAATTGTTCAGGACGACAAAGAAAAACCCACAAAAAACTTCCACTGAAATACAGGACTCTCTGAGAAAAGTGCTGTGGCTGTTTCAAAATGAGCAATAAGGAGGCACTTGAAGAAAAATAGGCTGCATGGTTGAGACAGCCATTACCTACACAAATGCCACAAAGCATCCCGCTTACAATACGCCAAACAGCACAGAGACAAGCCTTAAAATTTCTGGAACAAAGTCATTTGGAGTAATGAGACCAACATTTGACTTTTTGGCCACAACCATAGATGTTACATTTGGAGAGGAGTCAACAAGGCCTAAGATGAAAGCTACACCAGTCCTATTGTGAAACATGGAGGTGGATTGTTTTAGGGATTTGTGAGCTGCAAAGGCACAGGAACAGATGAATGCAGTATGTTATCAGAAAATACTTGAGGAACATTTTCACTCATCCTGGAAGCTGCTCATGGGGCGTACTTGAACGTTTTAACATGACAACAATCCAAAGCACAAGGCCAAGTCAATCTGTCATTGTCTACAGCAGCATAAAGTGAAGGTTCTGGACTGGCCTCAGTCTCCTGACCTAAATATCATTGAGCCACTCTGGGGAGATCTCAAACGTGCAGTTCTTGCAAGACAGCCCAAGAATTTACAGGAACTGGAGGCTTTTTGCCAAAACAAATGGGCAGCTTTACCATCTGAGAAAATAAAGAGCCTCATCCACAACTACCACAAAAGACTTGTCACTGATGAATAAGGTGGCTGTAGCTCAGTGGTAGAGTGGCCGTCCTTCGACCGACAAGTGAGTGGATCGATCCTTGCTCGAAGCATCCCAAAACATGGTAACATCCCACTCTCCCCACAGTTCATACTGTTGTTGTGCCCTTAGGCAAGACACTTAACCCACCTTGCCTCCAGTGGTCTTCCAGCTGTAACACTGGTAAAGAGCTTTGTGTGCCTACTAGGTGGAAAAGTGCTATATAAATACAAATAATAAAATAAAATACAAGGTATTAAACACTGGGGTATGTACAATTCTAAAAATGCATTTTTCTTTGTTTATTGCAAAAAAGCATATTAGCAATAATGTTTTTTTTTTATCTTCGAAGATGTAGTACATATTTTTGTAATCAATCTCAAAGCCACTGCTAGCTCGAGCTCCACAACCATTAACCATTTTTTCAGTAGAAGGTATTCACAGAAACATTAATTGTGACTATTTTTCTTACTTGATATTCTTGGATCCACTTGGTCTTTTCACAAGTAATTTAATTAGTCATTAGTTAAATACTCTGAGTCTGGTGAAACCTCAGGGCAACACTTGTCTCTGCTCATTTTTAAGTCTTGGGAAAAGGAAGCTATATTAGTTGAATGAAGTATGAGCAGACAGCTGGTGTTCTCACTCAGTTTCAATGTCAGACAAACATAGTCTATTTGAATTTGGCACAGCTAAAGTCAAGCCTCTTCACAAACAAACTCCCACTGCTATTTTCAACCACATGCATCTATTCATGATGAAATGACATGTTAGTTGGTGGAACCGGGGCTCTCTCTCAGAACTGTTTTGAGCATTACTTCTTGTGATGGATGCTGCTGAAAAGTGCAGTTAATTTTGCTCTTTCTTAGCTAAATGAGCCAGTCCTCATTAGGCTGTAGTTGTGAATAGGATTAATGTTGCCCACAGTCTTCCTGCTAAGCAGAGCGTGAATGTCATCAAAATGATTGTACACACCAATTCATAATTATTAGTGTCAGGATTTCTGATGTGATATTCAGACATATTGAGTCTCCTTGATAATATACTGCTGACAGTGACTGTGTGCAGTAAACAGAACTGATTTAGTCATTGAAAAAACTAAAAACAAATCACAAATGTATAAAAATGACGAAATGAATAGTCTCATAAATGATTACTGGTTGCGATGATTAAGTAAAACACTGTAACTTATTGACTGTACCGCCAGATGCAGTACAAGTGATGTTTATGCAAAAGAAATGTAATTAGCTTTCACGTTTGACTACAAAAGTTTTTATGTTCTACTTGTTGTTTTAATGCAGACAAAGTGTAATAGAAACTAATAAAAACATGACTTTTGAACTTTGAGAAAACGCTAATGAAGCATGTCAAACACATTTAAGAGAACATATTTGATGGTGGGGCTGCTCGATCCTAATCACAATTATTTTAGTCATTAATGAAATCACGCTTTACATGATTACTCATTGACTCAGTGAAATATTAGTTAGTTAAATACTTTATTGTCAGATCTTAGATCTGAAAGGGCAAGACAAACACTTAACATAAACTTTAAATACAACATATTATTTTTCAAAATATTACACCACTTGATCATGGATTAATCTCCTTATTAATAAGCCGACCTGATTGTCTTTATCTATTATCTATATTAATATCTTTATTTATTTTTAGAATGGACTGATCATACCATAACCTTATCATAGCCTGGTGCACTGTATTGTTGCCCTGATGGGAGAAGTATATATTCACTGTTTAGAACATGTTCGGAGACAGAAATTATATTTTTAAGCCAACGCAAAGTGTTGTAATGATAGGATTTTCCAGGGAGTAGCCCACAAACTTTGAGCTGATATTTAGTTGGTGTTTCAGTCTGGATTGTACAGCTGTGGACAGGTTGTTGTAAAGAAAAGGAAAAGCACCTGCTAAGTGGCTCTAAAAAGGCCTGATGCGATGAAGAAAGTACTGTACAGTATATTCTTTGTTTTATTTTATTTAATATAACTCCACCTGTTGAATTGTGTAATTATTGATTATGGAAGGGCAAAAAACTGTTTGTGAGCTGAGCTCACACAACCCTGGGGTGCACTAACATTGGTCGTGATGGCAGAAGAAAGAGTGTTGTTTACCTTCACTAACTGGCATCCCTTAATATCATTCTCAATTCTTTTGTGTTGGATTTATTGAACAAAACAGTGAATTCTTCTTAAAATAAATTATATATTCAAACGTATACAAATTGCTTGAAAAAAAATAAACAGAAATAATAATGAAGATAAATAGATAAGATCAACAATGCAGTGTACATCCACAATCTGATGGAAAACAAGTGTTGCCATGCGTTGGAGACATCCTTGTAATTTATAATATGTTCAGGCCAAAATAATAATTGCTTTTTCTCCATTTGTGATCATTGAAATTGAGTCTTAAGTGCACAGCAAATTTGTGTAGGATGATGAGAAAAAATATATTACTTGTCAAATATAAGATATCAATATTTAGCAGAAAACAGCAATGAGACATATAACAGCAGTGATATATATATGTATATATATATATATATATATATATATATATATATATATATATATATATATATATATATATATATATATATATATATATATATATATATATATATATATATATATAAACAAAGTGGAACAAAGTGGAGCTGGGGCGGGTTGTTGATTCCATCTTTAAGGCCCCTTTACAGCAGTTTTAAACATCCCTCAGTACGGTTACATTGTGAGCTTAGTTGTACTATGATCATGGCCTGACCAAGACTGGGAAGAAACAACACTTATCTTCACAAAGGCTGCTTTCATGTGGTCTTGGTATTCCATAGCATTCAGTCTTTGTAAAAAAAAAAAAAAAAAAGACGGGGCAATATTTAATTTGTGATAATGGTGATGTTGTGTTATGTTGAAATATTAAATGCATAAACTAGTTCATATTACTTTACAATTATTCTTGTGTTTAATAATATCACCTGCATAACACCCCAACTTATAGAGCTGAAAGCACATACACACAGCAAATCCTGAAAAACGTATTCCTAACGTCACAACTGGGCCTTGAAATGAGTACATGAATGTATCATAAGAAATGGAGAAAGAGAAAAATCCAGTGTTTTTTTTTTATTCAAAACATGATGTTGAGGTAAAAGACTGTGCCACACTATTTTCTTCAGTGTGTTTCTTCACACACTGTATCTGAGTCACAATGCCCTGTGGAGGAAGAGGAGGTGGGGGCTGTTCTTTATAATGCCCCCTCCACGTGGCACTGCCTTCTGCCTTCTACTCCAGCACACTTTAGTAATTATCGCTGCGCACAGGAATGCCTTATCTCTGCTCTCAACAACACCACAGCTTAGTTCCAGTAAGACATAGAAATATAAATAAAAAAATGACAGTGCCTCACCTATTTTTGCTATGAATGATGGCAATAAACATGGTGAATATACAAACAAGACTAGCTGTAGGTAAAAATAACACTTTGCAACAGTCTGACTTATATGGAATATGGAGACTGAAGTCACAAGAAAACAGGATCTTCTAACAGTTTGAACTTTGACGCGTGCTGTCAGAACAGTAACAAACTGGTCCATTGCCAATTTCTATAATAAAAATCTTCTCTACATTCAACTGCTTAATCGTTTTCTTTAATGATATGCATATACAAAGTTTATGAATGAAGCACAGAATTAAAAATGGCCAAAAGCCTGTTCATTTATTGGTTTTCTGACAAGAGTGGGAGGAAGATCAAGGCGATTGCCATAGGCCTCTTGCTGTACCAGGTATATCGCTACAACCCTAATCAGTGAACCTACTTTCATTTTAAAATGGGATTTCAGCCAAATTTCAGGAAGGAGTGAGTCAAGTGTAGCTCTGCACATGGGTTGCACTTAAAGCAGCTTTTAAGTTGAAGAAGCCCTTGAACCAGGAAAATCTATGTCAAAGGAGTGTGTCACGGTAATGAGACGTTTTTGGTTTGATATTATTGGGTTTTATGTGAATCAAAGTGAAGGTGTCATCTAAAATCGTAGTGTTCACACATGCAGTTAAAATGATCCATGTGAAAATGCCATTTTACGAGCTCATACGGGGGAATCACTGAGTCTGAGGTGGTGTGAATGTCCAGAAAAAAAATGGTGAAAGGTGGAAAAAAATCTATGCAAAAAGGTTGCTGTTGACCTTCAGCTCCTAAAAAGCACCAGGGAGTTTTGATGTGCAAGAGCAGTGTCAGACTTGCTTAAGCTAATACCTTTATGTCATATATCTTTAAATGAATATAAAAAAATAATACAAGGTAGATTACTATTAGAAAGTACTGTCCTGGAAAAGTTCTTGATCATGGGTAAGGGGGGAATTTTCTTTTCTGTGAAATATTCTGGGGGTTTATTGGACTGGCATGATTGTTTTATTTCCCAGGCTTGAAGGGCTCATTCTAAATTACCCGGGAATGCTCAATGGCAAGGGCACTGAAGCAGGCCCATTCAATATCACATGGCCCAGCGCCTTGCCTTTAAAGGACAATGAAAAATGCTAAATGACGCACTGAGGCCTGGTGCCTAAATGCAACACCTGCTTCTTGTATTGACAGCAGACTATCATAGACAACATCTATCCAAGAAAAAGCAGCCTCTTTAAGGAGTTTTTTTACTTGATATATTCACAGCCATCTTGAGTGCAGCTTGACCTATACTTGAAATAAAATTAGATACTACCCAGTCAAATGGTGTCTGCTGATATGAGACAAGAGCAGAAACTGATTTGAGACAAGTTTCATGGTCAGTCTATAAAATTTGCTGTCTATCTGAGCAGCCATGTCTGACCTTGGGACTTTTATTAGTCTGACTCAAACAGAGGGTTTTTATGTTCCACAGACAGAATGACTTTTAGAGTTGTGTAGAACAGATAAGAGCTAATGCAGATTAAAAGCATATTAATGACATTTACACAGTATAGATCCATGTGATATTGGAAGAGGTGTGACACAGCCCTGAAATTAGACCATTCAGTTAGTATTATGTGTTTACAGTTCTGTTTAATATGCTATATTTAAAAATATTCAAGCACATCTTTTGTTTTGCTTGTTTGCATGGGCATCATTTTGATCCAAAAACAGATTATGACCACAGTTCTTTAGTAGCTGTAGACATTTCTAATAGCATCTAGAATGATCTCTCCCTGTCAATTTAAGTTTGAAATCCACAAATCACAAATCTTAATACCTACAATAAAGAATAAACCCTAACCCAAAGCATACATTTTTAAAAGAAATTAATTTAGTCAACTTTAAGAGGAATGTCTCCTTGTCTTTATTGTTTATTAGCAGCCTACACAGTTATGTGTTCTGTTCTCTATTAGCATCTTAATTAACCAGAGGAAGTGTAATCAGAGCCTCTAATGTGATTCTCAAGATGTTGGGATCCCACTTTAATTTATTTAATCAACAAATGAGAGTTGATATTACACACTTATCTGGGTTTTCTCTGATTTCCTGACTGCTCTGTGTTTCTCTATGTTTCTTTATGCACCCTTTTGAATACTGATTGATTTTCTCCTGCACAGGACACAATCAAATCAAGTGTACATTGAGTGGAGCCCAAAAATACTGTATTTCTGTTTTGGCCGATGCCGAGAGTAGGCTCAGAGGCCACTCTCTGGGATTAGTGGCAGACTAAAAGGATTACACTGCAAACTGACATGTCAGTGGCCGTACCTTAACAATGTCTTCATTGGTGGATTTGCACTGGACGAAGGCAGAGACGTCTGTGACTCCCCCGTTCATTTCTATGGAGACCATTTTGACAGGTATGGCAACGGTGCGCCCAGTCAGGATGGCAGTGTTGATAATCTCCGTGTCCTGCAGAGAAATAATAGAACCATCATATTCATAACGCAGCAAGGGGGTGCAGCATGTTCCATCATATTTCATCAGCTTTGCAGGTGTCCACTTTTAAAAGCATGTCAGAGCTTAGGTAACATTTTAGTCTTGCATCTTTCACCACATTTCATCAACTGACATTTTTATTTCAAGTTGGACCAAGGTGGCTTTAGAGTTTCAACTGAATATGGTCAAAGCGAGGACAAAAAATAAATAAATAAATGTAGCAACATTTAAACATTAGTCTGTTTTTAACTGGCAAACCAAAATAAATTGTACTGCAGATAATAAACAGGACTCTGGGGGAAAATCCTGATTCAAAGACAATATCCCTGTTGCTGTTTTGGCAGATGCTAACTTAAGACAGGTGCCGCTTCGGGAGTGTTCATAACACGCTGCACTACTGCACACAGCCAGCATTTAACTTAATTACTGTCTGCAGCCGTAAAACAGTTATTACAGACTCCATCACGTTCTGTCGTTTCTATATCAGCCCGAACACTTAACGACAGAGATGTACAAGGCTCATTTAAAAACCTTGCACAAGTCTGAAGTGCATTTTAATGAAAATGATTTATGTACAACATCCCATAAAATATACATTACTCAAAATCAAGCATATATTATTCCTGCATTATGTAGAAAATCAAACAATCTACTGTCATTTGAAAAGTCAGTTCAGAAAACGTTATAGATCCCTGAGGGGAAATTCAGCATAGTGTTCTTTGAAATTCTTCCTCTGCTTCAGTGTGAGGTGTTGTACAGCCTCATAGCAGTAGGGAGTGCCTCGTCCTGCAGAGCATGGGCCTCAAGTGTCTTTGCTGCTTTGAAAATACTTCAAATAAAATGCTACCACCATTTAATTAGTGCCATTCTCGCTTAGAGTTCCAATCACATGAGGTGATTTTTGCATTTCTTTATTCTTTTGACATCTCTCACTATGCAGCACTTATGATTAAATGATAAAAGCGCCACCACAGATAAATGCTGGAGGAAATGTAGCATGAACAGTAACCACACCCAGGTTTTTTGGGATTGCCCGAAAAAAAAAAAAAATTAGGTAGAGGATATAGTAAGAACAGATTTCCCATTGGTCCCTCTTGTGTTTTTACTGGACTTGTGTCCTAACTAAGGAACAATGTTATTTACTTCATGTCCTTCAGTTGGTCGCACAAAATATGATTACAGTGAATTGGCTTAAGCCCCACCCTCCCACTATCACCTGTTAGAAGTAAAAACTAAAGCAGATTTACTTGATGGAGTGTCTGACTGCCTGAGATGAAACTTTTTTCAAGAAGATGATTGAGAGAAACAACTCTTTCTGACAAATTATTTAAAGTGTATTTTAAACTGTATGCTATCTCCATGCTTTGTTGTTTGTTGTTTTGTCATGTAAATTCCCTGTGTTATTGTTCCTTAGGGCAATAAATTACATACTCATCTGAGAAAATAAAAACCTCATCCAGAACTACCACAAAATACTTCAAGCTGTCATTGAAGTTAAAGGTGGCAATACACGTTATAAGGAACTGGGGTATTGGGGTAACTTTTGATTAGGGTCATTTGGGTAGTTTCTGTTGTCATTATGATGTAAAAAGAGTAAAACACAATTGTTTGATAATAAATGGCTTCACCCAACCAATAACTATGAGTAAAAGAAAAGTTTTTGTGTTGTCATTTATATTTTTTTAAAAATGGCCAAAAAAAATCACTAATTCTGCCAGGGTAAATAAACTTGAGCACAACTGTATACAGGAATATTAAGAACCAGGTTTCTCTGTATGCATGTAAATGCCATATCCCGAATATGGTCATAATCGGGAAACTCTATTAACTATTATGTGACCTGGGCTTCAGATAATGTTCAGAGAGGAATTGTTTAAAATTTTAAGACCACTGTTTTTGGCAAAATGGCAATACACATTAGAAATCTATAACACCTGGAAGATAACAGTATTTTTCACTTGAAGGATTCTTTAACATAACTTCATTTACCAGCTTTAATTGAATCCTGGTTAATTTCCTCAGATTTCCCCATTTCCTTCAGTAAACCTGAATTACTTTGTGCAAACTGTTCACCTCACCATTCTGGAGTAGTTCCTTTTTTACAAATCTTTGCTTGTGCAAAGAAGGAAGGAATAAAAGAGAATGCTCATTTATCAGTTTTGTCTGATCTAAATTTTTAATCTTAGAGAGCAGTTACAACACATCTGGAAACAAGGCGCGTGCTGATCCCAAATGTCAAGCACCCAGAGAGATGGAGGGCCTTATGGTGCAACAGCTGTGCAGCCGCCGCAGCTCAGGGTATTTAATGGCGCTATAGGTGCATTATGCAAATGTGTAAATAATAACCCTGAATTATTTTTCCAGATAATTCCTTTTTCTTTACATTTCTAGGAAAATCTGTTATATTGTAATCACAAACAAAAATGAATAGGTTCTGTTTAGATGTGCCCATTGTAATCTTCTAAAAGCTTCTCTTTTTTCTGAGAGCACATCCAAGGACTTTTCAAGGACATTACAAGGCATAATATACCTATTGCATCATCATCCCTTGATTCTTTTGCCGACAAAAAACAAACTATCAGTGTTGCATGTATCAAAATTAGATGGAGACCAAGAAGGAAGATCTTATGATAAAAATATCAGAAATTTGTGTCCTAAATTCAAGACAAACACAACCAGTATTTAATGTGCATTGTGTAAAGTGTTATTAGTAAGATTTGAACAAAATGGCACATATCAAAAGATCTGTATTACGATTTTTAGATATTAGTTGGACGTTTAGACAGAAAAGTTTGGGCGGTGGAGCAATGGATTGAGGGATGCCATTAAGCTCCTTCCCTTTTAGTAAAGAATGTCTAGAGGTCCCTATGCTAAAATAGGTTTGAAAGGAAGCATTGCATTTTGCGGGGTAGCAGAGGTGGCATTGCCCCCCCCCCCCCCTTAGCTGCTGAACTACGTTACTATAAAGATTGATAAATAGGTTTGAGTCACCGTTGCTAATTTTATTTTTGTTTTAAGTTTATTTCGAACATTTAAAACAATTCAAATAGACATTCATATAAATAATGGGTTAGTGGGTTGAAGTGTGAATTTATATAATCCTATTCCCCTTACAATTTATAATCATTAAATCAAATATCTAACAAAAAAACATTCACGAATCTCGCCAACATTCTTACTTTTATACAATTTTTAAACATCTTAATTGTTTATGTCTTTTTTATTTCACTTATTCCTTCTTAATACTGTATGCTGTTTCATTATTTTTCCTAAATTTTGGTTTGTTAAAGATATCAGTTTCTTTACGTTTGTATCAACTATTTCTTTTTTCAAACCTCTTTTGGATGTTTAATGGTAATGTTTGGTTGTTTGCTTTATAAATAATTTGAATAGTACTGAAATCAACTAAATCATGGAATTGTAGAACCTTAAATTTGACAAATAATGGGTTTGATGGATCTTTATATCAACAATTAACCTTTTTTGTAAGATAAATAGAGGCTGTAAGCTCTTCATGTACCACTTATGTTACTTCTTGTATATTTTTTACAGAATGAAACAAAGTTGTATCATCAGCAAAAAGAATGCTCGACCAATGTTTTTGATGCATTTACAAAGTTTTGCTTCATGTACAAAATCATGTACAAAATAAATAATTTAGGCCCAAGTACTGACCCTTGGGGTACTCTCCAATTGATATGTCACACATATCTGATTTTATATTATTGATCTGTACCTTTTGTTTTCTATTTTCCAAGAACCTTTTGTTGGTAAATGGCATGCATTTATATAGCCCTTTCCTGCACCCTTCTCGGGCACCCAAAGCGCTTTACATCGTGCTTCCACTCACCCCATTCACACACATCCACTCCTGGAGCAAACAGAGAGGGGGGCTGCCACACAAACGGCGCTCAACCTTCTCCTACCACCACCAAACACACCTCCACAGTCACACACATTCATACACCAGTGCTACGGACACTGGAGGCAAGGTGGGTTAAGTGTCTTGCCCAAGCACACAACGACAGGATGAACTGTGGGGAGAGCGGGAATCGAACTACCTTCCGGTTGAAGGACGGCCCCTCTAACACTGAGCCACTGCCACCCGTTCTACTTGTTCCTACTAATGGGCTATGCCTCTGATTCTGTATCTTTTCATTTTCTAAAGTAATCTTTCATGGTTTATTGCATCAAACTAATTTTTAAGTCTATAACAATACTTACAAAATATTTTGTAGTATCTATTTCTGTTGCTATTTTGTCTGTTGTCTGTTTGTCCATGATTGATGATTGATGACAGTGCTTTGTCCTAAACCCATTATGACTATTGTTTAAAATGTATTGTTTTTCAATAGATTTATCCAACCTTGTTACAAACACCTTCTCCATTATTTCGTAAAACTGTGGAAGCAACAAGACTGGCCTGTAGTTTAAAAAATCAAGTTAATCACCATTTTTGTAAATACTTATATGTAATTGTACAAGTAGTACTGTCATGTCCCAACCTCGTATCTGTTGTATGTTTTGTAGTTGACTTCCTGTGTCTTATTGTGAAGTGTCTCACCCCTGCCTGTATGTCAGTTTACTTCCTGCCCTTGTGTCTTTCCCTCCTTTGTGATTGCCTGCTCCGCCCTTAATGTGCTCCACCTGTGTCTCATTGTGTTCCCTTTATAGTCTGTGTGTTTTCCCCTGTCCGGGGCTGGATTGTCATTCTCAAGTTGTTGCCTCAAGTTTGTTGTTTCCTTGTGTTGTCGAATTAAACCTTTTGAACCATAGTCCTTGTGTGGGTCTGCACCGTGAGTCCTGCCGGTCCTGAAAAGTTGTGTTCCTGACAAGTACTATTGCTATTTTCATCCATCCATCTTCTACCACTTATCCAGGACCGGGTCGCGGGGGCAGCAGTGTAAGCAGAGATGCCCAGACTTCCCTCTCCCCAGACACTTCCTCCAGCTCTTCTGGGGGGATACCGAGGTGTTTCCAGGCCAGCCGAAAGACATAGTCCCTCCAGCGTGTCCTAGGTCTTCCCCGGGGTCACCACCCGGTGGGACATGCTTGGAACACCTACCCAGGAAGGTGTCCAGGAGGCATCCGAAACAGATGACCAAGCCAACTCAGCTGGCTCCTCTCGATGTGAAGGAGCAGTGGCTCTACTTTGAGCTCCTCCCGAGTGACCGAGCTCCTCACCTTATCTCTAAGGGAGCGCCCCGCCACTCTGCGGAGAAAGCTCATTTCGGCCGCTTGTATCCGGGATCTTGTTCTTTCTGTCATGATCCAAAACTCATGACCATAGGTGAGAGTAGGAACGTAGATTGACCGGTAAATCGAGAGCTTTAACTTACAGCTCAGCTCCTTCTTCATCACGACCGACCTGTACATCGACTGCATCACCGCAGAAGCTGCACCGATCCGTCTGTCAATCTCACGCTCCCTCCTTCCCTCACTCGTGAACAAGACCCCAAGATACTTAAACTCCTCCACTTGAGGCAGGAGCTCTCCACCAACCTGAAGGGGACAAGCCATCCTTTTTCAACTGAGAACGATGGTCTCAGACCTGGAGGTGCTGATCCTCATCCTAGCCGCTTCACACTCGGCTGCAAACCGCCACAGTGAACATTGAAGGTCCTGGCTTGATGGAGCCAACAGGACAACATCATCTGCAAAAAGCAAAAACGGGATCCTGTGGTCCCCAAACCAGACTCCCTCCGGCCCCTGGCTGCACCTAGAAATCCTGTCCATAAAGATAAAGAACAGGACCAGTGACAAAGGGCAGCCCTGTCTAACATGCACTGGGAACAGGTCTGACTTACTTCCGGCAATGCGAACCAAGCTCCTGCTCCGGTCGTACAGGGACCAGACAGCCCTTAGCAAAGGGCCTCGGACCCCATACTCCCAGAGCACCCACCACAGGGCGCCACAAGGGACACAGTCGAATGCCTTCTCCAGATCCACAAAACACATGTGGACTGGTTGGGCAAACTCCCATAAACCCTCCAGCACCCTGGAGAGGGTATAGAGCTGATCCAGTGTTACACGACCGGGACTAAAACAGCATTGTTCCTCCTGAATCTGAGGTTCGACTATCGGCCGCATTCTCCTCTCCATTCCAGAGGTACTGTCCGCCATGCAATTTTGCAGAGGCGTGTCAACCAAGACAGCCCCATAACATCCAGAGACTTGAGGTACTCAGGGCGTATCTCATCCACCCCCGGTGCCTTGCCCCCGAGGAGCTTCTCAACTACTTCAATGACTTCAGCTTGGGTGATGGACAAGTCCACCTCTTAGCCTTCGGCCTCTGCTTCCTCAGTGGAAGACGTGTTGTTGGGGTTGAGGAGATCCTGGAAGTATTCCTTCCACCGTCCAACAATGTCCCCAGTTGAAGTCAGCAGATTCCCACCTTCACTGTAAACAGTGTTGGGAGGGCACTGCTTCCCTCTCCTGGGGCGGTTTGCAAGAATTTCTTCGAAGCCGACTGATAGTCCTTTTCCATGTCCTCACCGAACTCCTCCCAGACTCGAGTTTTAGCCTCCACAATCACCCGGGCTGCAGTCCGCTTGGTCTGCCGGTACCTATCCGCTGCCTCAGGAGTCCTACGAACCAACCAGGCTCGTGGGTCTCCTTCTTCAGCTTGACGGCATCCCTTACTTCCGGTGTCCACCACCGGGTTCGGAGATTGCCGCCACGACAGGCATCAGAGACTTTACGGCCACAACTTCGAGTGGCCACATTGACAATGGAGGTGGAGAACATGGTCCACTTGGACTCAATGTCTCCAACCTGTCATGTCCTAGTGTTGTGTGCTTATCTGTTTATGTAATGTATTTAATTTCCTGTGTTTTATTGTGAAATCACTAAACCCTGTCTGTGTTCCAGATTGTCTTCCTGCCCTGGTGTCTTTCCCTCCACTGTGATTACCTGCTCCGCCCTAATGTGTTCCACCTGTGTCTCATTGTGTTCCCTTTATAGTCTGTGTGTTTTCCCCTGTCCTGTGCCAGATTGTCTTTCCCTTAGTGTGAGCTTTCCAGCGTTTCTTTGTAGTGCATTTGATAGATTCTAGTATTTTTGACCCTTGCCTTGTCTTGTGATTACGTCTCTCAGATTTTGGACTTGTACCTTTGCCTCGGAAAATAAAGAACGTCAAAGCTCTGCCTATCGTGGGATCTGCTTTGTGAGTCCTTTTGCCTGTCCCTGACACAACCTCCCTTGGGATATGGTCGAAGCTCTACCGGAGGTGGAAGTTGAACATCTCTCTGACAGGGGACTCGGCCAAACGTTCCCAACAGACCCTCAGAACGTTTGGGTCTGTCAAGTCTGTCCAGCTTTCTCCCCCGCCATCGGATACAACTCACCACCAGGTTGTGATCAGTTGACAGCTCCGCCCCTCTCTTTACCCGAGTGTCCAAGACATACGGTCGGAGATCAGATGAAACAACTACAAAGTCGACCATCGACCTCCGGCCTAGGGTGTCCTGGTGCCACGTGCACTGATGGACACCCTTATCTTGAACATGGTGTTCGTTATGAACAAACTGTGACTAGCACAGAAGTACGTGGCGGCTGGGGGGCTATGAGAAAAGCCCACACCAGCCCGCCGCCTCTCACCGCAGGCAACTCCAGAGTAGTGGAGAGTCCATCCTCTCTCGAGGACTTGTTTTCCAGAGCCCAAGCTGTGCGTGGAGGTAAGACCTCTAGTCAGTATTTCTCAACCTCTTGCACTAGCTCAGGCTCCTTCCCCACCAGCGAGGTGACATTCCATGTCCCTAGAGCCAGATTCCGTGTCCGGGGTCTGGGTCGCTGAAGGTCTTTTCCTGCCGCCTTTTACAAATTTTTTTAAGTATTATGTCTATTCTTCACAGTCAGTTTATATTTTGTTTCCACAGTTTTTAACAATTTTCAATATTTCATCTTTTTTTACACTGTCAATTATTGTATTTGGCGTTGTGTCTTTTAGTTTTGAGTTCATGTTCGCAAGACTGGGCCCCACATTTGCAATATATTTACAACATTTATAACAAAAATAAAATATCACATTATGGATCTCTGCTTTACAACGTAGTTTGGATATGTTGTTTTAGCTTTGTTACTTTTAATCACACTGTTAATTATGCCCCATGTTGCCTTTCTATTATTTTTTTTTTAATATAATATATTTTTTTTCAGTTTTCTTATAATCCATAAGAATTTATTTTTTTCAGCTTCTTTTGTTTTTGTTTGTATAAAATACATTTTTTTCTTTTTCAAGCATTTTTTATTCCTTTTGTTATCCTCATCATCATTTTTTTTTGCTGTTTTTTTTTGTACAATTGTATTACCTTTTTCATGAAGGAGATATTTGCTGCATTTACATCTTCAACATAGACCACCTCCTACTTCTGTTTTTTGAGATCTTGCTTTAGTGCCTTCAGGGCTTTTTTTGACCTGTTTCTGGTTAACTTTACAGCTTTGTTGTACTTTATCTGGTGATTGTATACAGTAAATTTAGGTGAATGGTAGCTAATATCCATCATCAAAATTCTACATAATACAATTTCTTCATTTATATTTGTAAAGATGTTGTCTATTGTAGTAGCACTTTGGGATGAAATTATGAAATTAAAATTGACTAAATCACTCGCTCCTTGACTACCCAAATGATCCAAATGAATGTTAAAATCTCCTCATATTATCTGCATTTTATTTTATATATTATTAAAGAGTTCTATTATTTTTTTCAGTAAATGTTAAACACAGGAGCCTGGTGCTCTGTGAACACAACTGATTAAGATATTCTTTGTTGTTTCAGATATGAGTTTCACTGTCACCATCTCCATCACATTATTCTCTATTATTGTCATTTCCTTTAATTTCTTACTTTTTAAATTTGAATTTATGTATAGAGCAATGCCTCCATCTGTTTTGTTTGCTCTGTTTACAGAATAAAGCTCATATCCATCCATTTGAACTTCAATGATGTCATCCATAAACCATGTTTCTGTGACTGCTTTTATACAAAATTATTTCTCAAAACTCAAAAAATTAAAGTTTTTAATAATAATAGATTTTAATAACTTACTCCTATTGTGTATGTGGATGATTGGTAAAGTGTCATCTTCAAATGTTTGACTGTTAAACGCTTCCATATTATAATATTCACTGTCATTATTTACACTAAATATGTGTTCCTCTAATTTTGAATATATATATTGTTATTTAACACAGTCAGTGTTTGTGATGCACATCAGTTATTAGCACTAACTTCATATGACAAACCATTTTTTTTAACTTACCTGCTTTTTTGTATTTATTGAGGTCATTTATATTTCTGAGTTGCACAGTAGTTGATCCTACTGTAACTCTTAACCATATTCTGCAGTTCCAAATCCAAGTTAAAACAATTTGATTTAGTTTTCTTACTAAACTTGCTTCTCTTGCAATGGCTGCATTTCTTTTTGTCAAATGTTAATTTACATATACACACGTCCCTTTCAGTCTCTTTGACTGTCTCAGAAGTTTGTTTTTATTTTCCCTGTTTGTGAATTGTATTATAATAGATGGCTTTATCTTACTGTTTTAGTGTGAAATTGTATGACATGCAGATATAGTGTCTTGCTGTATGTTGATAACTTTTCCTTCAAAAAAGTATATGACTGTTGTTCCAATGTTTGAAGCTTAGGTTAATCATATTTCTCTCCCTTCCTTGGAGGTGCCATTTTGTCCTATTTTAGTTGCTGCGGTCTGGTCCGTGTCCCCTGGCTGGTGTATCCGCGTTAGCCGCTACACTCTAACCAAGTCACTGTGCAGCCATCAACTTTTCCTAATTGTGTTCATGATTCTGGAAAATTATGCTTAGATGTGCTTTCTGTTTGTAAAATGAATCAAGTGACTGAATTGTGGAGAATCAAAGCTTTCAAATGAGGTACAGCACGTCCATGTTCCCAAAAGCTGAGCTGTGGTTAATGGTGAAATACACTTAGCGGAGCTACAGAGCAATAGGTGTTGTGTTTTTTTTCTCATTGATTTGATGGTAAACTTATCTCCTGAGAAGATAGTGCACATAAACACAGGACGCAAAAAAAGCGACTACTGTTACTGCTACAGCACCAGCGCTGTGGCAAGTAGGAGATACTGGCAATTTTTTTTTATTATAAAAATAAAAAGTAGAATGGCAACTGTAACCCTATAACCGTGAACAAAAAGCATGCTACATCTTTGCCAGCATGATAGCTGTGGATATAAAAGACATGGAGGATTTTGAGAATTTTATTAGAAGACTGACTTTAGAAGGAGAGACTAAAGATCAGCAAAGTAACTACAGCTACAGTATTTTCATGGCAGAGATTGGAGCAGTGACCCTGGGCACCATGATGTGAGTGATTCTGATTTATTGCTTAGTTGAAGCTGTGGTGTTAATGTGCTTATCTTTTACGTGGATCTAACTTTTTTTTTGCTGGTACGCTAAATTTTACATTTACATTTATTCATATAAGAGAAACTTTTATTCAAACTAACTTACATTCAGCTGAAACCTGGCTCGCCTCAAAGAGCGAGTCCACTGATCTCAGGGTTCAGCCTACGGGTTTTAAACAGCCCCACGTTAGCTGCTTCAAACTACAAGTTACAGCTTCAAATTGTTCATCCTCAGTGTTTCTGACCACAGCCCGTGTCTTTTCCAGGGTAGTGTATCGTGTTAAGTCTAATGTCTAAATTGTGTAAATGTTAGAGATTCTGTGCAGGATGAATTAAACCATTAGAACTAAAGGTTAAAGCAAAGGTATCTAGACTAAGACTTCAAGGTGAAGATGTTTTGTCTCTTATACCAAGACACTTTTTCAATTCTGAGATCAATTAATAAGAGAGCTGAGCTTTTATCTCGTGATAAGTCCAGATGGTTTAAACCTTTCTTCAAGATGACCTGTATGACTGAGAACCTTCACAGACAAACCATTAGAACTGTTTCTCAGGATTCAGCTGAATAACACCAACCAAACATTTCCAAACTATTCACTCACTGCAGCTCAGTGCCTATGACCTGTTGTTGACTGATTACAGCAGCTAATGTTCAGCTAGACAAATATCAGCTACATTAATTATTGATTATTAATTAATAGTAGCATTTTATTTCTATAAACCCCCTACTCAAAATAAGTTCCTCTGGCTAAGCAATAGTTTGACTGTGCACTAATATTTGCAAAAATGTTTGCCCCTCCCAACACAAATCTCAAAGTCCGCTTATGCTCCTAATGTGAAAATTCTAACAGCTCTGATCCTGTCGAACATGAAATGCATCCAGGTCAAAAGTAATGGTTAGGACATTTCCTTAGCAATTTAAGGTATTGAGATTGAGTCTTGTGGTACTTGTGGTATTGAAATCTACACTTCAGTCACATTCGATGTCACCAAAATGTCTTCAATATCTGCAGTTATGTCCTATTATTTGCTTGAAGAATATCTTTTTTTTTCAAAACTACAAAACTACTTTTAGAACTTGAATACCATTCAGGTTAAAGAATGAGTTTATTTATGTCTCAAAAATGTGAGAAGTTTTAGACTATTGACTAGCTTTATACACCTTGACATGCATTAATGTTAAATTCCTGAGATAATGGCCTTTTGAGCAAATTTAACTGGAATCTACTTCTTTCCAGGTGACACACCAGATAATGTGAAATTACTTGAGTCTTTAAAGTCAGCCATAAGCTGAAGATCTGTGAATGTCTTAAGCTCAAGTATATTTATCATTAAACCCAGAGGCAGAGAACTCCAATCACGACAGCACTGACAATCCAAAATCTGTGGATGTTTCTGCTGTTGAGGTTTATTTACCACAGAACAAGGGAAGTCTAAAGATGCTAAGTACAGGCTCCACTCTAATTTAGTCACATAACAATTCATATCTACATTATCAAGGACAATGTTTTTGCTTTCTGAGGTCAATGCATTGCAAACCAATCAACTGCCCAGCCCCCACAGAGGAAGGTTAAGAAAATATAAATACATTCTACAAATAAAAAAATGTGTTTTTATAGGAATTATAAAACAATAATTAGTATATTTAATAATAATTAATAATTAATAGTGACACACAGATATTTTTCTTAAAAACAATATTACAATATATTACAAACAATATTTATTTATTTTTTGAGTTAAATAAGAGTGAATAGGTTATTTTCTCCCAAATGTGGTTCAGGGTTACTTTTTGTTGATTTTCTTCTGAAATGTGTGCCATTGTGTCTTAAGACTAATTTGTTCACAGGAACAAAAGTGTGAAAGAACCCATCAGGTGGATAGTTAATGGGCAGTTGTGGCTGACGTAGTAAGCCTTTTGTAATAGCTCACAAATGCTTGGTAGTTAACAGTAGCCAAAGTAAATATTGCAGTCTACTTTCGCGCTGGGATTGTTAATAATCCCTCCACACACAGTGATAACAACACTCACCATTGCGATGGGGATGATGGCCTGGATGTCCTTCTGCACCACAGTCAGCTCGGTCACCACTTTGTCTGAGTCAGATGTCGGGCTTTGGCCTCTGTAGTCGATGTTCCAGTTGATCCTCCGGGTCACTGACAGACTAGTGAAGTTCTCCATCTCAAAGTCCAGCTGCATCACCTCCACGTTACCCAGCACATCCCTGTTAGATCACCAAAACACAAAAAGATCCCGCATTCAAGTGTTTGTAAAACACAGGGCTCATAGGGAAGCATTTGTTTGTGGTAATGAACTTGTCGGGAGAGGCTTTAATTATTCAACATGCCATTTAGGGAGCTGTCCACAGAACTCGGCAGTTATTTTTAAAGTTTCCTTTCTTCCACCAGAGCTGAACCTCAAAATTATGCATTCCTTACACAACACTGGCAGCTCTGCTGTAGTCACAGTGATAGTGTCTTTTAAGGCACAAGGAAATAATGCATAGACTAGGCAGTAGATAATTATACTTAGGCATTTGATCACCTTCTAAAAATAATGCCTGTCCAGAGAGAAAAGGATATAATCTCCACACTTTCAAAGAATGATCTGATTATTTCAGTTGGCACTGTGCACATGAAGCTTTCCAGAGCATGAATTCTGAAAGGGAGTGTTAAATATTCAGCTGGAGTCAAAGGCCATCAAAAGTTAGACCATCTCACAAATGTAATCCATCTCAAACCACTTACCCTTTGGAAAAAACAAACAAACAAACAGACAAAAAACTGTTTAAACCCACTAACAATCACAATTTGACACCAATAAGAATTTAAATGTTGATTCAGCAACTGCAGCAATGGTATGAAAGCTAGTGCCGTGTTAAAAAACTATATTGCAAAGGAGGCCAGTGTACTCGCCACTGTAGGGGTATGTTACACCGACTACATACAATAAACGAATAAAATATTTGTAGTTTTAAATATAATTAACTCACAAACATAATGTCATTTTAATGAAGTTATTGTGTTTGTGGAAATTCTGTTCTTACGCTTGCAGTAGGCCAAAGTTATTACATTTGTGGTTTATTACGTATGTGGGTGTAACAGGGTATTATTGAGTTTCATTTGGTTTCATTGTCAAAAGGAGCACAATATGTCCCCAAAAACATACTGTACTACTTTGGCTTCTCCTTGTCTTTAAGTTCTATCAGAGTGTCCAGCTCCTGAAAGGGTGACGCAAAACAATCTAATATTCTAAGACGAAATACTAACTGATGCATTAATTCAGATACAAAGCCATTGCTTTTTTGTTATGTTTTCATCAATAGCCATTTCCGGTTCATACAGAGTTGGCGTCTTACGAATATCTCCAGCCTCTTGCACTTTTACAATTTTTAAACAATTTTTATAAAAAAAAAAAAAAAAAGTTTCAAATATGATTTCTTTTTCATATAGCCCTTTCCAAACATCCCTGGAGGATGTCAGGGGACTCTCTGCCAGACTTTCTCCTGACCTGTGTGTTCATAGATGCATAAGAAGTTTGGAGGTTGTTCTTTGGATGTGTGTTCATGTCAGATTGTCCAAGGGTTTAGCTGAGCAGTGGTACGATGGGGGTTGGGGGGTTTACAACACAAAGCCTGTGGCCAAAATGAGACTCCTTCTCAGTCAACATACTGTACAAACAAGCTGCGCTAAGTCTGAGGCTTCTGTACTCTGTGAACTCCTCTAACAGCACCAGCTAAATAGCAAATGCATCATCATAGTGCATTTAAGCTTGCCCCGCTGACATTGTTTAACACTAATTTGAGTGGGCTATGTTTACAATGTTGGTCCTCCTATGCAGTGTGTGTAGAATAAACAGATCATTTGTTCAGAAAATACTTTTTTTTTACAGAAATTCCTTGACATAAAAGACTGATAAAATACATTGCTTCTCTGAGCCTCTCATCGCATGCCCACATAAATAAAGTACCAATCAAAAGCCTACCATTACAAACCAAAAACTGTATGTATCAATGAACTCTGATCTTGGTCATGACCTGGTTTTAGTTACTGTTGTCTCAAATACAAAATTACCTGTGACAACAACCCAAATCACTTCAATCACATTTGAGAACAGATTTCCTTGAAAGCAGCAGACCAAGCCCAGTATTTGTTAGTTAAACCTGTAATAAAACGCTGCAGATGTGAAGAATCCACTCAAGTAACCTTTTGCCTTGAACATAAGGTTCTTGGTTCTTGTAACTGCCTTGTGGCGCTTTGATCCGTTGAACTCTCCCTGTTAATCAGTTCAAACAGAGCTCTGATCAAAGAATGAAATCCCCTCAAGCTCCAAAAAAGCCCAGAGCAGCAGCTCTTCAAACCTCTGTGTGCTTATTCATACAGCATCATTAACTTGATAAGGATGTCTCAAAACTTGACAGTGTGTTTACTTCAGCTCTTGTCTTTTATGGCTCACAATCACATTAATTTACATTTCCACCTCCTTCTGCTTTCATTTTTCTTAACATTATTGTCTAACTTCATTTTAATCGGATATACAATTAAAGCCTGCCGGAATCAGCTTTGTTTGAACAATACTAAATAAGCAGCTCAGCTACAAGTTAAGTTGTATAAGATTTTTGTCCAAGATAAAGTGCATAAGCTCTACATGGCTAAAATGGCAGTTGTTTATATAGACACTGCAAAAGAGACTGTAATTGTCCACATTAAACAATATATTTTCATACTTTTATTTATACTTTATACGTTTTATACTTATATGTTGTATTGATACACACATTACACTTTGCATTACATTAATCTACATGGCTACTGTCTATTTGAAACTGATCTTTTTGAATAGAAAATAATTTAAATACAAAACACACTAAAGTGCTAGCACTCCGTTTAGACTAATGCTGCATTTGTGTGTTCTTTATATTTAACAGCATTCAGACATTTCTTTTTTAAACAGAAGCTAACGTTAAACTTGACCCATTTGTAGTGTCAGAAGCACATGAACACAAAAAACTAAGAACAACATGTTCATTACTCAGCTACTGCGCTGTCTGAAGTCTGAAAGCACATGAAGACATCATAAGCTACGGTAAACTAGCTTATTTGTCTAAACCTTTTACGACATGACAGAGCACAATAATAATAAAGAGCATAATACAGCCGTACACATGCAGCAGTAATTATCCAGATGTTAGTCCAATTTTTTAATGACTGCACCATACACCAATTACAGACGTGTTGATCTCAGACTAAGGCAATCATATGAATTTCTCTATATGCAGTATATAGCAGTTATGTTAATAGTTCACAAGAGTGTAACAACTTTCCCATCACTAGAGGAATCACACTGCCCTTTCAACTCTCAACAACAATGAAACCAGAACAGCCTGATCTAATCAGAGTTAGTTTCAAGTTTAATCCCTTCCTCTGAGAGATATAAGCTCAGCTCTCATATCGGTTCCTCGGATGAGAAATCAAATCTTCACCTTTAAACCTACGTTCAGTGGCCTTTGTTTTAACCTATTCTGTATTGTTTATGTCCTGGATGACTGAGAATCTCCTCAGACACCTTTTTAAGTCCTGACCCACACCTCATGACCATAGGTGAGAGTAAAAAGATAGATCAACCGGTAAATCAAGAGCTTTGGGGGAACATTTACTACAGATAAATGCGCATGTCCATACCACTGGATTTCTTTCCAAAATGTAACAAATTGCTCTGTTAAATTGCATTCATTTTGGCTTATGTCAATACAATGAATGCCATTGTCCATAGCACTTCTTTTCAAACTGTTACAGAATATGAAAACAACCAGATATAAATGCTCACTGTAGCTTGTGTGCATATCATGCATACTATCTTTTGTACTGGCCTACACACATAAAATAGCAGCCTGAAGTGATATCCTGGCATACATACTGCAGTTGTGCTGAACAGAAACTAATTCCCCTGACAAGTAACACTTTAAAATCTGCCTTATGGTTAACCTAAAACATCAGACTTTTCAGTTGGTTTAAATTCTGTTTCAAAATGAGACATAACCAACAGCGATTGTCTCATTTCCATCTGAAACAAACTATTTTCTGTCTGTATTTCATTTGTTTACATGGAGACAATTTTAAGTCTGTATCTTTCAACAAAACACAACTCAGAGGACAGGTAAAAAGAAACAGGTGGAAGTCACAGAGTCACAGAGTGGACCTGGATTGTACTCTAAACACCAAAAGAGATACTTCAGCACAGGACCAAATCTGTTTACAGAAGTGGTGTAGAAATCCTCTCGTATGCCTTTAGGGTGACACATGTCATGCGTCTGATATACGTTCTGTCTCCTGTTGCTTCAGAGAATTATTAGAGTATTTGTCAGTGCTCTCTTATATTTGACTACTCTTCTATTCTGTAAAATGAAAGACCAACCTCTGGCTCAAATTAGTGCATTATGAAGATCATTATTCCCACCTCAAGCACGGTGCAGGTCGATGTGTATTGATTGGCGGTACATGCACTGCCCCAGCGCCGTATTGATGACTACTTTAGTGTGTAACAGATGGAGGGGATTTGTTTTCAGTTAGTGATGTGGAGACAAATGGGCGCAGATCTCATCAGTGTGTGCGGATGTAGGTGGAAAAGCTTCATTAAAAACTCTCAATGCAGGCCTGAATCGCTTTGTTCGGGGACATATGACCTGTGCTTCACTTTAAAAAGGTAATATTTATCCAGGATTATTTTTGTCACAGGCTGAGAGGAATGCAATTTGCAACACACTGATGGATTTTATTTAGTTGAACTGAAGGATTACAAGAAACAAGCAGCTTTTCCAAGCACAGACTTTTTATCATCTAATCTTTCCAGTAACATTTGCAGAACAAAAAATGTGAAATATGTACATTTGGGTTTGATTTGTCAGACTGATTGTGTTTTACAAAGCAAGATGAAATAGCCTACACATCTCGATGAGGCAGTAGAACCAGCCCATCAGCAAAGGTTAATCTGATCTGTTTTTTTGTTTGTATTTGAGTAAAAATTGTTTTATCCCATAAAGTATGTTGTAAAAGCAGTCATTTATGTAAAATTGCTACGTGTTGTATGCCTTTTTAAAGTGAGCATTTTATTTTAGAAAATCAAAATCCGGAAGAAGAAGCTTTCTTTTCCTGAGCGGCTCGACCCATACTTTATATTATCTCAAAAAGGAGTGAGCCCCATTGGCTGCTGCTATAAAGCCACAAAGCGCCTGCACGTCTTGTAAACAGTGAAGCATAGCTACTGAAAATCAAACCAGCAAGGTGGCTAGCACTGGCTGACTTTAGCAATGAGAAAACAAAGGACACATATGGACATAAGCCTTATAAATTAAGGCCAGATTCTCTAAGCTGTTTATTTGGAGTGAGGTGCTTCCCTGCAGGGAGTGGCTTGTTTACTGGCTAATTCCCTAAAAATGGAGCTGAGTAAGCCCTGGTGCTTTACGCAAAGATGTCAATTATGTCTTGGAAAAAACTGTGAAGGATTACTGTGATGTTAAGAGACACAATGTTTCAGTTCGGCAACTTGGCCAAGCTTCAGTACATTTTTCGCCTTTTTTTGCAAGCGACATATCCTTGTAAATTAGGGCTGAACTACTCTCCTCCAGTTTTTGATCTTTGAAATAGGAGCTCCCACAAATGCATGTCAATAAACCCAGTCGTAAACAGGCGTGGTCCTTTACCATTTTTGCAACACCTTATTATATCTGGCCCGAGACTTTTATACCTACCTAAACAGCATTTTAAGATAATAAATAATATAGGGCCCTGCGACTAACTGGCCACTGTCCAGGGTGTACCCCGCCTCAGGCCCAAAGCTGCTGGGATAGGCTCCAGTCACCCGCGACCCCTAACGGGACAAAGCGGTAGAAAATGAATGAATGAATAATATAGGATAGGTTTACCCAACGGTGCAATAGATGTGGCCAAAGTAAATACGAGTGAAGGTAG
The DNA here is from genome assembly GCA_024349245.1 of Neodontobutis hainanensis. Lineage (NCBI taxonomy): Eukaryota > Metazoa > Chordata > Actinopteri > Gobiiformes > Odontobutidae > Neodontobutis > Neodontobutis hainanensis. The sequence goes on along the minus strand of JALDNG010000375.1, from coordinate 417,052 downwards.
TCGATGGAACATAAACCAAGGATTTGGTTATTATTATATTTTAAATATATATTTTTTCATCTCAATAAAAGCTAGGAATATTTTTTACTACAAATAAAATCTGATCTTCTCACGGCCACAATCAGAGGGCTTTCCGTTTTTGAACTCACCGTTTTTGAGTTGCCACTCACATTCCTGAGAGGAATAGACCTATCTATTTCTCTCAGGAATGTGAGTGTAGTAACAGGTGACCTATTTGCAGTTCTCTAGAACTGCCCATAAATGGTTTCAGTCCCATTTTGAAGACAGGAAATACTTTGTTAAACCGCCTAAATGGCCCTGGTGTGGGGTTCCACATGGGTCTATATTGGGACCCCTATTATTCAAGATTTACATGCATCTCTTTAGGCCAGATAATACACAGCTGTGACGTATCCTATCATAATTATGCAGATGACACAGATTTCACTCACAGCAGGTGAAAATGGACCAATCCATTCACTGTGTCACTGCATCGAACAGATTGATGTGTGGAGGCAAAATTATTTTCTCCAACTGAACAGAAACAAGACTGAACTAATTATCTTTGGGCCACACAAACAAATAGAAAGTGTCAGCAGTCACCTCGAGTCTCTTTCTCCAAAATCTAAAAATCAGGTTAGAAAGGTCATCATGGACTCAGACTTGAATTTCCAGAGTCACATTAAGTCAACTACATCATCTGCATTTTATAAACATTTCCAGAGTCAAAGGGATAATGTCTCAACCAGACGTAGAGAAACTTATTCATGCTTTTATCTCCAGCAGGTTAGATTACTGTAACGGCCTGCTCACTGGTCTCTCAAAACGAGGGTTAAGACAGCTGCAGCTTATTCAGAACGCTGCTGCTCGGGTTCTAACTAACACCAGGAAGTACAACCACATCAGTCCAGTTTTAAAATCTCTGCACTGGCTTCCTGTTGCTCAGAGAATATACTTTAAAACAGCACTGCTGGTTTACAAGTCTCTAAATGGTTTAGCACCAGAATATATTTCTGAAATGCTAGTAGCTTATGAACCTCCTCGGACTCTGAGAACATCTGGGACAGGCTTCTGCTCGTGCCCAGAGTTAGAACTAAACAGGGTGAAGCAGTGTTTAAGTTTCATACAGCAAAAATCTGGAAGAACCTCAACAGTGTTCAAAGGGAAGTTAAAAACCTTCCTCTTTTGCTTCACCTACATTCAGTAAAGACAACTGAAATTGTTTTTTATCTGCTCTCTTCATCTTTTAATTTTTCTTTTGTTTCTTATTTTAAATCTTGTCTATGCATTTTAAATGTATGTTTTATTTTTTGTAAAGCACTTTGAATGACCTAGTGTATAAATTGTGCAATAGAAATAAAATTGCCTTGCCTTGCTTGATGCTTAGTTGAATAAGCTACACATTTGAAATGCACCACCATCAGTCTCCAAACCTAAAGCCAATCAATCAGCAAATCGGTCAGAAATCTGCAGCCACTTCAATTACGGTTATTTGAAGCAAGTGGGAGAGAGAAATTTACAATCTGCTTGCACACACTCCACTCTATGCACCAGGACAAAACAAAAAGAAAATGGCCCAAATGAGACAGAAGTGATTGTCTATTGATGGGACCTGCCCAGTGTTTTCATTCAGACTATTAATGACTTTCAACTCCTTCCAACCAGCAACTACATGTTAACATAAGTATAAGCAAAGGTTAAGTGTGAAAAAATAAATTGCAGGCTATATTGACATTTTAACAAAACCAGTTTTTAATTGTCAGAATATTAGGCTCTGTCTCACTAGATGGACAGTGTGCTGTATTTATTGGTCACACAACATTTAGGCTATTTTGGTGGAACATTAAGTTATAACTGCACAGCTCCGAATCAACTGAAGACTACTATTATTTATCAGCTACATACTGATTGCAGGTTAATTGAACTAGTTAAATTTAAAAGACCATTACACCCCCTTTTCAAAGTAGGGTCGGCCATTTGTAATCTTGCCTAGAGTGCCAAAACAACTAAAACATGCCCAGAATTGTCAATACTGCCAGATCATTAGTGGAAACAGCAGTGGTGTCAAAGCAAACAGTTTTAGTAGTACAAGATGGATTTTAGTGAATTTCTAAACTCAAATAAAATAAAAGGCGACAGGTCTTTTTACTGTGTTATATGGACCAAAAATGGGACACAAGGTTGAAATAGGATATTCTATCTAATCACAGACAGGCACATAAGACAGTGAACAGCTATGGTAACCCATTCTAGATATTAGCTCCTTTTCCACCAACATTTCCAGAAACCTTTATTACCAGGGATTTATTTAAAATAATTTCTGGTAGTCATTAGCCACTTTTTCAGTCTGGATGTTATTGGGGTTATTTCAAACGTGTTCTATCCGCACTTTGTTGTTCGCACAGGTTGATGAAGTCCACAAAACAGCTGTTTTAATGTTCATATATCACATTAATAGTTCAGTGACTGTTTCTCTGAAATGGATGGGAGAGCAGAGCGGGGAATTAGCTTGATTGAGCTAACACAAAGCTAATAATATTAAAGTGTAATATTGAAGTTAGTTATTCAAACAACCCCCTACAAGATACTTTTTTCAGGAAATGTTTGGGGTGGAGGGAAAGTGTTTTCCCTTGAGTGATTTTGGTTGAATCAAGGTTTTTCAAAAGTTCATGGGGCTTACATAAATAACATAAATACCTTTTATGTTAAAAAAGTACTGATCAGGCAGTACTGATTTGTTAATAGGCCATTTAGACTGTATGTAGAAAGTGATTTGTTTCAAATGCTTTCATATTATTATTCACTAATAAAAATATACTATTCTTTAATATGCAACAAACATATTATTTTAAGTCTATGGCTACACTCTACCTTTTCATTTTGAAATGACATTGGAGAACCACAACAGACTCATTCTCTTTTTATTGGTTTGATAAACATAATTTCAGCGTGGTGCTCTCAGTAAGACTCCTCTAATGCCACAGACCTCATTTCAGATTTCTGCTGCATTCTTTTCTTTTATTTATTTTTTGAGTACAGAGGTTATTCAGACATGAAATGAAAATGACTGGTTACCAGCACATTTCAAAGACTGGGGCCAAAAAGGGGCTCCAGCATTATCGTCTGAGCATACTAGTAGGATGTGGTAGAAATGAGACAGGTTTGAACAGTGCCCTCATCTGACTTCAGAGGAGTAAGAGTGATATGGAGAGGGACAAAGATTTTTTCACCCTCACCAGAATAAACATTGAGAATTTGGACATAGTATGGAATAGTTTAGAAAAGGATTACATAGCTCAGGGATTATACTGGAGCTCACACAGAAATCATATTTCATCAGGTATGTGCTGTTCAGGCATAACCATCTCATCATTTTGTCAAAATGTAAGAAATACTTTAGATGGACGATCAGATTGAAAATGAGACTAAAATGGTGACGATTTTAAGATAAGATAAGATAAGACAGTAAATTCACTTGTACAGCAGCTCTTACCCCCAATTTTCACATTGTACTATTAAAGCAAATGAGTACAACAAAGATCTGCAAAAACAAAGCTTTGTTGAGCCCAATGTAATGAGGAAAAAAACTGTGACGTGATAAAAAAGGTTAAAGTAACAGCATATGGATTCGGTTTTTAAAGTGAAGACATTTCGTCTCTAATTCCAAGAGACTTTATCAATTCTGAGATCAACTGGTAAGAGAGCTGAGTTTATATCTCTAGAGGGAGGAGTTTCCCCCACCTGGTCCATCAGGTTTGGTTTCAGGGGAAACTCCTCCCTCTAGAGATATAAACTCAGCTCTCTTACCAGTTGATCTCAGAATTGATAAAGTCTCTTGGAATTAGAGACGAAACGTCTTCACCTTGAAAACTGAGTACAAGTACGTCTCAGGAGCGGTGCGAGTACGTCTCAGGAGCAGTACAAGTACGTCTCAGGAGCAGTACAAGTACGTCTCAGGAGCGGTTCGAGTATGTCTCAGGAGCGGTGCGAGTACGTCTCAGTAGCGGTGCGATTATGTCTCAGGAGCGGTGCGAGTACGCCTCAGGAGCGGTGTGAGTATGTCTCAGGAGCGGTGCGAGTACGTCTCAGTAGCGGTGTGAGTATGTCTCAGGAGCGGTTCGAGTATGTTTTAGGAGTGGTCCGTCTCAGGAGCGGTGCGAGTATGTCTCAGGAGCGGTCCGAGTATGTTTTAGGAGTGGTCCGTCTCAGGAGCGGTGCGAGTACGTCTCAGGAGCGGTGTAGAGTATGTCTCATGAGCAGTGCGAGTACGTCTCAGGGTACGTCTCAGGGTACATCTCAGGGGCGGTGCGAGTATGTCTCAAGAGCGGTGCGTGTACGTCTTAGGAGCGGTCCGTACCAGGGGTGGTGCTTCTCAGGAGAGGTGCGAGTCCGTCTTAGGACCGTTGCATCTCAAGGACTGTGCGAGTATGTCTCAGGAGGAGTGCGAGTACGTCTCAGGAACGGTACGAGTACGTCTCAGGGGTGGTGCGAGTACGTCTTAGGAGCGGTACGTCTCAGTGGGCCATGCGAGTACGTCTCAGGGTCTGTGCGAGTGCGTCTCAGGAGTGGTGCGAGTATGTCTTTGGAGCGGTCCGTCTCAGGAGCGGTGCGAGTACATCTTATGAGAGGTACGTCTCAGGGGCAGTGCGAGTGCGTCTCAGGAGCGAGTGAGTGCCCTATTTAGTTGTGTATTTTCTAAATTATTTTGTAGCCGTTTAGTCTCAAGTATTTATTTATTTTTAATCATAATGCATATCAATCAAGAATAAACACATGATTTTAAATGTTAATGTTATTTCAAACAGAAAATCTTATGTGTTATATCTGTTTATTTGGACTGTGTTGATGCTGACTTGTAAAGAATATGCAGTTACACTATATATCCGAATATTTGATTAATCAAAAAAATAATTGATAGATTACTTGATCACTAAAATAATCGAAAGCTGCAGCACTAGCATTTTTTTTATTTATTATTATTACTATCAAATGAGACACACATTCATAGAACACAGCACAATCACTGCGGTCTGAAAAAACTTAAACTTTAAGTCAAAACACATTTCACAGAATGAATAATCATACCTGGGTTAGGGTTAGCACCACAATACCTACACCACTTAGCCCTCACACCATCTTTGCTTTTATAGACATTATGGATTTTTCACAAACAAATGTTGATATTCTGCACATACTTTTTTTAGACAAATCACACAGAACCATTTCATTCAGTTGCCCTGTGCTCATCACTAAACTCAAATATGGCTCCCAAAGGTAATTTAAGGACTCACTTTCCTCCAGTTCAGTTGCATCAGAGAAAAAGCCGAGGTAAATGACTATAGTAATTAAGAGAGTGTTGGGGAAGATTATCCTGACACATGGCTCTTTCAGCTCACTCAAACACACTATTGTATTTAATATAAGACTCTCACCTGAGTCGGAGAACTATTTGTGTAAACAGCCCCTGGAGAACAACTATTGCACCAAGAAGCATTTTCTTGTTTCATGCAGCTATGAGCAAACATCAGCAGAGCACACGGCGAGGTAGACTCAGGCCCCTTTACATCTGGACCATTTCACAAACCAGAATTTTCATTCATATAGGGCAGAGGTGTCAAACCCATTTTAGTTTAGGGGCCACATATAGCCTAATTGTATCTGTTGATTGCTGAACCAGTAAAATAATAGCATTATAACCTTTAAATAACAATAACTCAATTTTTTCACTTTGTTTTAATCAATGAAGTACAATTAATGTCAGTGCTCTCATCAAATGCAACAGAAAAAGGATAGTGTTGGCAAAAGCATTCAGCACGTCCCCCACAATATGGTTTTGATGCTAATGCTATTTTGCTAGCGCTAACATTATAGGTGTTACACAGGATGTTTTTGACAACTGAGAAACCAACGACTGTTAGTGAATTTTTGAAATGAGCGCATATGTAAGAACAGCTCATTGAATGCCTCTCAAATCTCATACATGATCAATGGAACAAGAGAGTTTGTTTACTACCGACATTCGCTGTGTTGGGCCCCTCAGCTTAGAGCTGTATCCATGGTTTTAACATTTGAGTAGCATAACTTAGCATACTTAAAAATGGGAGTTTGGGAAAGATATGAACAGGCAGTTTGGTAATGCTATGAATAATATTTGAAATCTGACTCACTTGATAGTATTCCCACTATTACTCGTAGCATTACCAAACTGCCTGTTGCTTTAAAGTGCCAGAATACAAGTTTGTATCTTTCTCAAACTCCCCAAAATGAACAAAAATAACCTGATCATCTGAAATCTGGCGACGGAAGCCCTTTCCCCAATACACACTCTGGTTTTAACTCTTGAGCTGTTTTTTCCTCTTCTCTTATTGCTCAAAAGGAGATTTTTACCTGCTTTAGGTTGTTACTCAGCCATTTGGTCAAAATGGTGGAGCAACATGAATGCCGGGGATTGCACCAGTGTTACATAAACATACTGTTTACACATGTGCAGCAACTGGAACACCGTGCATAATGTAACGCACGTAGTAACAATGATTGACAAGCCAGAGGGTCAATGGAAAACGCTAATCAAGCGACAATGTTTTTTTGGTTCCACGGAGTACAAAGTTAATAAATATTTTATGCTTTATTTTTTTTTCAGTACACTTATTTAACAGTTGGTTATATGTCTGTTATGAGAGTTTTAGAATATTTTGAAAAATTCAAACATTTTTATATAACTATTTGTATCATATTTGCTAGTTGAGTTTCTGAGACCTCGAATTTATCAACACAATCAATACTTTTACGTAAAAACCTGTTGTATACAACCTGATACATGTATTCTGCCATCTACTGGATGAAAATTCAGTGGAAGGGCTTTTTTGGGTCTTTTTCAAAATGGCCACTGTCATTGAATATTCCTTATCTTATAGATAGTGTATTCCTTATGCTTATATTATATTTAAATCGTAAATCGTAAAATGTGTGTATCAAATTTGATACTCCAGGTATATTTGGTGCTTTATTGCTGAAAAGTAATGTCCTATTTCTGTGATCTAGATAATAATATAGATAATACAAACACAAACTATTTTGATGATTTATTTAATCTAATTAATGATTGAAATGTCTTCTTAAAATAAAAAATGAAGGTTTTTCACAATAGCCATTCCTCTGAAAGCTTAATATCTATGCTATGTTGACCAATTTGTTATGTGTATTTTTAGATGTAAAAAAAGACTAGCAGAAGAAGAGAGACAAAGAAAGTAAATAGAAAATGTCATCAACATGATAATGGATGGCAATTCAAGTGACATGGAGCAGTTAGGGGAAGATGATGAGGAAGATGAGGAGAAATGGACCCCTTAGGCCATGCATGATGATGGACGTTCAGATAGCAGTGATGAGGAAGTCCCAACAACAACACAGGACAGAGTCAGAAAGGAGTCAGTGAAGGGCAATGTAAAAAGGAAAGGATACAGAGGGAAAAAAATACAATATCAAGCTCCATCTGTCGACTTCATTGCATGTGTTGAGGAAGGCACAGAGGATAGGTGTGACTGGACCCCATACATGTATTTTCAACATTGTCACTGATGAAATGCTGCAGAAAACTGCAGAACAAACAAATCTGTACAGTGTACAAAAAGAGGGCAAGTCAGTAAACACAACTGCCAAAGAGATAGAGCAGGTTCTAGGCATGTATATGCATATGGGGTTAGTACAGATGTGAGAGCCTACTGGGAGATGGAGACAAAACTCCCTGCAATTTGTGGTGTGATGTCTCTAGATCTGTTTCTAAAATGTAAAAAAAAACTAAGGATATTGCAGACAACTACTTTACATTAGTTATCCTGGTACAACAGCTAAAAGAGAGAGGGATCCACTACATTGGCACAATTTGGATTAAGAGGATTAAGGAAGAAATAAAATAGGGTGCAAAAAGTTACATATATATATAAAAAAATGAAAAATGTTCTGAATTTACAGGGTTAAAAACCTCTGAATGCTAACTTTTACTGTTGCATCACTGATGTCTCAACTATGGGTTGTTGTTTCCTCAGATCTGCTAATACTAATAAAATAGAAAGTAGTCCATTTTTCTTTAAAAACTATACACTACGACAGAAAAGTAGTGTCTAGTTTTAGGTATTTTAGGTAATGAGGTGTCACAGAGGATAATTTTATGCGGACAACATATGCATCGTGTTGCTCTGGAGAAGAAAAGTACATAAAAAGGATTAAACTTTTTACCCCTGGTTGTATAGGCTTATGTTAAATTATAAAACATGACAGAAGCGACATAATCCGCTACAGATAAAGAGTTAGGTTAAAATAGAATATTTCCTGAGCCTTGAGGAAGAGGTTGATATTGGAAGAGAGTGATGAAGAGATTGGTGCCGTGGGCCAAGTGGAAGAGCTGTCAACCTAACGTGTTTTTACAGGTAATTTGGGGTAAACAAAAGCAGATGTTAAAACACTTCTCAGATGCTCTCACCAACAAGATGCAAATGAGGACCCACTGTGTGTTAGAGCTGTGTGGAGTCTCTGTTTGTTCTCTAAATAAAGCACAAAAGATTTCTGAATAAGAACAATTATTGAATTTATAAGACTTATTAGGCTGGGCCTTATTGTTGAATTTAATTGGTTTTTAGTGCAAGAATTCTGTGGAGAGTAGTTGTTTTGGACCTCATTATCTCTGCAACTCTCAGAATCAGGGAGACACTTGAAAAATAGTTTTGTCTAAAGTTGTCTTTCACTTGCATTAAAAACGTACTGTACATATTTACATTAGTGTTTGTTTATTTGGAAAACAAGGTGTTTATGATTAGACGAAGATTAACCTGTTAAACCCAGGAGTTGGGGCTGGTAACATGTCACAAACAAGCTGAGTCTCAGCTACAAGCACATCTACATTTACATTTACTCCAAACACAGACCAAACAGCAAGCAAACAAAAACAGGTTGTTCCAAAATTTGCCAAATTCTGCCCTATTCTTTATAATGGAGACTCTGCCTGACCATTTCATACTAAAATCCTAATAGTTTTTGTTTTACATTAGAGGAATTATATTTGGTGCAGGTAAATGTTGACCTGTGGGGCTGTAACTTAAAATAGTTTTTGACTAAAGGGGATATGAATTCAAGTATTGTTTTTGTTTGTTTTTTTTTTTTAGGCAGAAATGTTTTTGGGGTTATTTTGTTTTATTTCTGTTTTCCATCTTGACTTATTCTGAAACTGTAACATTCACAAAAAACAGAATTATTGAAATACACCTTGTAGTTACAGAGATACAGTCACTTTACTGTGAACATGTCCTTTTCGAGCAAACACACCAAAAAAAAGGCTCGGGTTTAAAAGGTTAAAAACATTTTCAAATGTACTTTGTTGGAAAAAGGAGGAAATGAACGTGACTCATAACTAAAGTGTGGGATATCAAAACAATGTAACGGGTAACTATTGTTTTATTGTTAGGCGGTTCGATTCGCGCTCTCCCCACAGTTCATACTGTCGTTGTGTCGTTGGGCAGGACACTTAACCCTCCTTGCCTCCAGTGACACAGCTCTGGTGTATAAATGTGTTTGACTGTTGGGACAACGAATGGAAATTAACCTAAGACTACAGTCTGGTATGTTTACATTCATGTGGTTGTGTCTCATGTATGTTCATTAACATGCACTGTCCCAATCAAATAAAATTAATATAGTAATAATAATAGAAGTGCTGAAAGAGTCTTAGCAAAGTAGAGGGGGAAAAAAGGTTTTGTAATGAAATACAATATGGATGTATCTCTAGACAGAGAAAGACCATTCTTGTCCTGAAATCTTGTGTGAGCTTGAACAATGTCCAAAACCTGGTGTCTCAGAGATATTGATTATAAACTGGTGTTTAATTCTGCATGCAGGAAGACAGTTCAAATTCAAAAGGGATAGTTCAGTATTTTGAAAATATTAGACATGTATGAGTATTTCCACAATATCTGCTGGGCCATATTTTGGTTCAGACACAGGCCTCATTGATAAGCTTGTTCTGTGAAGTGATCAGTGCAACATTTTCCTAAATATCTTCTGTATTTTTAGTTTGGAGCATAGAAAGCTTCTTTTTAATTTAGATTTTAAGAAAGCTTCTTTGACTATTTGCTGCTAGAAACAGTGCAACACAAACCCCCTTTAGACACTTAATTTCCTGACCATGCAGCTACATTTTCAATTCAAATGTGATTACTATATAATAGAAACCCAACTCATGCTGAAATATTATCATTTCTGTATATCTTGTGCTGCCTTTGTTCTAAAAGTGTGTTTCCTGGGCCCATTCGCAGCTAAACAGATCACAAAGCCTCTGCTCCTGTCTGCTGCCCCAAGCTGTGCCGACAATCATCTACTGTTGGAAAAAAGTAATAATCTTATACACTTATACAAAAAGACTGCACCATTCCTTTAAAAGACTACTCCCTTAGATAGTGAATGTAGATACTCATTTTAATTGGGCAGTGGGTGTTTATAGAGCTACGTAGCGACAGTCAATAAAACCACTGTCTCTAAGCCTTTTTACTAAAGGCTAAATATTTATTTCCATCTTATTGTGTAAGCAGACAGCCAGGTTATGGAACCCTTTCCCAGTGGGAGCACATCGATATGGAATATTTTATGGCTGAATGTATTCGTGTTATCTTCCATCTCAGCTCTGACTGCACGGCTCTTTCAAATCTCCGTCCTAAATACATGTTTTGTGAAGCAATTTCACAGCAATACACTTTCATAAGAAATACTCAAGAGGCGTGAGAGTTATCTATAAAGTACTTTCCGCTCATGTTCAATCAATTTAACCGCAATGAAGGATCCGGGCTCCAAATCCACTATGAATCCTCTTTTCACACCTCCAGAACCTGGTGTGGCTTCAGCTGGGCGCAGAATTGACTGGGCCTGTTACACGATGCTTCTCTAGCCACGCTTGACCCCTGCTGGACACTTCCATCGTGGTGACAGGCTGGCAAAGATTACATGACACGGGTCACTAAATATAGCAGAAAGCTGCCACACTGGGCTGTAAACAAGAGGAAAATACTGAGATCTGCTCTAAGTGAGGTCTGCTTTAAGACTCTGCCCAAAAATTCAAATAAAATTCACAACAACTGTTTAATACATGACAAAACTTTATAGAAGAAGGATTTAAATGTCCAAGCGACTGACTGTCTGTGACTGTCCTGAGAAGCAAGGGGATAGAAGAGCAGAGGTGTCCTATGTGCCGTGTGCCATGTACTCAGATGTATTCAGGGGGTGTAATTGAGTAAGAGACCTGGCTCACGTCGAGAGATCTCAGTGACAGTTTGTATTGTTTTATGTCATCATTAATTAAACATTTTACATGAAAGCACATCAGAGATGACTTAAAATTCAAGAAATGAAATCACTCATCTCATCTAATGTGAACCCAGATGTGACTACAACAATTAAGCAGGACACATGAGTCCAGAAAGACAGAAGACTATTGTTGGCTCTGAAAGGGGCAGAGAATGGCAGTGTTTGGTCCAGAAGGTTGTAGACAGGTCCAGACCAACATTAAACATTTATCTATCAGAGGAGCTCTTACTCTTTTACTGGCACAAAATTTCACAGCAAGGAATGGTGTTGAACCGCAACCTTATTGTGGTGGAGGGGTTTGAGTGCCCGAATAATCCTAGGAGCTATGCTGTCGGGGGCTATATGGGTCTCCCAAGGCAAACAGGTATTAGGTGACGGGCCAGAAGAGCGGTTAAAAACCCCTTATGGTTAGAGGAATATCAAGGGCCGTGACGTTGCCCGGTATTGCGCAACCAGGGCTCCACACTGGAGCCAGCCCCAGGGTTGAGTGCCTGGTGGCCATGTCTTTCCCCTTCAGCCTGAAGGAGCGACGTGGGCCCACCACCTGCAGGGGGAACCATAAGGAGCCGGTGCAAAGTGGATTGGGTGGCAGTCGAAGGCAGTAGCCTCGGCGACCCACCCCGGACTCAGAAATGGGCGCTAAGGACATGGAATGTCACCTCGCTGGCGGGTAAGGAGCTTGAGCTTGTGCGGGAGGTTGAGAGATACCGACTAGAGATAGTCTTACATCCACGCACAGCTTGGGCTCTGGAACCCAAATCCTCGAGAGAGGCTGGACTCTCCACTACTCTGGAGTTGCCTGCGGTGAGAGGAAGCAGACTGGTGTGGGTTTGCTCATTGCCCCCCGGCTCAGCCGCCATGTGTTGGAGTTCACCCCGGTGAATGAGAGGGTCACTTCCCTGCGCTTTCGGGTCGGGGATAGGTCTCTCACTGTTGTTTGTGTTTATGGGCCAAATGGCAGTGCAGAGTACCCGGCCTTCTTGGAGTCTCTGGGAGGGGTGTTGGAAAGTGCTCCGATCGGGGACTCCATCGTTCTACTGGGGGACTTCAACGCTCACGTGGGCAGCGACAGTGACACCTGGAGGGGCGTGATTGGGAGGAATGGCCCCCCGGATCTGAGCGGTGTTTTATTATTGGACTTCTGTGCTAGTAACAGATTGTCCAGTAACAAACACCATATTCAAGTAAAGGGCCCCGGATAAGCGCTAGAAGCGAGATGGATGGAATGGTGTTCCATTTCAGATGTGTTTTCTGACCACACTTTGATCTCTGATATACAACCCTCACCATACATCAAGAGTCTGACGTTTGAAGGACAGTAACTCCTGACAGAAAGGAATTGGAAATTAGCTCAATTGAGGTTATATTCACATGGAGACAGGCATTTGCATTTTTTTTTTTCATACATACAGATCTGGTGTTATGGTTGCCCAAATATGATAATTTTCTAAACCGGGTCCCATGTTTACAGAAACCATAATGATTTTGTCTTCATGTGGATATACCCTAACTCATCTAACTGGAGTTACATGAGAATCAAACAATTAAATTCTGAGTTGTCTGCTCAGACCAATAATGCATTCAGGTTGTCTTGTGCTTAAACAAAATTAAAGTGAAGAATGCTAAACCTGACTTTTTTGTAGCATTAAATGCTAACAAACTAGAAGATTATGGATGTGTTAATCTGACTAAGAGAAATTCTGATTAATTGCATTCAAGTTGGACTAAAATCAGGCATTAAAAATTCATGCAAATGTTAGTCTGACTTTGGTAATACTTCAACATAGTGACTCTGAACCATCTGTATGTAAACCAAACCAAGCTTTGTTTCTTCATTAGACTTTTACCCTGTCAGGCTTTTACCCTCATTAAGTAAGCATGTTAACCAACAGGCACCAACATGCTTTTACATATGCACATTACTGCCGTCTGCAACTGTCAGTCCAGTCACAGAAGACTGGCCAGAGCTAAAGCTGATAACATTACTCTGGCAACAGCAACAACAAGTAGTATCAGATTAATTTGCTATATCAGTTTATACAGCAAACAGGGGATGGGTTTTGGGACCCCAGGAGCCTGCAGGCCCTTTAAACAGACCATCACTCACTGTTGATATGTAGAACTGGCCCTGCTGGTATAATTACCACTCGCCAGAGCTGATATTGGGTTGTTTTAAAGTCTGCAGTCTGAGAGTTCTGCCCCACCTCCATTGAACCAACAGCAGATAACATCTCCATTTGTTTACTTTGTGCTGAAAAGCAGATGGTGTTTTAGTTGTTGCTGTGAGCCAGAGCAGTGTTTTATCTTTGTGTCGTTCCAGTGGCTTTTACAAAGCATGCCGCATGCTTTTAGTCCCCTTTAATCAGAGGCAGAACAATAACTATTACAAGCTGAAAACCTTTGGGAAAGACAAATATAGTGGCACTGCTGCTGTTTGCTGAGGCCCGAGGCTGTGGACCTACCCTTGTTTGACCGCCTTGTTCTTGTTGACTTCGATGGTGCTGATGGAGTGCTTGGCACCGGACTGCACCTCCCAGTCCACCTTCCACTGGGTGTTCTTAGACTTGGTCTGGAGCAGGTTGACTCCCTTCTTGGCTTTGACCCTGCAGAAGGAGGGAAAAAGACGGGGGTTATTTAGACATGATGATTTATGTGTGAGCTGGAGGTCACCGCCCAGTGGGTTGGCAGCCCTCCTTCTCTCATTGAGTCATGGCAAAAGCAATTCTGCAGATGAATCAATAGCAGAGATAAATGAAGATGACAGTGTGGTGATACATGGTGCCGAGGCGGAACTGCTGTGGGTCACAGCACTCACTAACACGTTCTATCAAATCTAATCCTCCTTTTAGCACACAACAGAGGCATTTCCACAGCCTAATTAACCAATGACACCTGAAAGCATCTGCGGCCAATTCAGCTGCTTTGTGCATGGCTTTAGACTCATAGCTAGTGATGAATTTCATTTCCTTTTAATAAGAAGTTGATGGAAGGTAAGACCACAGGAGAGTGTATTGATTTGGAGGAGGAACTTGTTTCAAATGAGATCTACAGGAACAGTGTGGATGGAGTCCACCAAGTCCAAGGACAACCAGAGCTCAGGAGGACCCTCCTAGTTACATGTTTAAAAACTCAGATATTAGAAAATTCAAAAGGTCACGTTTGAGCATTTTGGGATTTGGAGCAGTGCCGGTCAAAATACAACATGCTTTTAGACATCGTCAAAAGCAAGCATCCCAAGTAAGCATGTGGTCATCGAGAAAACGGTTTCTCGATTTGAAAAATGCACACGAACGCCTGCTAAAGTCGGAACAATGGGGCAGCCCAACATTTTGTATTGATGTTATTTGCTTAAAGAAGTTTGTGTTGTTTTAGTTCAGTTGGCCATTATTAAAATGCTCATAAAACAAGTCATCATTATGGTCTATAAAAATATAGAATAGAACTGTCAAAATCTCACTTAAAATCCTAACATACTCTAGAGCTGAGGTTTACCAATTATGGATCAGGAACCAAAAGTGGGACATGGTAGATTTCATTTGGGCCAAAAGATTTTAACATTAATGAAAAGTTGCAATAAACTAATATAGTCATTTATCAGGCCATTTATCAAATAAACAAACCTGCTTTTGGAAATTGGTAACAGGAAGGAACATAAAAAAAATAATAAAATGTTTGATATACACATATTAAACAGAAGAGGAGAATTAATAAATATTTTTACCAATCAAATGTTAATTTTACATGAACTTATGTCATGTACCTCACTAGTAATCACTGAAGTGAAAACTAACAAAACATCCAGATTCTACAGGGAACCTTCATTTCAAATTTCTGGCACCAAGTTAAAGGATGCAAAAGTTGAAATGACAAACTTTAAGACTCTTCAAAGCCAATGGAGTGCCTTTCTCATGTATTCCATCTCTGATCAACTCACTGCAGCACTGTACATTTACCTGCAAAGAATGATGCCAAAATGAAGCAGGCCAACATTATGTACCACATTCAACATCTAACTCTCTAACCTGGTTTTAGTAGATTACAACAGGAATATTTGCAGTATCAGTCACAGCTGCATGCACTTCTTTTTTAGAAGCTTGGCCTGATGACATCACATTATTTTATACATCTGGGGAAATACTTGAAAGATAAAATAGTAACAAACTTTGAAGCCTGTGCTGGCTGCTCCTATGACCACTCCAGACCACTGCACAAAAGAGCCCTGAA
Source organism: Neodontobutis hainanensis (assembly GCA_024349245.1). Classification (NCBI taxonomy): domain Eukaryota; kingdom Metazoa; phylum Chordata; class Actinopteri; order Gobiiformes; family Odontobutidae; genus Neodontobutis; species Neodontobutis hainanensis. Next base: position 401,482 of record JALDNG010000375.1, on the reverse strand, counting down.
CATTATAGATCTGCGGCTCGTGTTCATGAAATACAAGACACGCATTAATTATTAACATCTTGGGCATTTTATAGTAAACCAAACTTAAGCTGCACAGCATTTACACACAGTCCAACACAGTCCAATCAATCTGTGAATACAGTTGTCTCACAGAAAAACATGACAAAGGGCGTGTTTTAGTTATTGAACTGGCAGAGGTCTGAGGCTAACAGACTTTATTCACTGGAATAAACTACAAAAATTACAAATTAAGACTAATATATGATGTCAGAGGCAATGCAATGTGGTATGCAAACTAAACTGCCTAAGGCCCATGGAGGGCTGATAATATGCATTACATTAACCATCAGTTTAGCTATGTGGGGGAAATGTTTCCTGTTTTTAATTTCCTATAATTTAGGAAGACATATTATTTGAGGCCAAGGTTTCTACTTGTGTTTTGCTACAGACGAGTTAATCTCTGTAAAAGCAAATTCTTCAAATGATGACATTTTGTTTAGTGAACTTGTGAAAATGCAGTTTGAGGATAAATAGAAGAGGATATCCATTTACAAAAGTATCTGTGCACATGTTGCCTGTCTGAGTACCAGCGCTCTCTGTTTTAGCCTAAACTCTTGGGACCCTAATGATCCGGCCCGGTTAACAGGAGGAGCTGGTGTAGGTTTCCTACTACCCTCAATGAGATCACTGCCCTTACAAACAAAGGCTCTTAGCTCTGTGGGTACATTACCCAAACGTTGTCCCTCTCAGTGTCTCATTTACATGCACCTGAGAGCTCAAGAGCCCACCAACGTCTTCCATCTTGTCCCATTTATTCTGACAGATAACATGTCTGGAGTCTTGCTGAGGCGGTTTCATTTGCCTCGCTAACCTGCGCTCACTGCAGCCACCACTCAGCCATCATTTGTGAAAGCAATTGACTTTGAGCCTTGGCCCTGTTCATCCTGCAGAGATCGAGTCTAACAGATCTGTGCTGGTGGCTGCAGTACGACAACTGGAGCGGGACGAGCGAAAGGTTGGTGATAAGGAGTGTGAGGAAACAAAATACTGAAAATTACTGAAACACATAGATACGCACATAAATAGATTAATACAGATAGATGCACAGATAACTATATAGATAGAAACCTGTCAGCGTCTGGAGACGTTCATGGGTATGCGTTCACATTTATTGTAGCTGTAGGTACTCACTCACACTGGCTGTAGCTGTAGGTACACACTCACACTGGCTGTAGCTGTGGATACACACTCACACTGGTTGTACCTATAGGTACTCACGCACACTGGCTGTAGATGTAGGTACACACTCAAACTGGTTGCATTTATAGGCATAGACATAATATACGTAGACGCCTCATGACGTGCTGGAGAGTGATCCACGTCGCCGCCATATTGGGTGGGTCTCTCCACTCAACGCTAGCACCAGAGTCAATAGGAGTAAACGGAGAGCGAGCAATAATGCCAGTATTTTGTGCAGCTTACGGTTGCAATAACCAACGCAGTATTGAAACTAGATCGCATGGGATTACATTTCACAAGTAAGATTGAACAATAATTTAGGTTATTTTACCATTTACCGTTTACTTACGTGTAACGTTCATCAGGAACTGGTAACGCAACTTAGGCTACTCTCTCTCATAATCTCTGGCTGATTTTTTTTTCTCTTCACACTTTGAAGGTTTTCCAGTGATACAGGCTTGAGGAGGCAATGGGAAGTTGCTATTAGACGGGAGGGTTTTGTTGTGACTGAGTCGTCAAAGCTCTGCAGTGAACACTTCAAGCCTGATGATTTTGACAGGACGGGTCAGATTGTCAGGCTTAGAGATGACCCCATCTGTCCTCAACTTCCCATGTCATCTCCAAAGAGTAGGTGTATTTTACTCTACATGCTAACAGAGATGTCTATGATTCATATGTAAAACAAAACGGTAAAACCGTTAGATATTTCTGCATGTATTAGTTGATGTATTGTGTATTAAAATACACTGTGGGATACTAAAACCTTTTTCAAGTGTTTTTAATTAAGTTGTTTTTAAGTATTATGTTTATTATGTTTTAGCCTGTAGTGACAAGGAATACACAAACTTCAAGGAAAGAGAGCCTAACAGTGGACGTTTCTCAGCATTTTCCTGAAAGTGAACCTCAGCCCAATGATGTGAGTATTTGTAGGCTATTTGATATGTCCCATACAGCTGTGAGCATCATGGCTGTGGTCATATCAAAATATCTCCCTTGCTTTCTGCAACTCTTTTCAGAAATACTCATACACTTATATGTGAATGAGTATATGTTATTCTACTAGGACCACTCCTACGCATTGCCCAATTCACCTACTCGTCTAAAGGCCAGACTCAGTGAAGCTTTGGCTAGAGTGGAGAGTCTAGAGCGGGAGAAGAATAATGCAAAGACCGAGAACAGAGAGCAAAGAAAACTGTAAAGAGTCTCCTGGAAGATCTGAAGGAAAAGAACCTTATAAATGAGGAGTTGAATGAAAGGCTTGGCTTCTTCTCTGGTAAAAATAAATTGATAATACCACCTTGAATTGTATATTGTTTACACTATACACTAATACAAAAGGTATTATTTCAAGGGAACTTTCTAACTAGTCTGTCTAACTAGTTTAACTGAATTTCAGATCTTCAGGTAGAACTCTTTTCAAAGCGGGCCATGAATACACCAAAGACCAGAGAGAGTTTGCCCTCACACTGCACCTCCATGGTCCGAAAGCCTACAGTTATCTGAGGGATTCTCTGCATCTTCCCCTGCCACATCCACACACATTGCAACGGTGTAGTACATGTTTTTTTTATTTCACTTTTTAAACATACTGGTTAAAATACTTCAAACACTTCAGCCCTACATAATGTACAACAAACAGGAACTGATGTAGAAGTTTTGAGCGTGTATGTGCTATTTTGACAATTTTTTCTTTGAGAATGCCTTCCAAAGTATTGGAAAAAAGACCAATCATTGAAAAAAATGAAAATGTGCCCAAAATAGGGATCCAAGGGTTGAAGCACTAAATAGCAATTTATTTTCTTTTTGTAAAGGTGGATGCAATCAGTGGATGCCAGGCCTGGGCTCAACACAATGATGTTGAACATGTTAAAGAGAAGACGTGAAGAAGACCCTGCTAAATATGGCTCTGTGGCCCTCATGTTGGATGCCATGGCCATCAAAAACATGTCCAGTACAATCCCCATACCCAGAAAATGTCTGGATATGTGGATATGGGGAATGGCCTGGATGAGACTGATTTAGCCACAGAGGTGCTTGTTTTTATGGTGGTAGGAATACAGGGTCATTGGAAAGCTCCAATTGCCTACAACCTCACAAAGTCTCTGTCTCCAGACACACAGAAGGTCCTAAATGTAATAAAGAAGGTTTAATAAATTTAAATGAACAATCAAACTTGTTTCTTTATTAAAATATAAAATGCATTCATTTATACATTTATCAATATGCCATAGTCTACCATATGTCTTAGTTAAACCTCGTAATACAAAGTATTTTTACATGAAAGCAGAATTTTTCAATGTGTGACAGCGTCCTGTATTATAACCAAGTCTCTGTCGTTTGAAACAAACCAAACCGTGTGAAAATCCGGTAAAAACTCGGGGAGTTATGATCATTGTAGTTGAGGAATACACCTTCCTCAGTAGAAATAAATGCGGGGGCGGAGCATCGGAGACCCATCCAAGATGGCGCCGCGCTGGTACGTCCGCTCCAATAGGCAGCGTCAGTCTATGAGGCGTCTATGTATATTATGTCTATGTTTATAGGTACTCACTCACACTGGCTGTAGCTGTGGATACACACTCACACTGGTTGTACCTATAGGTACTCACTCACACTGGCTGTAGATGTAGGTACACACTCACACTGGTTGCATTTATAGGTACTCACTCACACTGGCTATAGCTGTGGATACACACTCACACTGGTTGTACCTATAGGTACTCACTCACACTGGCGTAGCTGTGGGTACACACTCACACTGGCTGTAGCTGTAGGTACATGCTCACACTGGCTGTAGCTGTAGGTACACACTCACACTGGCTGTAGCTGTAGGTACATGCTCACACTGGCTGTAGCTGTAGGTACACACTCACATTGGCTGTAGCTGTAGGTACACACCCACACTGGCTGTAGCTGTAGGTACACACTCACATTGGCTGTAGCTGTAGGTACACACTCACACTGGTTGTACTGTAGGTACTCACTCACACTGGCTGTAGCTGTAGGTACATGCTCACACTGGCTGTAGCTGTAACTACTCAGTCACACTGGTTGTAGCTGTAGGTACTCACTCACACTGGTTGTAGCTGTAGGTACTCACTCACACTGGTTGTTGCTGTAGGTACTCACTCACACTGGTTGTAGCTGTAGGTACTCACTCACACTGGTTGTTGCTGTAGGTACTCACTCACACTGGCTGTAGCTGTAGGTACACGCTCACACTGGCTGTAGCTGTAGGTACACACTCACATTGGCTGTAGCTGTAGGTACACGCTCACACTGGTTGTAGCTGTAGGTACACACTCACATTAGCTGTATCTGTAGGTACATGCTCAACCTCTTATTTTATTATTACACCTATCTATTGTTGCAATAGAATTTAGCACTTTTTCTTTTCGACCTCCTTCTAGGGTAGACCTCTGACCTGCTGGGTGATGTGCACCCACCCTTTCCCATTGGACTCTGCTCAAGTATGAGGACCCTAGCCCATCTGTCATCTACCTTGATGTTGGCTGCAGTCCCATCCACCCTTACACACACAGAGTGGCACTGTCAATATAATGCAATGCAGTGATGTAGTTTCCTAAACTCTGTTGTTGTGTGGCTTATCTTTCTGCTGCACAGCTCTTCATTGTCAATACCTATTCTCACTAAATAAGTGTGTAATGCAGGGTTCGGCAATGTTAGACACTTGTGCCAGGGTTGGCACGCGGTCGCATAATCAGTGGCACGCTGGCAAGAGTAGGCTACCATCTCAAAATCCCAAGAAAAATAAGACATTTACTGTGGCATGTCTTGTGGAAAATAAACTCAATGGCCCTCATTTAACAGAGTTGTCTAGAATGAGTGCAGATCTGTTTTCTAGTAGGCAGAGCGCATGGGATTTACCAGGCCAGTACACCAGCTGTTGATAAATCCTGCGACTTAAAAAAAGTAGGTTACATATTTTATGTGAAAAAAATCTTATATAACTACAACTACTATAGTGACTCTTATTTTAACCCTTTAAACCCGAGCCAGTTTTTTGGTGTGTCTGCTCAAAAAGGACATGTCCACAGTAAATTGATTGTATCTCTGTGTATTTCAATAATTCTGGTGTCAAAATGAAGGGGTGAGATTTCCCAGAAGGGAAAGATTTTAGTATGAAACAGTCAGGCAGAGTCTCCATTATAAAGAATAGGGACAAATTTGGCAAATTTTGGCACCTATTTTATTTTGCTGCTGTTTGGTCTGTGTTTGGAGTAAATGTAAATGTAGATGTGCTTGTAGCTGAGTCTCAGCTGATCAATTTGATGTGCTGCTTTGCCATATTAGGCTTGGGGTGTGTATTGTATCATGCTGATAGTTTGTGACATGTGACAACGGGTTTAACAAGTTAAAGCAAAAGAGTCTTACAAAAGATAACACAATAAACAACCCAGCAATGGAGATAGAGCCCTTAACACCCCCACACTGAGCTCTACGCAGAAGCAACTGTCTGCGCTATGATTCAGCCTCATTGGAGGCAGCGAGGTGTGCCTGCTAAGTCCACTTTCGCTGGGATCAGCTCCACACAGAGCCTGTGGCAAGCTTTCGAGCTGCCGCGGCCAGCCCCGGTAAAAGCCAGTATCTGAGAGGGCTTTAGCGAGACAGACCGGGATGTGTTGGACATGGACCGCTGTCTAATGTTACTGTTCTGTTTGAGCAAAATGTTGGATTAGGAAAGTTTTTCCTGCGCAGTGACAGAAACTTAACATCATCTGTGTCTATGCCTGCTAGTCAGCTCTGTGGTCCTTTAGTACATTTTTGGCAATGGTGGATCGCCTAAGTTATTCTAGCTCTATAAAATTGCAGTTTTAATTAGGTGTAGCATTTTTGAACATTAACTTATAATTTTACTAGTTTAGACAACTGTCTCTGTTTCAGATTTAACGAGTCTAATGTAATGCTGCCATTTGTCTACATGAGAATAGTGTAAACAGTTTCTGTGTCAATGTGCACAACATTTTTAAATGCCAGCCAGAGAAAACAGAAATGCTTCTTGTATAACAGATGCTTTCAGCTCACTGGCTTTTAGAGATTACCTTTTCAGCTAAATCCACAGTGAGATCAGCAACAAGGCTGAAGTGCAATCTTTTAAAGACACAACCAACACAAACTGAAAGACAATCTGTCCAAATCATTATAGTATATGTTTTTTTACCTGAGCATCTCCTTACCCACTGGCCTGACACACACACTGTAGCTTTTCAACAGTGTGTGATTCAATGTGAAGAGAGATTCTTTTGAAAATGCACCAGGGCCACTTTTCCATTTTCATGAACAGTGTTGTCCTGTAAACAAACCCTGTGACCATCAGAACTGCGTGTGTGTAAAGAAGTCTCTCTGTACTGCTGCGCCGGTGCTCAGCCTGCAAGTCTGTACAGCCACAGATCCACATTTTCAAATTTGACATTTGCAAATGTCCTGTGGAAAATGACAACCAATGTTGCGTAAGCACCAATGGCAGATATGTTCTTGTTTTAGTGCTTGTTATGCCTATGTACCAGATTTGCAGATACTAGAATATTTTAATGCCTCTGTCATCATTTGTGAGTGTTTTTTTGCACCTAATTTGCATGTTCATTTGCACAGTAAGTAATAACAGATGCATAATCAAATAGAGCTGTTATCTTGGCCCTAAATAAAAAAAACTATACAAGACTGACAAAAAACAAAAACTGTTTTTAGGCAACCAACTACCAACAAAGAGAAAACCTTATAAGATTTTGCAGACAAGCGCATGAGTCTTGTACTGTGATTCCTATTTGAGAAAACATGAGATTGATGAGTTTTATCAGCTTACTGTGGCTGTGAAAGTAAATGGTTGAACAAATTCAAAATGATTATGTCCAGCAGTAAATACAATAAGTATTCCATTCCATGACAGCTGATCAAAAGCATTTGTTCAATGGCTTGGTACAGGGAAATACAAAAAAGACTTGTGTTTCATAAACTAACAGCATCCAAGTTGCTTTGAATGATTAATTAATAAAAGTGACTAATTAATTACAGTTATGTGTCGCTGTGCTGCAGCAAAGGGTTAAGGAAGTTTGGTTCTGTTTTTTAACTTGAAATTGACTGAGCTGATATGGTTTCCCATTATTTAATGCCACAAGTTATGCTCACAATTAAATTTGTAATTTGAGGCAAGAACCCTAAGATGTGGATTGTTAAAAGTGAACACTTGCTTTGTTTGATAAGTACATTTCTTTCTTCTTTGGATATATCTGCTTATCACAAGAACAGACATGCTTTACTTGACAAAATGTGAGTTTTTTCTTTTCCCTTCTCATTTTTGCCCAAGTAAGAATAAGGAGTGTAGTACAGTATTTGGATTGCTATGGAGGATCCCCTTTGGACAATGCAAAACTGACAAAAATACATAATGACCAACCTCTGGGGGAAGCGAGGCTTGCTCTTGGCCAATCTGGTCTATACTACAGCACTACAGAGGGGAACACATGCTGGGAATGTGAGATCATGCTTTGTTCTGTGTGTTCTGTGTTGCATGTGCCAGCTGAAGATGAGATGTCCCTGTTGAGTCGAAAACAAAATGAGTCTGAAACGTTTGTGCTTTGGAAGATTATTTCTCTTATTGGAGCCATTATTGTGTTCTTTCATCAACTTTGCTCACAAAATAAGTACAGTAATGATTTAATTCAGTGGTATCATGTCGAGATGAAAGAAAAATGTATTAAAGAGATTCTCCTGATGGGGCTTTGATGTGTGCTCTAACACCCTAAGTCTATACTAAATAAGGTGACCCAGTTGCTGGTTGATTACTGGAGCTTATGGAAAGACTGATCATGAGAGGAGATAATTGCTTGTCATTGTGGACCCAAGCCATTTCCAGTGCGTTTACTGTTGTAGAGCCACACTAATGACATACACTTGTATTGACATTCATCACATCCTCTACACAAGCCAGCCACATTGTGAACGCCCTGTGTTTTTGATCAGACGCCCTTTTCACAGACTTTTCAAACGAGAGAATGAAGCGTTCCCCGTGAGAGCACTGCATGAATCAGGATACCCAATGAACAGTGTTAATGCTGATTAATGAAAGAGCAGATGGAGAGGCCGTCCAGCATGAACCGAAATAATACAGAGTAGAGATTCTGCAAGCGGCCCGGGGCTGGCTGCTGTGGAGGGGACGACGGAGCTGAGGCTGAGCTCCTACTTACTCAGTTCACACATGCCTCGCGCCATGGCAACACCTATTAGATGCAGAGTGGGCCATGACTGCTAAAGAGGAGAGCCTCTCTGTCAACAAATTCCACTCCAGATATGAGCTCCCCGCTTAGTGTCAGACTGATTTACAGTTGATTTAAGAGTGTGCCAAGCCTGAATGTTTCCATCACCACCACATTGTATTAGTTAAAGCAAAAATACACAATGTTTTACCAAAAAAAAAAAAAAAACAGCAAGACGGATTCCATTTCAGAAAACATATCTTGCTGGAATTCATATATGAACTATTACACCGTAACTAAAATATTAGATATTCGTTGGACGTAAGCCGGATTTATGAGGTTGAACTTGAACTTGACTTGCATACAAAAGATATCAGTGCATTATATATTATTCTACTCAAAATATGTTTTGCTCTACCTGAAGATGTTCATACTTTTCAAATGCCTTACCACTGAAGCAGCTTGGACTGCATCATACAATTACATCCTAAACATACGCATGTATCAGAAACAAACATTTCTCATTAGTAATGCTGATGATTACAAACTAATGAGAATACTAATGTAGTCAGAGTAGACTAAAACCTTGGATGAATAGTCACATGTTAGTTTTAGTGGGGTTGTGACAGCTGACTCTGTGTCAGTGAACACACCACAGCTCCAGCTCTGAACAGACTCCGCCTACAGGAGGCTATGGCTCCGCCTATGTCGTGTTCATCAAATGCAGCAAGTGTGCAAGGTTGGCAATGCTGCAATGCAGAAACTGGAGCAGTGACAGGCCGGGTGTCATTAACAAGTCTTTATTCATTTAGCTCTGCTTTTGTTTTTTAGGATGAACAGCTGTTAAAGCACCAACCATGGCCCAATAACTCCTGTGCTGGTCCACAGCTCACGCTCACTGCCCTCACTGCTGCATCTCCACTGGGCACACACCTTCTCCTCATCATCCTTTTATGAAAGCACTGCCAGAAATCATGTCAACTGCCATATAGCACGCTTTAATGTAATCCAACTGACTGCTGGTTATAAATAAAAGATGCCTGGCAGAATTAAAGCCAAGCTCTGCAGTCTTTAATTTGAACTTAATGGGCCTTTAAACACAATTTATTGATTATATTTAAAGAGGAATGTCCCCCCAGGGAAGGAGCCACAATCTGATTTTTTCCACTGTAATGAGGCAGGACTGCAAAAATGAATTTTACACTGTAATAACTTTAACTTTGTCCAATAAAGTACAAGTCTAATCATTTCAGCTCTGATTATCAATCTCTTCATCCATTTTGCTCTCAACTTTTCCTTTAAATGAGCACAGGGCCACAGCGACCGAAGCACAGGTCCCATTCAGACCTTCCATTAAATAGGTCTTCAGTGTCCAGCTTTAAAGCCAAGTATAAATGTCCTGACTTTGTCCTGAAAATGTTCTCACATGTGACCAGTCAGGAGGCATTTGGAACAAACCTGTAACAAGACCTACTGTGAGAAACTGACTGACAATTGAGAAAATGGTGGAGTATTATTTAACATCACAAATCAACTGTTCAACTCAAAATCCAGCAGTGCCCTATTGCTCCGGTCTTTCTGGCATCAAAAACAACAGACCTGGGCCAGAGCACAATTTTCTCTTGTTGTCGACTTGGCTTTAGATATTTACAAAAATTACGTTATGGCACAAAGTCTGTTCCAACAAACTGCATTAAAACACAGAACAAGACACTCTGCAGTATGAATCATTTGTACTTTGAAGATTGGAGAACTTTTAAGAGAAAAACTAAGGACACAAACTCTGCCATGCACAGAGATAGTATTTTTTGGACTTAAAGCTAAATGATCTGCAGTGTGCACTGAGGAAAAAAAACAATTTTCCTCTCCTCTGTAAATGTGCTTGTACATCCTCTCCTCTTTCACCAAACCATAGAAATCATGTCGTACTTAAGCCCAAAGAGAAGCACTCTAGAAGTAAGGTGAGGCAGACTGTGATGGCTCTAATACAAATGGGACAGCTGACCATTATGGCGTCTCAGCTGTCGACAGGCCTTCCCCGGGGTCTCTTCCTGGTGGGACATGCCTGGAACACCTCCCTAGGGAGCGCCCCGCCACCTGCAGAGAAAGCTCATTTTGGCCACCTGTATCTGGGATCTTGTTCTTTTGGTCATGAATCATAGCTCATGACCATAGTTTAGAGTAGAAACGTCGGCCTCTGCTTCCTCAGTGAAAGATGTGTCGGTGGGGTGAGTTGAAGATCTCTCTGACAGGGGACTCGACCAAATGTTCCAAACAGACCCTCACAAGTTTGGGACTGCCGAGTCTGTCCAGCTTTCTCTCCTGCCATCAGATCCAACTCACCACCAGTTGACAGCTCCACCCCTCTCTTCACCAGAGTGTCCAAGACATACAGCCAGAAGTCAGATGAAACAACTACTAAGTCAATCATCGACCTCCGGCCTAGAGTGTCCCGGTGCACTGCCATTTTGGACCGTAATCACAAGTGAGAGACCTATCCCCGACCCGAAGATGCAGGAAAATGACCCACTCGTTCACCAGGATTAACTCCAACACATGACGGCTGACCCAAGTGGCTATTAGCAAGCTCACAACAGCCCGCCGCCTCCACCGCCTTTCACTGCAGGCAACTCCAGAGTAGTGGAGAGTCCATCCTCTCTCGAGGACTTGGTTTCCAGAGCCCAAGCTGTGCGTGGAGGTGAGCCCGACTATCTCTAGTCGGTATTTCTCAACCTCCTGCACAAGTTCAGGCTCCTTCCCCACCAGCGAGCTGACATTCCATGTCCCTAGAGGCAGATTTTGTGTCCGGGGATTGAGTCGCCGAGGTCTCCGCCTTCGACTGCCACCCAAAACACTTTGCACCATCCCGGTCAGCCCCCCGTCGCTCCTTCGGTCCAAGGGGTTTTTAACTCCTCTTTGTCTGGTCCGTCACCTCGGACTTGTTTACCTTGGGAGACACTATCAGGGGTTTGTAGCCCCTGACAACATAGCTCCTAGGATCATTCGGGCACTCAAACCCCCCACCACAATAAGGTAGCGGTTCAAGGAGGGGTACGTGAATATATAAATATTTGATCTAAGTGTCATTATATGACACTGTTGAACAAATATTGCAAAGATTACCGCCACATAAACAAGTAAGTACAGCCTTACCAATTTGTTTATCAAAATAAATAAATAATAACAAATTAATTAATTAAAAATTGTCAATCCAACCCAATAAATACTTTTTTGCTGAAGAAAAAGATTGTAAAAATTATTGATTGATTAATCTAATATGTAGAGGACCCTTAAAAAATCTTTGGGATTGAAAACAGAAGAAACCAGGTTTAATGTCAGAAGAAATGGAGTAGAAAGAATGCATGTATAGAATATCCTTCTGGCTTCTGGCCCCACTGTGTCCTGTCCTTGATAAAGACATCACCAGTTCTGACTTACTACGCGCTGCATGTGGCGGCCTTGTCCTAATACCCCGAAAGGTTAAACAAACCTCACCTGTCTCTGTAGCTGTACCCTAACGGCACCTCTGACTCCATTTCACTCTGTGTGACTTCCCTACAGTTGGCAGTGATCAGAGTAACAGCCCTGGATTAGAGCAGCCATCTTATCAATCATCCTGAGCGTCCCGATACGTGTGGTGTTTATGTGTGGGTGTAAACAGCTTTGAGTTCCTCTCGCATCAGAGGATTGCAGCAGCAGAACCAGACAAGGGTTTGAACTTGCCTGGGACACTTTTTTCCTTATTTATTTTATTTTTATTATTTTTTTATGTGGTGCAGTAAAAATGAAAATAAAAGATGCTGGGAAAATACCAACGAGCAGACTACAAACATAAATTTGCAGCTGCTGCTTTGCACATGCTCTGCTGATTAATGTCCCGGCAGCACACCAGTAAATACGCAGAAGTATATTCTAATTTATTAAAGCCTCTAATACCCCAAAAAAGCAGACTGGCTCCAACCTGAACTGCCTGAACTGGGAGCTTTTAGAAAAATAGCACTGGCTTTTCCTGCTGACAGTACTGTATAATTAATCAGAGAAAGAAAAAAAATCATATTCTCATAAGAGATGAGTAAGGCAGATAATTTTAGAATGCCTCTAACAAAAACGTCCAATGCTGAGGTAAGATATTACTGAGCTAAACTCTGCCATTTGAATTCTGCTTTGTCATTTTCTTTGGGCTCTGAGGGAACATTTATTTAATGACGGCAGCTGCTCTAATTCTTTTTGCAGATCGTCACAAGGTGATGTTTTTTTTTAAAGTATAGACTAGGAACTGTTTCTTTAATGACCCACTGCTTCTTTAACAAGACACCTCCACAAACACCCCCACCCACACACCAATGGTAGCTGGCCTATAGAGGGCGTTATGACGGTGACCTCCCTGATAAAAACTATGCATCGAAAAAAAGAAAAGTATACACTACATATGGTCACTAAAATAGGCCTAATCTATCCAGGATTATATGTAAGTATTAGTATGTGATATACTGTATACTGTATACTGTATACTATATAAAAAGAGAGCACGTAACAAATCTGAATAAGATCCTCCAAATACTTTAATATTCAGGCAGTTATAAAATAAGTGGTGGGTTTATGTCGGGCATGTGCAGAAGGATTGTGCATTTCCGTGCGTAAAAACAATTAGCGCTGGTCTTTGACAGACTTTGGGCTAATATCATTTTTTTCCCCCTCATTTTAAAATCACAAGCTGCCACTGCCCCACACACTGTAGGATTATATCATTGATAAAAAGCCAGTCCCTTACCAGAGTGGTCCACTGTCCAGAAAGTGGAGCTAAACACTGCAGTCTGTTGATTGGATGATAGATGAGCCTCACTTTGACAAAAAAATCAGAAGCAAAAAGAAAGACAAATCTTTAAACCTATATATTTATTTTATGTCATGTTTTATAAACGGTTTGTTTTATTTTGCCTATTCTTATTCTTTTATGTATTTTTCTGTATACATTTGTTTAACTCTATTTACTCCATTCTATTTTACTTAGAATGGAGTAAAATAATTATAGCATGTCTTTAACAAAAACATCAAATGTGTGGCTTTAGTGGCTTTGTTTCACGGTATCAAAGCACCAGTTTTTAAAATCTTGATCAATGGTTTTATGTGAAACATCTTAAGTTGCATTAAGTTGTATGAAAAGGGCTCTACAAATAAAGTTTTTTAGAAAGAATGAGAAACAGAGGTAGCATTTTGAAGGTTTTTTTCTGTTTATTTTTTTTTTATTATTACATTTGCCTCTTTTTCTGTAACACACACTTTACCTAGGTTTAGTTCCAATCAAATAAGACTGACAGCTTGTGTAGCACTAGTGTGATTTTATAGTTTATGTACCAAATGCTGCATGGTAGAAGCACCCAGACCAGACTGTGCTGTGCCCCAAACATTACTACTCTGTGGAAACATTAATAAAACCTTACCACAAATGTAATAAGAAAATAATAAATGAATATCAGTATTTTCGAACCTTTAACTAAACTTTACTTGTATACATACATGCAGACAAAAAACTGACACAAATTAAATCACACATATATATATATATATATATATATATATATATATACATATTACAATTTATCAATATCACACATGGCTTTTATGAGACTAAACCTGGACGAAACTAAGTTAGTAAGTTAGTAAACTAAGTTTTATATATTAATTTGTAAAAGACGGCTATAGTTGACTGTAGGAACATCATATGATATTGAGTTTTATGTGGTGGTAATAGAAATCATGAAAATGCATTGTAACTCAATTGCTGCGAGTTTGTCGAGAGTTGTGTGAGAAACAAAGTGATGGTGGGTGGGTTACACTACATGATTCAATGATGTTGTGTGAGAACCTATAAAAATGTAAATTTGGCCATTTGACCAACAACAAAAGCTTGACTTGTGTGATTGCCTGTTTCCCCTCCTTTTAATCAGTGCTGTATATTCCATCTCCAAACTCCAGCTGAAAAGTGAAATGGCCAGGACCACTCTCCTCTCCCAGTCCCACACAGATTGGCCTGTTCCGTTGGCCGTTCTCTCATGGCACGTTGGCTGCAGAGTAGCTCATCGTAAACAAAAATTTTGTGTGGACGGCGGTGACAGCAGCCCTGAGTACCCCGCTGGTGAGCTCAGCGAATGGGGCTGGCCCTCGCTCTCGTCCCTTAGAGCCACACGCAGATGAGGACAGAAAAGTAAATAAAGTAAAATGTCAGCACTTGGAGGTCTCAACGGTATTAGCTCATCTCTCTTTGCACTGCAGCACAAATAGGGTCTGCTCTCAGCTAAAATTGGCCAGCAAAGCCTTTTTTCCCCCCACTCATGACAGAGGCTCCATTAGCTCCAGGGAGGGGCACTTTGCACAGCATCCCCTCTCCTACAGACACAACAAATGCCATCATGAAGATATGTATAATTTAATGCGAGTGCAGATTCAAGTTTGTCCTTGACCTGCTGCTTTTATGTGTCCAATGACATGTAATTCAGTGATTCAACAACATACTCAGCTGTGCATAATGCTCCAGCACACTGCTCTGCGTCGGGTTTTTAGGGCCAACCTTAGGAGCTGTGTTTCTGTTTGGAGCTTTACTCAACTGTTCAAGCAATCTACTGTATCAAGCAAATACTAAATCATTTTAAAACACACACACACACACACACACACATACACACACACACACTAATGCAAATGGGGAAGGACAAAAACAGCATGTGCATTCTTTTCAAATGCATGCCGTTATCTGGTGGCAAGATCATTTTTCTCTTTCACAGATGTTGTCAGGTTTACTGTGAGCGCTGCAGAACAATTGAGAGTGTATAATAGCAGATACAAACGGAACAATAAATCATATTTATATGAGACAGAGAAACTGTGACATTATGTGGTAAGTATAATCGAACAAAATGTGTATACAAACTTACTATTCATGCCTCTGATCAAATGCCTCAGCGAAGAATCATTACTCTTAGCTCCACGCATCACCATAACTACAACTGATGAAAAATCTGCAGCTTATAATTTCACAGTGCCCAGGACAGACTTGTGAGATAGAAACTGGAATTGTTCTAGTCAGAGGCTTTCATCAGTGTAACATCAAAGCAACTGAATTTGGATGATTTTGTTACAATTTCTTTTTTTTAACATTGACTAACTTGATTGATTATGCCTGGTTTCCATTTACTTGAGTAATTCCATATTAGGCTATGTTTACTCTGAAGGGAAATGTGGGTCACCAGGTACCTTATAAAGTACCTGAGACCTTATTAGTCACATGACTGGCAAGATGTCGATAATTAGAGTAATGTGTCTGATTTACTGGATTGTTCCTCATCAATTTCCTAAACAAGATGTGTTAATCCTTTGTACACATAACCTGCAACATAGTGGTTTGAATTTACAAATATTATGGGACCAAACAATTGGTTAAACATATGTTTCTAAATTTTGTCATTTATATGACATGTCTCACTGTTCAATACATCATACAAAGAATTATATTTTTTCCTCAGTGTCAAGCAAACACTGCTCTCTACTTGATGTGTTGTGGGAAACCTTAAGTCTTCTAGAGACACATCTACATAATGGTGTTTGCACGATAAAAGGCTGGGAAGTGGATTTGAACACTGAATCTGCCAAGCATTTCACACTCCTGATTCAAAAAGACACTCACACTGATATGAACCAGTCTAACCTCACCAAGACAGATCTAACATAACCCAGGTCAGCGTGAGTATAGCTTTAGTTTCCATGGAAACATCAGCAGGACAGAGCAAGGGCCATTGTGGTGAACATAGAAATAAAGATGCCTCAGCGAGCCATGCACCAGTGTGTGATTGTGACAGGTCTGACAGTGCCATCCAGATGCTACAGTAATGATAGCTTAGCATAAATGGCATAACTTTAAAGCACTCCATGTTCTGCTCCAATGCTGCCTGCTCACAGCAGCATGATTTCATCTGCTCGGCTTGTGCAGAATGGCACTTGTACAGCTCCCTGATGCCACAACATGAGCCCTCAGCTGAGTGACGCCTGGGGCCTATACTACAAAGCTAGTTGAACCTTTCCCGAATATGTCTCTCCTACCCAGTTAGACAAAACCTAACAATCCCGGTTAGGATCAGTGGGATCACAAAGTGGGTTATCAAGTGAACCCTGGGTTCCTCTGTGGCTCCGACAGCACATTCACATGAAACAGGCAGAGTTGGCACAAAACAATCAATCACAGCAACATGAGGGAGAGAGAGAGGAAAAACACAAAATTGTTTTAAATGCTGAATTAAAATAAAATGAAAATAAATAAATATATTATATTAAACCGTTAATCTCAACATAACTGGCAATAAAAGCCATTGTGAGCACAATGTCATTCAGGTGTTTAAACCTGTACAACACAATATTACATGGCTTTAGTTTGTCACTAGTTCTCTGCACATTTGTGCCACAGACAGCTGCTGCTTTTACAGACACTTCTTTATTCTCTCTCTGTGCACCGTCTTTCCTCTTCCTTGACTCCGGCATCTCATTTCTCGTTGCTGATTTTGTCAGTGGCATGACATTTGTTTTTGGGCTGTCCCAGCGTAGGGCGACAGTGATCCGTCAGTGTCCTCTGTAAACAAAGGCAGGCCTGTGGGGACTTCAGCAGAGAGCTGCTAATCACAGAGCAAAAAAGTTACAATGGGTAGCGCAGTTGGGCCAAGCGCTCAAGACATGCTCTAATCTGACAACTTACTGAAGGAGAAAACAGAGCCGCAAGCTGCATAATCATTTAGTTCTGATGAGAGGCTTTTCCGCAGAGCGTCAGATACAAAAATATATCTCATAAGGCTCATTTTAGACGGATGCAGTTTGTGTCATGTCATATTAGAGCTGAAGAATATATATTAACTATCATCACTGGAGGAGCAATAGTGTGCAAAATACATTTTCATCAGGTGCATTCACATGTTGCAGGTCAGAATACCAGGGCGACCAGAGCATTAAGTGACATTCTGAGATTTTCCAAACTTAAGCTACTGTATGTGAGGTTTGTCTATAAACTGTATAATTGTAGTTGATTACATTCTGTATGGACATAATGTGGAAGACCAAGTCAACCTTGAAGCACTTTTTACAGTACCTCATACAGTACAATCCAACTTCAAAAACCCTGCAATAACACTTTGAATGACATTGTTGTGTGAACAAATAACTTACTTTACTTACTTTAGTTATATTTTTACGTTTTACGTGTCAGTTTAGTTAACACTATCATCTTTTAGCATTTTTTCTTTTTCATTGCAACCAAGACCAACTTAGTCTGCTGATTAGTATAGACAATGCTCCAAAATAAGAGAAGCTAAATGCCAAATTAAACAAAGCTGGCCATATACCAAGTCTTTAATTAAATATATATATATATATATATATATATATATATATATATATATATATATATATATATATATATATATATATATATATATATATATATATATATATATATATATATGTATATATATATATATATATGTGTATAGATATAATATATAGATATTATAGAATATTAAATATAAAATAGATGACATAGCTTATGGCTTTTATTTTGTAAATGAAAAAGACTACATCCATTGTATAAGTTACCCTTAAAACTATGAAAATTTCAAACGTTCTACAGTTTTTTCCAGCTACATAATATAATCTCACTGCACTGAAAATTGTATCCACTTTACATTTTTCAATATCTTTATTTTGAAATGTTGGTTATTTTACAACAATATTTTAATAGGCCTTATATCAAATATGGACATGGTAAGTCTAATGAAAATGCAATGTTCCCATGTAGTAAGATGGTAAAACACAAAACGTATGCAGTTAGCATTTAGAGAGTGTTGCTGCTGTAGATAATATAATTACAAAGCACCAGAGAAAGGTTTTATGGAGTAAAGCCTTTTCATTTTAACTTTGGATTATTTTAAATGTTAAAAGCTGGGTTTGTTGCGGCTTGCACTAGATTCTGCCTTTTCTCCAGTTTAAGGTTTTAAAACAGAACTTTTTACAGAAAAAACAGAGTAGTTTCTTCAAACAGCCAAATAGTTCTGACATTGTTAATAAAGGTGAAAAAAGAGGACATGATGCAGTGGAGGATGAAGGAGGTCAAATGAAGAACACTGAGCAGTCACCGACAGCTGTTACGGGACAATCAAGCAGCAAAAAGGAGGTGAAAAAGAGGGAGTATTGTGTTCAGTGGGAACAGGAGTTTACGTGGCTGAAGAGGGACAGACTCAAAATTGAATGACAATTGCCTCTGCATCTTTGTCCCTTGTGCATTCAATTTGCACAGGCGAACACACGGTTTAGGTCAATGCGGACCAGGAGGATAATTTGAGTTCAGGGCAGGCAGACAGACTTACAGAACAACAAGTGAATTAAGTTTGTCATATTGTTTGAATCATATTGTGTAATAAACTGCATTCTCTAGAGCTCAAGCACAAAATATCCTTCCACTTTTTGTGTATCTGTTAAATAAATAAAACAAATAATATGTCCTCTATGCTCGTCTTTTTATTTCTTAAAATGTGAGTAAAACAAAAAGCCATTATAAGCATTATTAAAGTATGAATTTAAAATGACAGGTACTAATAGACCAGGACGGACTCTACTCTGTCCGTCAAAATGACGGAGAGTGAGAAAGTCTAGCAAGTCTGCAACCTCTGGGTCAGAGTTAAAGTTTTAGGAGTTTCACAATGAGTCTGACAGACAGTTCCAGTCTGCTGCTGTGTGCATGCTGTCAGACCCCTGAAAAGACTGCTGCTGTAGAATTTAATGACAAAAAGGATATGGAAATTTCTGAGACTGTCAGGTATTTGTCATAGGCAATCTGTGGGATTAGTTGTCCTTGATCTTGTCGCACTGTGCAACTTACCACCACTGATTTAAAGTCACAACAAGCAATTTTGGCATGATAGTTTGTTTTGTTGGCGATGGTCAAATTGGCAGTGTGATATGAGCTACAGCTCCATTACACTGTTCAATTAGACTACTGCCCTTGTCCAAAGAAATGTTTTGTTTCTTTTGTATCTTGACCATAAAATTGTATTATTCAAGATAAATTTTAATTTTATTTACAGAAACAATAGTTTCAATTTCTCTAATGTTATGTAAATGTAGTACATTTTGTAGTTTTTTTCCCAATGTAAACCAGATTACCTTCCTTTTTACACCCCCACACTGATCCACACACAACAGGATGCATTGACCACAGTCACGCCCTGAAATGAACCACCCTGGTTGCTTCATTAAAACACACACAGCTGTCTGCACTACACCATTGGCCCTACCATGCATTAGTTATTACAAATCTACATGCCAAACCTGCTGCTGCTCAAGGTAAACACACACAATAAGGCCAGCACTGAAGGGGACACTAACATGAACAAACACCTTTCAGGGAACGTGTCTCACTCATCTTAGGCCACAACAATTACAGACAGTTAGGTAAAATCCAGGGAAAGTTATTTTTGTCCCGACGGCTGTGTATATACTGTATGTAGCTGCTGTGTGGTTTTACGGTGGATGTGTCGGCTCTGTTTGAGAACATGAGAGAATTGATGTGACTGGAAGAGACATGTTAGTAACAGCTCCGCGTAACAGCGACAGAGTGAGATATGTGTCACAGAAGGCAGCGCTGTCCCATCTGTTACTGTACAATACCCGACAGCACGTTCAAACTGTCGGGACATGAACAGGCTCACAGATGAAGAGAGAAGCAATATGTTAGCCACTTTTATTTCATGATAATTTTATATTTTCAGTTCAAACTATTTGATTCTGTACTTTTACTGTGTCCTGAATTGCAACCACCACCATGTGTTGAACACTCTTACAATTTGGTAAATTTATATACACTCACATTTATACTACAGTTCTGAGGTCTAGCGTCTTTCCTTTAAAAGGTTAAAAGTGAAGACATGATATTGTACAGAGCTGCTGCTTTTTTAATCAAAATCCTGCCAATCCTGATTGAACTTTGATTGTCCTTACTGCAAGCACATCTAACACATGAAAGTCATATTAAAAGGTTTCAAGACTGATCAAAGACTGTTAACCCATGTGCTGCAAATATCTTCTTACATTGCACAAAAATGTGACCACAAAAGGCGTACCGTACCACTTTGGAAACGCCTCGGCCCTGGGTCCCAAGTGGGTCCGTCTTTGTGGAAGAATTTGGGAGGAGCGTACAACAGACTGGACAAATAGATAATCCTCACTCAGGAGAAAATGGGAAGGGAAAGTAAAAACATTAAACAGATTTTTTTTAAATAAATTACGTAATTTTTGAAAAGAAAACATGATAAATGTACTAAGTTAGGCTGTTAGGCTAAGTGACATAAGGCTCTTGCTTCATGAA
The DNA here is from genome assembly GCA_024349245.1 of Neodontobutis hainanensis. Lineage (NCBI taxonomy): Eukaryota > Metazoa > Chordata > Actinopteri > Gobiiformes > Odontobutidae > Neodontobutis > Neodontobutis hainanensis. Next base: position 380,632 of record JALDNG010000375.1, on the reverse strand, counting down.
TTCAAACATGTATTTATCATCTACACTGCATTAAACACAATAAATATATCCAAGTTTTAAAAAAAGTTTGCTTTAAATATGTTCTTTCTCAGAAATCTGGACCCAGTAGAATGGAAACCTGAGGCACTTCAGGGCTTACCAAAACCAAACCATACCATAACCCACAGTGTAAATGAGTTAGTTTATTCAGTTTATCAGAAACAATACAATAAAGAGCTAAAACAAGTTTTAATCGTGGTGTCAGCTCAGCCTTAATAATACATCCATATCCTACATCTGTGCAGCCTGGGTGCATGGATTCTGGAGATGGATTTTGATCAACACATTTTTTTTCATAAGCAAAGTAATATTAATGCTTTAGGTCACCTTCCCCTCAGCTTTAATCTAACACCTAAAACATCCTTTTTCACCTGCTTTGAAGGCAAACGTGTCCCATCCATGCTTCACAGGACACTAACTAGAACACATACTAGCACAAATCCTCGTGCACATGTGCACACTAGCGCATGCTCAAGCAACGCACACGGAGGCGACTGCTTTGGCCACCAATACGTGCTTTGGAGGGACAATTATTCTAAGTAGTTTTCCCATCAGCCAGAGCCAGAGACCCGGGGTGAGCCAGAACCTTTCCGAGGAGCCAGTGAGGAAATAGCCACTGTCCAATTTATTTGATAAGTCAAGTGGAGTTCAGAGCTGCAGCAGATGTACGCACAGAGGCTACAGCCCTACTGCAACTTACTGTCTGACACTATCCAGCTCAAATCTACATGCAAAAGAAAGTCATTCAAATAAAGCTAAAGAAAAGTGATGTGGGGACAGTACGTGAGATTGGTAACTGCTGGGGTACTTCAGACCTGTCATTTTCCTGCAAATTTATACTTAAATCTTAAGTATAAATCTTAGTTAATGGAAGACCACTTTAGTCAATTTGGATATTTACATGGTTGCACATCTCAAGATCTTTGAAGGAGTTAGGAGAGAATTTTTTTTCAATTTAATTTTGGTAGTTTGTAGTTTGTTGACCACACAGAAGAGAACCTTCAGTATGGCAATTTGCCATTTTTCTTGTGATAAACAGTCACACTCCATAGAAAAAAGGAAAATGTACTGTTTTACCTTGAAAAGAACGGTATAGTGTTTATTAACAGGTTTAAATACTAGTATTGTACAACGCTAATAATTTTCATTTGGAAATAAACATTCCTTCTCCATCTATGTTGCATTAAATAAGAGTACAACTTGTGGCATTCACTAGTGACTTACTTAAATGTCCTAGAGTTTATGCTAGCAGCAGAATATCCTCCGTTTCCTGAAGGCATATACATTTAAGTTTTAAACATTTCTTGATATACATTAAAGCCGTGGAAAAAAGCAATACTCTTAAGGGGTTACATAAACCAAAACAGAATCTGCAAAACATGGCTTGTCTGTCGGGCTTGAATAGATTTATTCTTGGTATTGCTCCTGTCTTAGAGATTTGGTCTCGACTACGTCACAAGCCGCTGGAGACCAAGCCCAGCACATTGTTCTTGATGTCTCTGAAGCATGAGAAGTGACACCGCTGGTTACAATGAGGTGAAAGTGAGCTCTCCTTCAAGGTAGCAACAGTGGTGGATTGAATTTAGAACTCTTTTGAAGCGTGAGGTGGTGTCAGCACTCCTGATGTTCTCGGCTTCTCCCTGAGGATCTTCTCTTTCAAATTGGACAGCTCAGAGTAAAACTAGCTCTCTCTGGGGATTCTCCGCACACAGAAGCCAGTGTTAAAGAAATTTCATCTGACTCGAGGGACACCCCCGCACAACTGCGAAAAGACTGATGCCTTTTTAGAAAATAAAGAAACAGCCACAGAGGGATCTAAGCCACTATGCTGAACTGATAGAACTGATTTATGACCAAGAAAGACCGGCTCCATAAACAAATGACCATTATTATAAGCCTTGTTTCCACTGGTGGTACGATACAGGTTGGGTCAGCACAGGACAGTTTAGTAACCCCAGAAGAGACATGCGTTTCCACCTGTCTGTTAAAGAAAAAGTGACATCATCAAAGTGCCACAAAAGTTGTAGAAAACCTATTTGAAGAACTACTTGGAAACTTGGATGGTTGTTAATATTTTACATAAATATAAATAAATCCCTGTGTTATGGCAGTGAGAGGCTGGAGGTACCACTGATGCAGTAAACAAACTGTTTCCAGCTTTTTCCCATCTTTCTGAACATTACATTCATAGAGCTGTAGCAGTTTCCTAACGTTTATGGACTCACTATTTGAGGCACAGGTTCTGCTTGTGTTTTATGCAGTGTAGACAATAAATATAATATTTAAATGCATGAAGCCAGAGCCGTACAACACACCTCCCAAAGTAAACCCGGACCCGCTTGGGACAAGTCCTGTGCAGTTTTGGGGATACTTCAAAACCTTAAACCTTAAAAATTTTTGTGCAGCCGATAATGAGGATATGGCAAATATGCATAACATTTGATTGAGTCATACAAATGTAGACAAAGAAAGAGTTTGTCATAGCCAAGTGCAGGATTTTTAACATATGCAGGTTATACTGTAGTTAGTTAAGGTATTGCATCTTGTAAACAATCTGGATGGTCTGAGAAAAAAAGGTTTAACCAGTGCTGTAGCTCCTCAATGACAACACTACACACGGTTTCTCGAGTACAGGCGCATTTATTAGCCTTCTCAAACGCCATGAAACACTGTGAAAACTAAAGAACAGAGTAAACAGTGCAATTAGACACTCCATCTTGGATTGCTAACACACAAGTATAAAATAAATTTAGCTACCTCAAGGCCACCTGTCACGTCGGAGGTCTTTAGGCGAATATTCAGTCAAAAAATAAACTTACTTTATGCATGAATCTTTTCAATGACACTTACTTAAGTGCTTTATTCCACTGTATGGAAGTGAGGTCCCTGTTTTGTCATCAAGTTAGAGTTTCTAAAGTACATGCACATGGTAAAAATAAATTAAAAAAAATATATATTTGCTCTATTTATGAAATGTCTGATTGGGGCAGTCATTATTTCAAATTAATCTTTTTAAGTTACCTGGCAATTTGTTGTGTCCTGTAATGCTTTGCCATGTCACTGTGCACTATTGTGCACTATTGGTGCATGTGTAAACGAGGCTTCAAAAATGTACGGTTCTGTTCAGTGCTTTTTGTGTTTAACTAGATGTCTGAAAGGCGACAAAATATTTTTGTTTTACCTAAAATAGTAATTTTACAGCGACCGGCAATCAATGACTTCAAAAGCAGGCTTGCAAAAAGAAGCCATACATGAAGCGGGGACTTACAATGTGAATCCAGTGGCCCAAGTTCCACTGAGGCAAGGGGTTATGTCACTTTTGAATCTAGAATGATTGTGTTTTTTTTAAATGGAAATAGTTTTACTTGTACATTATACAAGTCCACAACTTCCACTTCCCACACAGGGACACCACTTAGAGACAGACAAGTGTTCATTGTCACATTTCACTAACTATGAATAATTTTCAACAATTCCCCTTTAAGTATTACCAAAATAAGTGACAAAATAACTAGCCTACTGTTAAATGGGAAAAAAAGTTGTCATAGAACTATAAAAGCACTGAGACAGAAGACTGCTGAGACATCAGTCCACACATCAGCAGAGTACTACATATTGAGACTTATTTTAGATGTTGAGTACAGAAAAGCTACATATTATTTCTTGAAGGCCTAGGAAATGAAGTATGTCTATTTAAGTGTAGATGATGTGATAATATTTCATTGTGATGAAGAGTCAATTGTCAAATGAAGGCATTGTTCAGGGGGATAATGTTTGAAAGACGTCCTCATGTGCACCAGTTTGTTCTTGGAGTGGAGTGATAAATAATGAAATGTCAACAATAAAAATGTGTGCTCTCTGTGGAGTGCCGAGCAGAGAGAAGCTGTCGATTCACAATAAAAAGATAAAACACTTCCTCAGAGTGACAGAGTCAGAGGGTAGACTCGCTGAGGAGCAGGACCAAGACCTCACACTGACAGGAACCTGCTCAAGTGCTCTACTCTAAGAAGAAGGACTCCCCAGACAGGCATCTTTGCCAAAACCAACTTCCTATAGCTGTACATCCACAACGGTGATCAAGTTAAACTTTAGTATGCACTGTAACAAAGCATAGTAAAGAGGCTAGGACAGTTCACAAATACAAACTACTGTTTGCTTTATGTTCAGAATCATAGAGGGAAAAAAGTGAAGGGAAAAAATGTGAAACAATTACCTCTCATTGCATTCAGGGTTTGAATGCAGAAGACTAGTTCAGGCAGTTTGATTGGTCAAATGTTAGACTAAGCCTTAAAAATTGTTTTAAGGAACATACTAAACTCGTATCTTTTCTAGAGCAGAGATCACGAAACAAAATATTACGGATTTATCAATTTAAGTGTAGCTTATGGAGTTAGCCATCTTCATGGAAAATCCCCTAGGTTCCAGAACAAGGATGAAGATGATGTGAAATCTGTGAAGACAGTGTTGTCTGAGTGTTGAGAGAGTACATTTAGAGATAAGCAAAGTCAAAGAGGGATTGAGGGCCTGCCAATTGATTTGTGGTCAGACACAAAGGCAATATTACTACTCTATACACAATGCACAATATATTCCTATATATAGTACAGCCTTATAATATAATTGAGGGTTTAGGGACTAGGGAGTGAAGTCAGACACATCTGTGTGTGCATGTGTGTGATGAGCTCTGTTCATACTAGCCCTGTGCAGTTAAGTGAAATTTTACTATGAAGTGAGACACTGGTATTTGTTAGAATAAAACAGCTTGTGCTCTCTTAACATGCAGTTCTGCTACATCATTAGTCAGTACAAAGGGGAATAAAAAGTAGTTCCCCTCCCCTTCTCAGCCAACATACAGTAGATACACTGTTTTTTGTTTTGTTTTTGACCCTGTCTAGTTTACACATCATTTTAGACACTGAAGCTCACACTATGTTATTAATTCCTCTGAGACTCAGTTTTGTGGGTAAACTGCTGAGGCGTGTCTTGTAGAAGCTGCAGAGTTGTCTCTCCTATAATTGATTTTCAAAACCTGTGCAGTAATGGGAGCAAACAGAGGTGCTCTGACACAGCGCTGGCAGAATTTCTTTGACTGATGTCAATTATCCTACAACAAATGACAATGATCCACCTGAGAGCAGCACTGAGCTCATGCCTGAGCCTGCAGCTCTGCCTCTTTCTCATGCAAATGGGACTCTGGCTACATAGTCCTCCCATTCTCCACTGTACTTCAGTTTGCTGAGCAGACACTACAAAAGAAAGACAGGATCTGAGGTAGACCATAATCTCTTTAGAGTAAATGCACAGCCGTCAGCACAATCCAGAGATAAAGAGTGACATACAGCTGTAGTTTCACATTCAAATAGAATCACACAGTGAAACCAGTATCACAGAAAGCCACACATGGGCCACTCCCACTGGAAACAGAGGGATAAGAATTCATAAAAGAAAGGATTTATAGGTCTACTCAAGCAGGGGCTACTTTTCGTCCAGTCAACTTCACCAATGATAGCTAAAGTCCAGCTTAAAGAGCTGTCTCTAATTGACTTTATACACACTTTTTAGAATAACAACAAATCTGACTAGCTGGTGGTTACACTTCTGTTTTCATTTTGAAGTTCATTTTGAAATATGAATTAAATTACGAACAATTTCTTTCAGCTTTCTCCTTCAGCACAAAGGTTCGGCCCATTGTGGCTGGAGTTGCTCCTCAGGAAATTCATCCCCCAATCTCCTGTAAAACACGTGGGTGTACTAACCACCAAAGGTATTATTGGCAAGGTTAACAGCTGTTGTCAAATTACTGCAGAGATCTAATTGGATTATGAACAACATTTTGATAATTTTCTGTCATATTTTTGTTTGTTTTTTTTCAAATGAAAAGGGCTATGTTTGTAATGTATGCAGGTAAGTATGCAGGTGAGAATCTAACATGATTAATACTAACGATTAATATTAGCAATCCCAATAGAGCCATACTCTATATAGTTTGTAGCATAGTGTATGTTTCCGGTGGAGCATATTCCTTCCATGTGAAATCCTCATAAATATATCTGATATTCAGGAGCAATAATAAATTGCTCCTGAATATATATATAAAAAAACAGCTTTTCTTTTCCAAAGCTTCCAAACTCAAAATGCTCCTATGATCATTCAGTTTTATCAGTTGGTCCATTTCTTCAATTCAGGGCTTATGCCTGGAGGATGTGAAACAAATGCAGGCCGGAGTGAGGCCAGTTGAGTGCTGGACAAAATCTGTGGCCTTGTTCACAGAAGATTCACAAATGAAAATTTACACCGAGAAAAGAGACACCCACAACTCCCGGCAGCTACAGACTGACATTATCATTAGACAGCACTGCTCAAACAGAATTTAAAATGACTTCCTGTCTCTTCATCAGCTAACATTTAGATTTAGGGCAAGTTGGGTTTCAAAGGGATTTCCAGGAAAGAAGTAGCCTAAAGCACTTACTCTAACCTGAGCTCCGCCAAAGTGTACAGGTTACATGCAGCATTAGCTCAGATATTCACATTGGCTGTCTGGATATACCCAACATATTCAACAACTCTTGTCCCCTTAATGAATACATAATGATAGATTATTGCAACTCATTCTTGACGAACAGGACCGGTCATTATTTTTATGGACAGGATTTCTAGGTGCAGCCAGGGGCCGAAGGGAGTCTGGTTTGGGGACCACAGGATCTTGTCTCTGATTTTTGCAGATGTTTTGTTGGCTCCATCAAGCCAGGACCTTCAATGTTCACTGGGACGGTTTGCAGCCGATTGTGAAGCGGCTGGGATGAGGATCAGCACCAAGTCTGAGACCATGGTTCTCATTCAGAAAAGGGTGGCTTGTCCCCTTCAGGTTGGTGGAGAGCTCCTGCCTCAAGTGGAGGAAGGAAGTATCTCGGGGTCTCGTTCACGAGTGAGGGAAGGAGGGAGCGTGAGATTGACAGACGGATCGGTGCAGCTTCTGCAGTGATGCAGTCGATGTACCGGTCTGTCATGGTGAAGAAGGAGCTGAGCTGTAAGGCAAAGCTCTCGATTTATCAGTCGATCTACGTTCCTACCCTTACCTGTGGTCATGAGCTTTGGGTCATGACCGAAAGAACAAGATCCCGGATACAAGCAGCCGAAATGTGCTTTCTCCGCAGAGTGGCGGGGCGCTCCCTTAGAGATAAGGTGAGGAGCTCCGTCACTCGGGAGGAGCTCAAAGTAGAGCCGCTGCTCCACCACATTAAGATGGCTCGGGCATCTGTTTCGGATGCCTCCTGGACGTCTCCCTAGGGAGGTTTTCCGGGCATGTCCCACCGGGAGGAGACCTCGGGGAAGACCTAGGACACGCTGGAGGGACTATGTCTCTCGGCTGGACCTGGGAACGCCTCGGTATCCCCCCGGAAAAGCTGGAGGAAGTGTCTGGGGAGAGGGAAGTCTGGTCGTCTCTGCTTAGGCTGCTGCCCCTGCGACCCGGCCCCAGATAAGTGGTAGAAGATGGATGGATTCTTGACGAAAGAGGAAGGCTCTTATATCTCTGTTGGTACAAGCTCAGGTTCAGCTAACGTTAGTGATTTTTTTTAATGTTTTATAAAATGACAATTTACGACTGAATAAGTGTCCACAGAAGGTCAAACATTTCATTAAAACCTGTTGTGTTTAGTTTTAAGACATGTCCCGTTTGTGCTGCTCTCGTCTGACACTTTGCAAAGCATTATGGTCTTTTTTGACCATCTAGTGACCATTGCTGTTCTCTACTTTTACTGATGCATTGTGGAAAACTTTGTATGCACAAGATTCAAGTCACCAGACATTCGGACACCACAATAACGTGGCATAATTACACTTATATAGTGCACTATAGAGGGATTAATGTGTGGATTCAGATACAGCCCTTATCTAGGTTTAATTGAATCTGTTAGTCAGATTATGAAAAGATGTACACTCACCTAAAGGATTATTAGGAACACCTGTTAATGCAAGAATCTAATCAACCAATCACATGGCAGTTGCTTCAGTGCATGTAGGGGTGTGGTCCTGGTCAAGACAATCTCCTGAACTCCAAACTGAATGTCAGAATGGGAAAGAAAGGTGATTTAAACAATTTTGAGCGTTTCATGGTTGTTGGTGCCAGACGGACCGGTCTGAGTATTTCACAATCTGCTCAGTTACTGGGATTTTCACGCACAACCATTTCTAAGGTTTAGAAAGAATGGTGTGAAAAGGGAAAAACATCCAGTATGCGGCAGTACTGTGGGTGAAAATGCCTTGTTGATGCTAGAGGTCAGAGGAGAATGGGCCGACTGATTCAAGCTGATAGAAGAGCAACTTTGACTGAAATAACCACTCATTACAACCGAGGTATGCAGCAAAGCATTTGTGAAGCCACAACACGCACAACTTTGAGGCGGATGGGCTACAACAGCAGAAGACCCCACCGAGTACCACTTATCTCCATTACAAATCGGAAAAAAGGCTACAATTTGCACGAGCTCATCAAAACTGGACAGTTAAAGACTGGAAAAATGTTGCCTGGTCTGATGAGTCTCGATTTCTGTTTCATTCAGATGGTAGAGTCAGAATTTGGCGTAAACAGAATGAGAACATGGATCCATCATGCTTTGTTACCACTGTGCAGGCTGGTGGTGGTGTAACATTTCTAAAGAATGCTTTCAGCACCTTGTTGAATCAATGCCACGTAGAATCAAGGCAGTTCTGAAGGCAAAAGGGAGTCAAACACAGTTTTAGTATGGTGTTCCTAATTATCCTTTAGGTGAGTGTATAACATTTGTTTAGTGTCATGGTGATACTGTGGCAAATCGGAATTCTGAACAGTTCAGAAAAATCTTAAGGTAAATCTCATCTCAATGAAAAGAAACCTTAATTAAACATTGTGTGGAAATAGGAGTCGTTCCATATAATCATGTGATGTGAATAGAAACAATTATAAAACTCTCTGACTAATGACTCGTCAGAGCCATGTGCATTTATTTTGCAGAATAAATGCAAAATAAATAGATTATGCATGTATTTTGAAATGCACTTCAAAATAAAATACATTTGATTTACTGGTCATTGGGTATACAGGAAAAAACTTGTTTATGAACAAATGCCTGGACTGTCCTCAACATAAACCTTGGCTCTGACACTGAGGTTAATGGTTTAGTGACCTTTGACCTGCTAAATTTGCTTTGATTAAACATATTCAGTGTTCCAGAGCACAGACTAATGTCCTTTCATGTTTTAATGGGGTTGTTCTGTCTAAAGTGAACTTTGGGGGTGCTCTGCTGACCCCAAGACACACACTCTGTTTACTCTGCCTCTAATGACTCCACAAAATGAGCTGGTATCTAAAAAGTGTTTGTTAATCAACATACAAAATTTCCTTCCTCAATTACATGGAATTTTATATAGTTTACTTTAAATAGTTCACACATACAGTTAGAATAGTGCACTTACTCCAAGAGTAAATAGAACTTAACAGCAGCCACTTTATAAAGCTCTGCTATGGTTATGATAAGTTTTATTAGGAAGAATGAATGGTTTCGAAATACAAACGTTGGGACCAAGATTATTTATTGTCAAGGTTAGGTCTTTTAAAATTAGTTGATTCAGACTTTATCTTCCTTACACAGTCCTATGTCAGTCATAAAGAAGGAGTTCTTGTGCTGTTCTGTCCTGCAGCTCACTGATCTCAGACATCCACTGGCTGCTCTCGGTTGTTCAAAAGCCCAATGCTTTCACTGGCCTGGCAAGCAATTTATGTGCTGTATTTGAAATATATTAATATAAACGTAATTGTACAGTCTTTGTATGCACAAGGTCATTAAATAATAGTAAAAACTGTGAAAACAGGTCTTAGAAAAAAGTGCCCCAGGGTGCTACCATCAGTCAGAACAGGGAACGTAGAAATCAAAGCCCTTTGTTAATATTTTTTGCATTTACAGACCTACAAACTTTGCATTTCTTTGCACACATTTAATACCATTGTGCTGTAGGTTTATGTGATCCCTTTCTTTAAATAAAAGTAAATCATAAAAGTCATGGATAATGGTTCTATTTCAAGTTCTGAGACACATACTGTAGCTCAATACATGCGGAATAACTATAGCAGATAAAACACACATCTTGAGCTCTATAATAATGAATACTAAATGCTTTATTGTAACTACAGTCTACAGTCTTGTTAACTGTACGTAGAGACAGGCCTGCAGTAGTTTGTGTGCACTTGGCTGCTGCTGCTGTGGAGGATATATTTATGGACTGCTGGAAGGTTAGCAGCTAACTTTAAAGTTAATTAAGGACAGTGCACTCCCTGCATATGCACAGTGTGATGTTCCCTCTGGGTGCCTCATTAACATGCCAACAGTGCAACTCACTGCTATCTTCCCATTTTTCACTAAATGTGGGCAATTCATCTTTTGTTATCACAAAGTGTGCACTGAGTGATCTCGGTTCTTAAGACAAAGATAGCAAAAAGATTAATGAGATAGAAATGTATTTACATTTATGTGGCTGTACCTCATGTATGTTCAGTAACATGTGCTGTCCAAATCAAATAAATAAATAGTTTATAAATAAGATATGGTCAAAAACCACACAAAAGGCTGGTTGCCTAAATGTTTGTGTTGGTGTTTTTGAGGTGTTATGGACATCTTAAGCAGGTGCTTGTCAGTTGTGTGAATGAATAAGTGTGGACCTGATTTATCATGTAATGAGCTCTATGAAAGGAGGATTAATGTCTGCCATTTGGATGAAAAAAACCCAATTTAATGCCACTGTGCATTTAGTTAATAGGCTTGAGGAGATCATTTTTAAACTTAGTAAACAGGAAGATAGTTTGGTTGTCAAGACCCCATTAAACTAAAAGCACGACCAGAGTGTTTTAGACATGATAAGAACAGGACAAACAGAGAGGGATGCACTGAAAGTGAGACTGGGTCAAGAACAAAACCGGTGTTAAAAAGCTGCCAAGGAACAGTCCTAATATTCATGTACTGCAGTCAGATTGAGACAGGAATGAGTAAAACCTGTGTTAGACTTAGAGAAAAGAGATCCCAGAACATTCTCAGTTCTTGACCATTTCATCAGAATTGCTCTCCAGGCCTCACATTCAACATCTGCAAGAGTACATGACAATATTGAGAAATTTAGATTATGGCAATGGTCTGACCACACTATTAAGATAGTCTAGAAAAGGTTAAAGCAAAGGCATCTGGACTCAGTTTTCAAGGTACAGACATTTTGTTGCTTATCCCAAGAGACTTTGTCAATTCTGAGTTCAACTGGTTACCGAGCAGAGCTTATATTGCTAGAGAGAGGGTTTTGACATGAAACTAAACCGGATTGAACCAGGCTGTTCTGATCTCATAGTTGGTACCTTGAAGTCTTTACATTGAAAACCAATGCTTTTGCTTTAAGCTTTTCTTCCAGGTGACCTGGATGACTGAGAACCTTCACAGACAAGATACATGAGCCCCCTTCACACATGTACATGTGGAAGATGTCAGGGAAATTACAGCCTGTGCTTTAAACAAGTGGCAGGAGTAGAAGAATGTCTGCAAAGCCAACAGAAGAAGAAAATAAGAAGAAAACTCATTCTTTAACACATGTTAATGTGCTGTCCTTCCTGAAGTAAAAACTCAGGCAAAGACATCCTGCATTGAACTGTAAAAATAGTGTATGTCAGATGGAATGCAAGGTCCCCTTGTGTTCTGAATTGGGCATGTCCCTCCTCTGGGCCCACCGCAGCAGCTCTAAGAGGCTGTTGATGGCCACCCTCACAGATACAGTATTGTTAACACTTTTACAGTAAATGTACTGACAGGGCATCTGCAAACAAACATGCTGCTAAAGCCTGAAAGCATCTCCACACAAGTCCAGAACTTTGACTTTGTGTACTTAACACCAATGTCAGAGGTGTTCAACACCATCACGCTCTTATCCTGAGGAATACAAATATACATGATCCTCTGCTGCTGCTGGGAGCCACCAGAGTAAAACCCCAGCAATCATAATCGGACGTGTTAAATACACAAGTTAGGTCTTGTGCTGGAGATTGGACTACTTTTAAAGGTTGCGGTCTTGAAATGAAACAGCTTGGACTTGTTCTAAAGCTAGACATGGAATAACTGAATTTTATCTATAACTCTTAAAAATTACACACAAAATTTCAACATGACTTTATATTTTATAGAAACACGGCTTCTGAAGGTTCGTCTCTATGTTTCTGTGTTGTAATAGCTCTGACTCATTCTCGTTTGGGATCTAATAAAGGGATTGATTGTTGAGAGCCTTCTGGACTAGCCTTTTGTTCATCCCACCCTCATCTCTGTTTTGCAGTAAAAGAGCAGCTCTTGATCCTGTGTGCACTAAATCCATCTGATACTCCTCAGAGCCATATTACAGACCTGGTCGACCAATTTGAAACACCATCTGAGAGATTTTTTCCCCAGGATAAGTTTCTAGCTTCATAATTTCATACAATATCTACACTGGTGATTTGTGAGCATTATGTAGATTTAAAGAAACATGTTGGACAGGTCACAGAAGACACAAATTTTCCTAATTGATTGGTTAGTGTTAGTGTGAGAGATGAAACACCAATGTCCTATTGTTTGGTTGAATGGCCACCATGTTTTAGTTTGTAGTCCTGGGGTCCTTGTTATTTCCTGATTTAATCTTGGGGAATTTCTGTGCTTAATCCTTACTTAGTCCAGTTTTAGTCCTCTTGTAGTCCTAACTCAGTCCTTGATTAATCAGGGTCTTGTCTAAGCTTTGCCCTGGTTTACTCCTGTTGAGTCTGGCTTTGATTTAGAAAAAAATGACACAAAAGTGGCACAAAAGAACACAGATAAGAAATGAAACCCAGTTCATGGACACAGTTTCTACCTGACCAAATAACACAAGATTTTTTCTAAATTGCCCAATTGAAAAACCCACTGTTGTTACATACTAAATATATTGTTAATATAAAACAATATAAAACATTTTTTACACTAAAACATGATTTAGTTAAAGTAGCGGGTGTATCTTGCCCTTCTGGGGCTGCTCAAACAACTCCTCTTTTACCCAGCCCAGTTACCACTAGTGTGCTTTTCAACACTAGAGGTAACTAAGTATAGTTTTGTTGCTTATTCAAAGACCAACTGGTGAGTACTGTTTTGTTACCCCTTGTGTTCTGTGACATTTACATTTAATCATTTAGCAGACGCGTTTTAGACGCTGTAGCAACTTACAAGTGAGGAAAACAATGGAAGCAATTTTACCAACACAAGGTAACAAAAGCATAAGTGCACCAAAAAACTTGTCAGGTAAAACTCAGCACAGTATACAAAACTAAGGATAGATTTGTATACTGTGTGTGTAGGAGTATTTTTTTATTCATTTTTTTTAAATAGAGAAGAAATCAATAGAAAGGAAGTAGAATTCAGTGTTTGTCAGTCAGGTGTTGATGGAAGAGATGTGTTTAAAGATGACCACAGAATCTGCTGATCTTGTAGCAGCAGGTAGATCATTCCACCAATGTGGAACAGATCCAGAAAAAGTGCGTGAGAGTGATTTTTTCCTTTTTGGGATGGTACCACCAGACGTTGTTCATTTGCAGAGCGCAGGAATCTGGTAGAACATTGGTCTGTATCAGTGAGTGAAGATATGAGGGGGCGGCGCCAGTGGTGGTCTTGTAGGACAAAAGCATAGCTTTGAACTGCCATTCTGAATCAGCTGCAGAGGTTTGGTTGTGCAGCAGGGAGTCCAGCCAGAAGAGCATTGCAATAATCCAGTTTGAACAAGACAAGAGCCTGGACTAGGATTTGCGTAGAGTGCTCCGATAGGAAAGGTCTAATTTTCCTAATGTTGTAGAGGATGAATCTACAGGACCTGGTGGTGCTGGCAACATGACTTGTGAAGTTTAGTTGATCATCAATTACCACTCCCAGATTTCTGGCAGTGTAATGGCCAGACGGTGTAATGGTTGAAGAGCCTAGTTGAATGGAGCAGTTCTGTTTTTGCAAGGTTCAGCTGCAGGTGATGGTCCTTCATCCAAAGTGAGATGTCACTAAGGCACGCCGAGATGCGAGCAGAGACCATCGGGTCGTCAGGTTGAAATGACAAGTTGAGTTTTAATGTCATAGCAGTGATAGGAAAAGCCCTGCTTCTGAATAACAGAGCCAAGGGATGTCATGTAAATGGAAAAGAGTAGCAGTCCAAGCACTGAGCCCTGTGGCATCCCTGTATTAAGATGTTGGGACTCAGAGACCTCGTTTCTCCAGGATACTCTGAATGACTTATCCGAGAGGTAAGACTTGAACCATTGAAACGCCATTCCAGAGACACCCATCGCACTGAGAGTAAACAGGAGGATGTGATGATTATTGTGTCAAAAGATCCAGTAAAATGAGTACAGATGACTTGGATGTTGCCTTTGCCAGTCTCAGGGCTTTGATGACTGAGAGCAGTGCAGTTTTGGTGGAATGTCCTCTCTTGAACCCAGGCTGGTTCTGGTCCAGAAGGTTGTTTCGTTTGAGAAAAGAGGAAAGCTGGAGGAGGAAAGGAGGAAGACCTTTTGTCACACAAGGGTTGATAGCTGTTTGAACTTCCAGTCGTTAGGGATAAGTAGTCTGATCCCACCACCCCTTCCTGTGACGTGAGGACTGTGGGAGAAAGTGTGATTATGGGAGAGTGCAGCGGGAGTCCTCTGGTTTGATCCATGTTTCTGTAAGTGCTACAATTGAAATACCAGAATGTTGAAGGAAAGCTGTAATAAAATCAGTTTTGTTCACAGCAGACCAGCAGTTGCGCAAGCCTGTTAGCTTGAGCTACTCGAGTATCATTGCAGCCGCGTTTAGCTAGTGTTTTGTTATTATTACAGCCACATTGAGAGTTCTTTTTGTGAAGCAGCCGTATTCGTCCTGCTTGGATGTTATTATTTCAGTCTTGGCCTGAGTAGCCATTTTTGACAGTGCTTGCCTGTATTTTGTTCCACAACAGTATTGATGTAGCTCCAGTTGTTTGGCTGTTGTTTTACTGTTCACTCTAAGTTGTATTCTCTTGTTTCCGAATCATTAGTCACGCATCCAAATTCTGGAAAACGGGAATTGACTTTGAGTCATTGGTGGCGTGTTCCTCCAACTTGACTCTTATTGGTGGTTTCACAACCGGTTGGTGTTGAAATGCAGGAATCATTGTGCTGTGGCGCCTCTTCAGCAGGAGGATGGACATTACTTGTGTCAAGGGTTTTCAGAGCATTGAGTATAACCTGGCATTGGTAATGAGTAGGATGATATCTTAGGATTTGATGATCTTACATAAAACTTTACCAAGTATCACATTAAACTATAGTCCAGGGCAGAACATACCCTCCACACTTTATGTCTCAAAAATGTAATTCTTATATTCTTTTTTAAACTTCCTTTAATTTTCTCAGTTAAACGGTTCATCAATTTTACACCACCAATAGAAACATTGAAAGTTTTCTTTATTGTTTGTACACACTAAGTTTAACATTTTACTTTAAGATTTATCTTCCTTATTAGTCTAAAAATAGCCTTGATAGATTACCCAGAAGAAGATTATTTCTTGCCTTGTAAAGTAATAATAATAATAAAAAAAATTATATAAAGAATTAAATGCTCTAACATATTAGAGCATTTTTGACAGACAGAGCAGCTATCACATTCCTATACTCAATCATACTGTCTCATAATGAGTATTGCATTACCAGCTGGTCATACGCTGGATCTTCTGTTTGTAGACTTGGACAAGAAACCTTTTTCTTATTGCCACTGCCACATTCTTAATAAATATAGTTGATTAAGTATCTCAAATTTTTTAATATTTAAATCCTGCTTGTTTGATTTACAAAGTTATTTGTGGTTTGGCCCCTACCTTGTTGAATTAGTTTATCAAACAGAAATCTCTTAATGGCCCAAGTAACACTGTTACTTGTTACTTGAGCTCCCATTCAGACGTGCATCATTTTCTCAAAACATTCTGTAATATCAGGATTCACCATTTTGGCACAGATTTCCATTCTCCGTGAGTGACTGTACAGTGTCCTTTACTTTTAGAAACTATTTAAAACTTTGGTTGATAGACACTCAAACATGTGATCATATGTAACCTGTACCTTATTAGCAAATTATGTTTGTATTGTATCCATAATTTATACTTACTCAAACTTGTGCTGCAGTCTTAGTCTGCAATACATATATACTGTAATTGTAAATCATGTTTTGTCTCTTCCTTTATTTAAATTGTTGCTCTTCTATTGTCTCTACTAATATTAGTTAGTCTAAAGCTATATATATATATAATTATTTATTTGTTTTAATGCTCATTAATGCATTGTCCCCTTTTCTTAATAAATAAATGGGCAACTTGCTTTCACATTTTTTGCTTGGCCTGTCAACCTTATTGGAGCCTTCTAATGCTGACTCAGGGTCTGTCAGATTCTTTGTTATAAACTTTTGCATTAATGTTGAGGGAGCTGGGTCGATTGTTTTCAACGCTGACTCAGACGTGCCTCCAGGTGTGGCTGAGTCAGCCAACCACATTTCGGGAATATATAACGAGACTCCATCCAGAGGTGGCAGAGGACATCTGGGTAGTGTTCGTGTGACCTTTTGCTTCCAGGAGATTACTTACTGCCCTTGCTGTTTTTGCTTGCACACAGCACCAGTCCCCTCGGTCAGGATGCACTAGCGCACGATTAGCGACACTGATGAGGGTTCTTCAGGAGGGTCTCAAGCTGCTCCTGTTAGCCTCGTTTTGGCACAGGCTCTGCTGCAGCTCTCCAAGATGCTTGCCCCCACTGCAGGGCTGGGTACCCGCAATCTTCTGGCAAGATGGGACACACCATCTCAAAAAGCTGTATGCCAATAGGTGGAAACCTTTCGAGGATTGGTTCCGAAGCAATGGACAGGATTCTGTGCAGTGCCCAGTTTCTTCGGTCCTACATTTTCTAAAGGATCTTCTTAATCAAGGATGCTTACCATCCATCCTTAAGGTATATGTGGCCGCAATCTTTTGCTTGGACGTGTGTGTAGATGGTTCTACTCTGGGCAGTGACAGGAGTGTTTCACCTTACCTGAAAGGTGCCCGAAGGCTTCATCGACCTAGATGCCCAGTGGCCCCAATGTGGGACCTGTCACTGGTACTGGACTCTCTGCAAGCTCCTCTGTTTAAGCCTCTTTTCTTCTAGCTGTAACCTTAAGTAAACGTGTGGGTAAACTGCAGGCTGTTTGTCCATGAGTCCTACTCAGAGGTGGGTAGTAACGAGTTACATTTACTCAGTTACTTTAACTTAAGTAACTTTTTGAAAAAAAATGAGGAGTAGTTTTACAGCACTATAATTTTTACTTTTACTTGAGTAGATTTGTGAAGAAGTAGCGCCACTCTTACTCAGTTACATTGGGCTACACTCAACCAGTTACTTTTTTACAATTATGGATAATTTTATTCAAAAGGATGCCAATGGATCTACCACATGACTGTGTTTCACCAATTAGTCACATGACCTGTAGTCACATGACCAACACAAACTATAGAGGCATAGCGGCACAAACTCTTCACATGCAGCAAGAATAAAAACATGAAAAATGTTAGAGGCCAGTGTTGAAACGGAAGAGGATGAACAGCCCTGGCCTCATATACAGAGCATGTTTGAATCACACGCAGAGCAAACAACAGCTGTCCTTTTCAAACACAGAGAATTTTTGTATGGTATGTAGATTTGGAAATTTGTGATTTGTGTTTCTTAAGTAGTTATTTTGTATATATATATATATATATATATATGTGTGTGTGTGTGTGTGTGTGTGCGTGTATATATATTTTTTGTCTGATTAAATCATTTCTAAAAAATAAATAAAATAAATATATAAGTAAAATTAATTCTGAAGTAACGCTACTCTACCCACTTCTGGTCCTGCTGTAGATAGAATGTTGATGGCTCAGATTTGACACTCTGCACTGATGCCTCGTTCCTGCCCAAGGTGCTTTTATCTACGAGTAACACCCAACCTCTCCACCTGCCTCGTTTTCACAGGGGCCTCTGCTGAGCCTCTGTGCCCTGTACGTGATTTTTTATTTTATATTTTATTGGGCACCTATATGAGAGCAACAGTGAGTATGCAAAAGTCTGATTGACTATTTGTGTGTTATGCTGGTCCCCATAAGGGCCAGGCTCTTTCCCCACCATTGGGTGGTGGAGGTCATAAAGCAGGCTTATACCTCATGTGTCACGTGAACATAAAGCCTGAGTTGGGTCACAGGTAGGTCACAGGTGACTTTGTTTTTATCATTCAGGATTTATAGATGCATAGTTACATACAGTGGCAAGAAAAAGTATGTGAACTCTTTGGAATTGTATGGTTTTTTGAACAAAAATTCTTAAAATGTAATATGAAATTTATCTAAGTCAAAGGTATTGACAAACAGAATGTGTCTAAAAATAATTACACAAAAAACTTTGATCCTAGATATATAAAGTTAACAATACATAACAATAATAATACATTTTTAAAACCTATTATCACATGATGATAATGATGTAATGATTTGAAACATTTGTTTGGCATTGATTTGTTTTACATTGTCATTGCATAAACATATTAGAGATGGAAATAAACTACTCTCAGCAAGAGTTGCATTTGTTGTACTAGCATCGCATTTTCTCAACTTAAATAATAGTACATGGAACATTTATTTAACAATTTTTCTGGAAATAATTCCTACATACAGATTTGAGAGACAGGGATCCAATTAGACACAAAAGAAGTAAGACCTGATCCATGTGCTGACGCTGGTCTATTGACAGTGATTACACACAAGCTAAATGTTGGTATTGATTTATCGACGCCCTGTTTCTAAATGCAGCACTCTACATGTGTTCCTTATGGGCTATTTCCGTGTCAGCAGTGAGTGAGGCCAAGACAGCGGAGACAGTTGAAGACATGAGAAGGCTATTCCCTGTTGGCTGTTAGCGCTCATTAGATAAATATGGTATTTATGTAACCTCTGCAGCCATCTTTGTGTGCAATACCGTTCCTCTGCCCTTTTCGCACCGAGCCGAAACAATGCTGCCAGATTCATTTCAAGTAGAAGTAAATGTCAGCTTGAAAATCTTTCAAAATCAATTGAGATCAGAATAAGTGTAGTGCATACTGAAAATGTCATGGATGGAACACAGCCAAGAAGATATGACATATATTATCATTCTGATTGCGTCATTGGTCTGCGTCTACCCCAAACTGTCATTGCGCCAGTGAATCATAATTTAGCACTTGCATTAGCTGCCTTTATGTGCATTGAAAAGAAAACTCTATGAAAGTGTCTCTATATTTAAGTACCAAATAGAATTTCTACTCCATTTCTCCTCCATATTTGTGTTTAAAGCAGCTGTCCCGCAGTTGTCGCTAAGTACGTCATTTCCCGGGACATTCCTATTGGTGAGTTGGCTGACAGAGATTGTTGGGGGCAGCGGGAGGCACACACTATGCAACGATTCCTCAAATTTTCTGTTGCATCTTTGTCCTTGCCTCACTGGGAGACATACAAACACTGTTTTTTTCCAATTTGTTCCCAGATTTTTGTTTGAGATGACCTAAATTGTACAGTGTAAACCCGGCTTTAGGGGTTTGGTCACATACACAAGACACAACAGGCACAAAAACTAAAAGGACTGTGGGTTTAAGACAAATCAGTAGATATTGACAAAACTGACAGCGGTGTTATGTATTAGCTAAAACTTCTGCAAATATGAGGCCTTGACCTGTCAAACAGACAATTTTCAGAAACCTTCCAATGAGAAAACAGATCAATGCATAAATAAGTTAAAGATTAAAGGAACATAAAACAGGACTATTGTCATTTTAAAATCTCTAATGTTGCCCAAAATTGTTACATTTTGCACGTCTCTAACAGCTGCAGAGATGGTGAACCTTTTTTTTTACCTCTTTGTTTTAAGTGTGGTTCTCAAAAATCTATGTTTGGAGGGGTGTACAGCCCTGACCCTTACACCTTGATCCACATAAATATTGGGACACCCCTTCCTCTCTCGTGAACGCACAAAACAAGGCCTAAGGGGTTGAATTGGGACTGGGAGTTGTTCAGTGTTATATGTTGCTGTATTGTAATGTGCAGAGCAAGACCATATTTACTTCTGAGAGATGTCTTTTGTCAACAGATCATGTCAACAAGTCAATAACAAGATTGGGCACACTCTTGTCACTGACTTGCTGACATGCTCATCCAGATGTTGTTTTTATTTGGTACATTTTTTGTACCACATAGATAGATGATAGATTGTGAAGTATTGCAAACATAAACATAAAAAGAATAAAGAAGTTAAAACATTCAAGTTTTTAACACATGGTTTGAGTCTTGTGTAGATTGGAGAGTGAAAATGATAAGTGTCCAATATGTATTGCAGTCCAAAAACCTCAGGGAGTTTTTTTGCCTTGACCTTTCCCCCAAGTGGTGGTGTTAAAGCACGGCATGTGGGAGAAATTCCTTTCTTAGTCTTTCGGTGGAACAGGGCAGTGACAGTAGCCTGTCACTAAAGCTGAGATGAGGTTGTACAGTGGATGCATAGGATTGTCCATGATTGACAGGAGCCTGCTCAGCGCCCATTCTGCCACAGATGTAAGGCTGTCCAGCTCTGTGCCCACAACTGAGCTTACCTTCCTCACCAGCTTGTCTAGACGTGAGACATTCCTTTTTTTGTTGCTGCCTCCTCAGCACACCGCTACATAAAAGATCGCAACCACAGACTGGTAGAACATCTGCAGTAGCTTCATGCAGATAGGATCAGTAGGATCTGCCCTCTCCTGCACAGTGCGTCCATGTTGGCAGTCCAGTCCAATATGTCATGCACTTCAAGGTATTTGTATGTAGTGACAATCTCCACACGTCACCATTTATTGTCACTGGCTTTGGTTTTGGCCTTGGCCTCCTGAAGTCCACCACTATCTCTCTGGTCTTGTTGGTGTTGTCCCTTCTGCATTTGTGTTTCTATCTGCCCTGACTGTGCTGAAGCCAGGTAGCACCACGTTAGCATCTGGGATGTTAGCCAGGAGCCACGTCTCACAGAGGCTCAACAGAACAGACTGCACTCTCAGTAGATCTTGACATTTTTCACCAGCGCAGCCAGTTCATTGACCTTGATTTGAAGTGAGTTTATGTTTCCCAAAATCACAGAATGTACTCTTTGCTATTCACTTAGCCTTTAGCTTATTGCCGGCCCTGCAGCCTTGATACAGTCTCCTCACCTTGTCAGATAAACAATGAACTACACTGGTCAGGGACTTCGTTCTCAGATCCAGCAGTTGTTTCCTTGAATAAAGACGTTTTGGCATGTAAAAATCCATGGCAATAAGCTAGATGATTGTTCAATGCAGGAAAGCATTAAAAAGAAACATAAAATACAAAAGTAAGAGACAATGTAAGTACGGAGCTTCTGGATGGCTGACACTTGCAGTGGTGCACAGGTCTCTTTTGTTGCCCCCATCTAAACTTTTTGGAAATGTGTTGCTGCATGAAATTAGAGCTACTATTTTTTGTGAAATATGATCACCATGGATGAGAAAATATCTGTTTCCTGTCATGATTCTGTTTTGCAAGCTGCACCTGAACAAGAGGTCTGAAAACAAAGAAAAGTGTGTATTTATTAAAAAGCCAGAGCCTTCAAGATGCCTTTGTTTGAAATATAAAAATATGACTGTAAAATAGGACAAATAACTGACTCATTAAACTATTTAAAACTGTTTAAAATTGTTGTGGCATTAACTGGTGTCTCTCACATCAAAGTGTTTATGCTCTTAGACTCAAGAAAAACATTCATGTTCTTGTTCATTCAAATTGTTTTATGTCACTGGGTTTAGCTGCTGTATGAATAATCAAGTTTGTTGAAGAAAGAATGTTCTGGAAACACTGGTTTTGTAGATCGAGAACTGTAAATGTCAAATAGTGGTCCAAACAGTCGGGACTTAACTCACCCATCCAATAACACACACCTTCTCTCTTTTATTGTTTAGTAGTAGTTTAGTAGTTTATTTACTTGTGTCGTGCACCAGAAGGTGCCCAGCCCACATGGGCCTATAAGACACTAAAAATGTAGCATAAGGCAGACAGAGTAATACTACAATATATAAAATATACAAAATTCCTTAAAATGCCAAGCATTTAACACAAACTGGCAAACTTAAAAACATCAAGCTCAAACAAGCTTTATGTCTGTTCTTATCAAACATAAAAAACAAATCTATTTTGCAAATATTGCAAAATACATTACAAAACAACTGACTCCTCAGGTCATGGTACAGGGGACAGTAAAACAAAAAGTGCACCTTATTCTTTAGATCATTTAAATCACAGAGACAACATATACGCTCCTCCTCTGAGAGACCTCAGGTTTATAGTGATGTGGTGCTCTGGACCAAGGTTATTCTTTATTAATCTATACGTTCTCAATTTCAGTTTACTCTTAATTTCTGTTTATAGAATTCAAAATAAAACTCGTGAATTTGTCCAATATTGCATTTATTTCTGTAAATAAATATAAAATCTGTTTTTTCAATCCATCTGCATAGTCCAAGAGTATCTATTTGAAAAATCTCATTCAAAGATGTGTTTTGTCAGACTTGTATCTGGCACATTTTATCAATCTCTTCAATAAACACACCATACCACACACATACAGAGCCAGGTTGGGTGCATATCTGTGCACACCTAGAAAGTACCTTGGGGCTCAACACTGAACTTTTTTTTACTATGTGGCTGTTTACAGTAGCCCCAGACACCAGCGCCATAATCCAGAATCGACCTCACACAGGAGCTGTACAGTATATGTTTTATAGCCTAGATCACGACATGCTTTAACTTTATTTATAACAGCTCCCAAGAAGCTACCTGTTGAATCTGACAGGGCTTTGATTCCTGCCTAAAATGTAAGATGTTCAGCAAAAATAAGTCCCAATATTTATATGTTTTAGTAAAGGACAAGGTAAAGGTATCAAAACAGAATTCAAAGTTTGTCAGTGTATAACTAGGATTTCTGAAATTAATAACTTGTCTTATCACAGTTTATCTACAAGTTTATCTTCATTTTGTTACACCAAGAGTAAACAATGTTTTGCATTCTCTGAAGATCCAATTCACTTTCTGCAAATAAGAAGAATATTATCTGCATACAGCAGTATGCAAACGTTCATGTCTCCTAATGCCCACCTCTGCCTGTTTAATTTCATCTACTAGATCAATGCGGGGCAAAGCTACTTGGGGCCAACCAATCAGAATTGCAAAAGACATTAAAGACGTTAGCTAGGGGACAATCTACAAAGAAGTAAACAAACCAACAGGGCACGCTGCGGAGCGGCTGTAAATGACTTCTGTCGTTTATGCGGTAAAACCTGAGGATTATTTGAAAACTGATTGAAGAGCAAAGGTGAACAAACTCTTGGCAGTCCCGCGCCATCTCGACTGTTTTGAACAAAGGACTCCAGTGGCATTCGAATGTGATTGGTCGGTACAGAACATATCTGATGAACTGACTAGCTTATGGAGCTTTGCCAACTTCCTGAGTTCCTGTATATTGACTATACAGAGAGCTCAGGTCAGGCTGTGTCAGGCTACAGTTTTAATATTAAAAAACACATTTCCATTCTCCAAAGCAACCTCCATAAGGATTTTACTTTGGCCCAATTTATTAACCAAACTCAAAAATATGTGAGGATTGTGGGTTTGATTATAGTCAATCTTCAATGCTAACCGTATTTGATATTTTCTCTTGCATGCTCTAAATCTTTTATCAAACTGATGTTCTTTGTTATTGAATTCAGATTGTACTTTTACTTTTTTACAAATTTTGTGCAGATTGGAACTTGTTTGTGAAAGAGATACTAGAGGGGTGTTTTCTTGTATCAAGCTGTCAATAAGGTTTGGGCTGATCTTTACTTAAAACCATACTCTATTGTCCTTCTTTAAAGGTTAAGACCAGTATTAACTGATCAGGCATTTTATAGCGGTTGTCTAATAAATAAATAAAAAACTATTTTGCTTCCAGATTAACTGAAGTGTATTAACAGTCACAAGTTGTGATAATACTACATCTCCATATGTTTGACCATTTAGAACACAACATTTACTGTCTTTCAAAAAATCAATCAGCATTTCAAATCAGAATAACAAATTTAGTCATCTCAGCCCCCAATTCAACTATTAAAGTCTAAAGATTATTACATAGTCTCTGTGGCTCAGAGCATGTTGATCCTTCAGGGAGGAAGTAACTGTCCATTTACCTTGTGAGTCTCGCCTCAGTTCACATTCCATTCTGACAGGCCACAGTCTTTAATTAAAGCTCCAGCAGATGCACACTGGGCTCATGTGGACTCGGCTGGACTAGTCTCTGCACATCACTCCCCACTCCAATCTTTGGATAAATGTACAGAGTGCTGCTATACGTTGTTCCCAGCTTGTCTGACCAGCTCAGTTCACATAAAATTTTTATACAGGCCATCTCCTTAAAAGCATACCCCTCCTCAATGGAGAATGATGGAAAAACACAGATGCCACTATGTTTTCACAGAGGAAAAAAACTGTAGTTCACTAAGTGCTGTGTCACCACACTTGACCCCTATACCAGCCTCTGGTGCCACTCCACCTACACCTACTGACTCTATATTTACTGTATACTCTACCTGTAAATATGGAACATAATGTGGAAATGGTTATATACTGTATACTGTTCTTGCACTTTTAAATGTCAAAATATAGAATCTAAAAATAGACACTAACTTAAAACTATACTCAAGTCAACAAATGAACAGAACCCTACCCCACTGTTCTAATGTGGCTGCTCTGGTCTGGTCAATTCATTTCAATTTCATTCTTCATAATCTACTAAACAAGGACAGTCTGTATCTATTGTTGTATTGTTATCAAGAAATCTTATCTGAACGGTATCAGACGTCGCCTAAACGTTACGACAATCAAAAGCTCGCTTATTTGTTGATTACGTAATTGCTCCCTGCAGACAGCGGCAAAGCTACGACAGAGACCTGAGCTAAACTCAGTATCGCTGCTCCTTCACTGTCCCTGTGTTTGCGGCGCCCTCTGGCTGCTTCTTTAATTCAGGTAAATTTTACTTTTACACCAATAGCTACGTTTTTTATATTCTCTTACTTGCATATGTTTGTCATCTTTGTCAAGACTGTTCAAAAATACATCTACAGCTAGCAATAGTACAAATCTGCTATACTATTAATAGATAACCTCGTAATTATAAAATCATGACATGTGGATCTATGACTTTTATGATGTTTTGTCTGAAATTATTAACAAACATGCACCTTTTTGCTGTCACTTTTCCCTGGTTTTCTTGTGAGCTGTCTGAACTTTTAAACGTAAAAAATGATGCTTGGGCTAATGCGAGAAAAACAAAGTTGACTGGCTGAGTTTTAGACAACTTAGAAATTGCTGCACTTCCCTTATAAAAAAAAGTAAATCTGAATATTACTTGTCAAAAACCACAAGTAATCTCAATAATGCAAAGAAAGTTAGTAAATCTTTTTACGGAAACATCCAAACCAACCAACTCCAAAAATTCACTTCTCACAGATAAATCTGGAATCCAAATTTACTTCAACAAACATTTTGTTTCATCGGGTTGTCTATATGAGACATTGCATCCCATCTCCATCGCTTATCCGGGGCTGGGTCGCAAGGTCAGTAGTCTAAGCAGAGATGCCAAGACTTCACCCTCCCCAGACACTACCTCCAGCTCTTCCGGGGGAATACCGAGGCGTTCCCAGGCCAGCCGAGAGACATAGTCCCTCCAGCGTGTCCTAGGTCTTCCCCGAGGTCTCTTCCCTTTGGGACATGCCCGGAAAACCTCCCTTTGAAAAATAAATTATAAATTTATTGCAGCTTGCTTCAGGCAGAGAGTTCAACTCACCTCTCAGTCCAAATCATTTTTTCTTTTGTCACTTCATATTTAGCTAATCACGTCTGTTCCCCGGAAAGTTTAGTTCACCTCTTGTGTCTTTGAGCCGTTAGTTCCGTCAACATGTCTGGTCTGGGCCGTGACAGCCTCATGTAGCTGTAGCTAATACATCCGTCCGTCCGCAAACAGAAAGGAGTCGTTCATCTCTTAAGTCAGTCTTCGAGTCTGAGTCTCGTTCTTTTGTCACGCATTGGATACAGAAATAAGTTAATACATACACACATTTCACATAACTGTATAAACAAACAAAATTTTTTTTTTACTTTTACAGTTACTTGATGCGTTTCTGGCCTCAAATTGTATCTGTATTATATATTTTTCTTATCCGGTGAAATCATTGATAAAGCAAAGATTGAGACTTTACAGTGGATTCTAGTTTTGTATATACAATAATATAATTTGTTTATAATCGTTTAAATAATAATAAAAAAATTTGGCACTAACATTTAACACTAAAAATAGACTGACAGGAACAAATGGAACTTTTTAAATTTTCAGAAAATGTTTATTGCAGATATATTTTGATAATTTTATAATAATTCCTAAACATAATACAATACTGTCAACTATACGAGTGTAATGATGTTGCGAGAGACTGAACAGAAGCGGTCACGTGACAAAAGAACAAGACTCAGATCCAAAGACTGACTCAAGAGATGAACGAATCCTTCTGTTTCTGCATTCAGACTACGGGGACTTGAACAAACGACTCAGAGACTCGGGAGATGAACTCGTTGTTCCCGAGTCATATTAAAGACTTGTTCATAAAGAACGAAACGTTCATGAACGATTCATCACTACCAAACACAGCTAGAGTTATCTTTTAGCTAACAGCTAACAATCTCCATTCATGAACAGCAGCAACTAACAAACTAATTAACAAAAAACAAAGACATATTGGCTAAAAGGCTTCAGAAAACATAGACTAACTAAAAACAATATTTGGGTTATACAAAAAGCTTAACTTTCACTGATTTAAATTAGTTATGCCTCTGCGAGTATCTCTTCTGTCCATAAATATCCAGCGGCTTCTTCTCCAGAGGAACAGTGTAAACAACAAGACGGAGCAAATGCCAATAAAACTTGTCAGCCATGCCCCTGCGAGCCGAGAATGGGGAAGCTGATAGGTCAGATATTAATCTTAATAGCTTGAGTTATGAGACAAATATCAATATAACAATTACGGGAATAATAAGAATGTACTCAAACAAAGACGGCAGACTTAGAATGATAACCAAAATAGTCACTTCGCAATTGGAACCAATCTTTTTTTTTTTCAACCGACCTGAAAGACAAGATCATGGTGAGAATGGATGCAAGGCAACCCCGAGGCCAATTACAACGGCTGAGTACCATCAGAAAGTCTCCTAGAAGATGTGAATGCAGCATTGAGTGCGATCCCTACCACAACCATCACTGAAACCAATGAGCTGATATACACCTTAGCAGCAGTGATCCTCGAGATGCTTGGCTATAAGAACAACCATGGGAGTCATTAAAAATAGTTTCCACCATGGAAATGAAGGCTGGAGGCTTTAATCAAGAAGGCACAGAGACAAGTGAGCCAACTGACAGAGGCAAAGAGAGGTGCAATGAGAAAACAAGTACCGAAGAGGTACAACCAAATGGCTATACCTGAAGCACTTGAAACTACCAAACAAAGGCTCCAAGCCTAGGCCAGAAGAACAAACCGGCTGTTTGTAACTCAACCTGCGAATGTGTACGCTCAATGGCAGGGTAATAACAGCAGAGCAGACGCACCTGCTCTGCTGTTATTACCCTGGAAACTGAACAGTACTGGAAAAGTATAAGGGAGAGGGAGGCATCACACAACAGCGATGCACAGTGACTGTTGGCTCTGAGAGAGGACTACAGCAACCTCCCTGAACAGAATCCAGTTACCATCACAGCAGTAGACATCCAAGAAAGAGTCTCAGGTATGAAAAACTGGACAGCACTGGGCCCTGACAGGATCCACACCTACTGGCTAAAGAAGCTCACTGCACTCCACGAGCGCCTTGCAGCACAAATGAACCAGCTGCAAAGGGATGGGACGCACCCTGAATGGCTTATCAAAGGGCGTACAATCCTGATTCTGAAAGACCCAGTCCCATGCAATTATAGGCCAATAACCTGTCTCTCCACAACATCGAAGCTCATGTCAGGCATCATAAGGTAAGTGGGCACATGGATCAATAAATGAGCCAAGCACAGAAGGGCATTGGCAAAGAAACCAGAGGAGCCAAACACCAACTCCTGGTTGACAGAACAGTCACCCAAGACTGCAGAACCCGACACACCAATCTTTGCACTCACACACATGAATCACTGAATGCTTGGAGATGTACAACATCAACAGGACTCTAACACACGTCATTGCAAACTCGATGAGGCTGTGGAAAACCACCCTTGAGGCAAGCCACTTGCACAAGTATCCATCAAATGTGGCATATACCAAGGAGATGCTCTATCCCCACTGCTGTTTTGCATAGGTCTGAACCCCCTCAGCCAAATTATCAACAAGACTGGCTATGGCCACCTCCTCTACATAGATGACATCAAGCTATACGCTAAAAGTGAGCGGGACATCGACTCACTGATCCACACCACCAGGATCTACAGCTCTGACATTGGGATGTCATTCGGGCTTGAGAAGTGTAGTCGAATGGTGACAAAGAGAGGGAAGGTAGTCCACACAGAAGGGGTCTCACTACCAGAAGGAACAATAGCAGACATTGAGAATGGTTACAAGTACCTTGGAATACCACAGGCAAATGGCAACCTTGAAGAGGTAACAAGGAAAACAGCAGCTGCCAAATAACTCCAACGAGTGAGGCAAGTCATAAGAAGTCAGCTCAATGGCAAGAACAAGGCCCGGGCAATAAACAGCTACGCCCTGCCAGTGATCAGATACCCTGCAGGAATAATAAGGTGGAGAAAATAAGAGTTACAGACCACAGATGTTAAGACACAAAAGCTCCTCACCATGCATGGAGGGTTCCATCCCAAATCCAGCACCCTGAGACTGTACGCTAGCCATAAGGAAGGCGGCCGTGGACTAGTGAGTGTGAGAGCCACTATCCAGGATGAAACATCCAAGATCCACAAGTACATCAAAGCTAAGGCCCCAACAGATGACCTGTTCAGTGAATGTCTCAGGCAATGGGGAACAGAGGAAGAGGAGCTGGAGGAGGGACCATCATGGGAGGACAACCCCCTACATGGGATGTACCACCGGAACATAACTGAAGTGGCTGACATCAAGAAATCCTACCAATGGCTGGACCGGGCCGGACTGAAGGACAGCACAGAGGCACTCATCATGGCTGCACAGGAACAGGCCCTGAGCACCAGAGCAATAGAGGCCCAGATCTACCACACCAGACCAGACCCAAGGTGTAGGCTGTGCAAACAGGACCCTGAG
This sequence comes from Neodontobutis hainanensis, assembly GCA_024349245.1. Taxonomy (NCBI): domain Eukaryota; kingdom Metazoa; phylum Chordata; class Actinopteri; order Gobiiformes; family Odontobutidae; genus Neodontobutis; species Neodontobutis hainanensis. The sequence continues at coordinate 351,176 of JALDNG010000375.1, read as the reverse complement.
ACAATCCAACACTTAACTGCAGGGTGTAAGATGCTGGCAGGGAAAGCATACATGGAACGCCATAACCAAGTGGCTGGCATAGTGTACAGGAACATCTGCACGGAGTACGGACTGGAAACCCCGAGGTCAAAGTGGGAAACACCTCTGAAGGTGGTAGAGAATGACCAAGTGAAGATCCTGTGGGACTTCCAGATTCAGACTGACAGAATGGTAATGGCGAACCATCCACACTTTGTGGTGGCCAAACAGCAGAGGAAAGTCAATGTGGTTGATGTGAAAATACCTAGTGATGACAACATCAGGACAAAGGAACATGAGAAACTGGAGAAATACCAAGAGCTCAGAGAAGAGCTGGAAAAGACTTGAAAGGTGAAGGCGACAGTGGTGCCTGAGGGCAGTGACCCCCAAATTGGCAGAGTGGCTACAGCAGATCCCTGGAGAACCCTCAAGCTCCCAGGCCTCTGGTAGAGGGAAAGGATGAGACCACATTAATGCAAGAATCTAATCAACCAATCACATGGCAGTTCCTTCAGTGCATTTAGGGGTGTGGTCCTGGTCAAGACAATCTCCTGAACTCCAAACTGAATGTCAGAATAGGAAAAAAGGTGATTTAAGCAATTTTGAGCGTGGCATGGCTGTTGGTGACAGACGGGCCGGTCTGAGTATTTCACAATTTGCTCAGTTACTAGGATTTTCACGCACAACCATGTCTAGGGTTTACAAAGAATGGTGTGAAAAGGGAAAAACATCCAGTATGCGGCAATCCTGTGGGCAAAAATGCTTTGTTGATGCACCAAAGCATTTGTGAAGCCACAACACGCACAACCTTGAGGCGGATGGACTACAACAGCAGAAGACCCCACCAGATACAACTCATCTCCACTACAAATAGGAAAAAGAGGCTACAATTTGCACAAGCTCACCAAAATTGGACAGTTAAAGACTGGAAAATGTTGCCTGGTCTGATGAGTCTCGATTTCTGTTGAAACATTCAGATGGTAGAGTCAGAATTTGGCGTAAACAGAATGAGAACATGGATCCATCATGCCTTGTTACCACTGTGCAGGCTGGTGGTGGTGTAATGGTGGGGGGATGTTTACTTGGCACACTTTAGGCCCCTTAGTGCCAATTGGGCATTGTTTAAATGCCACGATCTACCTGAGCATTGTTTCTGACCATGTCCATCCCTTTATGACCACCATGTACCCATCCTCTGATGACTACTTCCAGCAGGATAATGCACCATGTCACAAAGCTCGAATCTTTTCAAATTGGTTTCTTGAACATGACAATGAGTTCACTGAACTAAAATGGCCCCACAGTCACCAGATCTCAACCCAATAGAGCATCTTTGGGATGTGGTGGAACAGGAGCTTCATGCCCTGGATGTGCATCCCACAAATCTCCATCAACTGCAAGATGCTATCCTATCAACATATATATATATATATATATATATATATATATATATATATATATATATATGTATACAACATATATATGTTATGTATATATGTATATATATAAATAAATGAAGTTGATCGTTTAGAATAAGCATCTGTAATTTAAACACAATTTAATAGATAAATAAAATAGACACATAGCATACCTTTTTTAAGAAACTGGTAATTTAGAAATTGTAGTCAAAGAAGGAAGTGCTGTATTTTTGAGATGGAGTAAATATGTGTTGTGCAGGTCAAAGACCTCAGGAGCAACTTGAAAGTTCAATAAACCCATCCATCTTTGCAGTACTACTTTATCACTATGATTACGGGAATAATAAGAACCTGTTCAAAGAAAGACTAAGCTAAATAGAAATAATTATTGGAAATGTAGAGACAAAAGTTGACGGGAAAAGGAGCTTCAATGTCTAGGACACTTTAATAATACAGACTTAGTAGTGCCACTGTAAAACTTTAAGCGGACACACTTTTAGTTTGAGGACTGGACAGTGGGGCAGTTACCTAACAGCTAAGTATTGCTTCAATTATTAACAGATAAAAAACAGCTCTCTCCAAAGTGGATCCAGCATTTCTGTAGAGCCGGTCCAAACAGCCTGACAAATGTCTGTCTTCAAAACATTTTAGCTAATCAATTTTTGAGTAGCTTCTCAGAAAATGTTTTTAAAAGCAAAAAGCCTTGGTGATCCTGATACCCAACATGGATTTATATAACATAGAATTGCATACGTATAACTCATGGTCAGGGTCTGAGTGATTACAAAAAACATGTTGTATAACTTCAGCCAGACATTATTAGAGTGGGCCACTTCGTAACTGCCTATACAGTATGTGTTCTGTGTATATGTTAGTATATGTTGTGCTCTTATGACCATTATTAGTCATTTTTCATCATAGCGGGCTCACATGTCAGCTGTCCCCTTGATAAGGCTCTTTAAAGTGAACCGTACAGAGAGGCCTGGCAGATGCACTGAATCATCCCACATCTGACTGCACTGCTAATCTCACCTCTTCTCGGCCAGCTCCCCCTCTGCCAACCTGTCCTCACGTCACCTCCACATACCCCCGGCTCTATTTAAACGACTGCTCCACTTCCTCCTCCCCACTTTGTCTTCCCCTCATCCGCTCCTCGTCTCACACAGCCGCTCTAATTGCCTCACTTGGCAAACGGAGCTGACCGATGGCCTTAGTTACAAGCTGTTGAGGAGCCTACAGGTCTGCACCAGGGCTGGGGCTAAATAAAGAGAGGGCCTGTTTTCTGAATGCAGATGATGCACTAGTGCGGTGTGCTCAGGTGCTTGCTGTGACAGGCAGTATGCAGTCAGATTCAGCAACATGTAGAGACCTTGCAGACATGACGGAAGCACAGTTCACTGTTTTGACTGAAGTGGACAGAGAAGAGGAAAACATGACTATGTCCAAAGTTAACCAATACCACTACAATGTCACTAAATAGTGTAGTATAATGAGACTTCACTAATTCTATTCAACTAGTGGCTCATGTCACCTCATATTTAAAGTCGAAGCACTTGTAACTTTATTGGTTGAGTATTAGTAAGTGTTATAGTTGTCTGCTTAGTTCCTGCAGCACCTAGGAACTGTCTGGCTAATGTTGTGTGTCCGTTTACACACGAAGCTCCAGTAAACTCTCATAGTTCCATAATAATAATAATAATAATAATAATAATAATAATAATAATATTGAATTGGCAACTCTAAAGTGTTCCTATGAGTGAATGGTTGTCTGTCACGGTCAGTCTCTAAATGTTAGCCCTGCGACAAACTGGCCGGTTCCAGGTAGAAAATGAATGAACAAATGAATTGACTTAATAGAAAAAATATAAAATAAAATGACAAGCCGAAGGAAAAACATCAAAGTAAATCCAGTGAGGTACTGGCATCGATCAGGGAGTGACACTAACTTGAATTATTTGTTTTCAAAAAGCTGGCATTTATAAGCTACAGCTACTTGTGCAGATACATTAAAGAGTAAGTTTTGAATCCAGAAATTAAAAAGCTGGAAATAAAATAGGAACAATCTTCTTCCACAGTTTTTTTCTGCAGTAAACGATTATTCCTCCAGCCTCTTGCACTGACACAATTGGACGATTTACTTTAACATTTAATAGAGATGCTTAAAGGTTTTAAAGGTTTGCTTCAAATTGGATTTATTTTATAAAAACACATCTTGTGTTGCACTTTTATGACTTCACAGTGTCACTCTCCTGAAAACATAACTTGACTCAATGCCCAATAACTGCTTACAGAATATAGTCTGTTTCACAGAACCATATGGGAAGGCTCCCGCTGAAAGCAATTGCATAAGGTAGGCGCCTTCTGTCGAAAACTTGTGGAGATTGGATGAAGCACTGACTAGTATCGGCCTACCACAAGATTTGTTTTAGCCAATCACAGCAATGATTCATATGACATAACCAAAGTACAGCAGATACGAAGAAACAGCAAACCACTGTAACAGTAACAGTTTTTGCAAAGTGAATCTGCGAATAACAGGAATGGTAACGAACACTAAATTGGTAAATGAAACAAGGACGTCGACCAACAAAAAGAGCGTGTACGATATGTATGTATATATATATATATATATATATATATATATATATATATATATATATATGTATACACATATATATATATTCCAAAGCCAAGGAAGAAGAGCAAAAAACATATTTTCCTTCCAGAAAATCCTTTAGAGTCACATTTTTTTGCGTTAGAGAAAGACGTTAGTATCAAAGTCTTTCGGCATAGCCATGTTGATAACAAAGAGGAGAAGAGGATGCTTGTTGCATTTGTCAAATTAAAAACCAGCCTCAGCCACTTTGGATTTTCCCCGATTTTGGAAACTCCCTAATCTCGTGAGAATCCAGCTGTAGCGCAAGTTAACTTAAAACACTGCAGTGCACAAAACTGTGTCATACCATCCCAACCTGGACTCAGTATGAACCTTGATAAATATTTGTTCCTGGTTTTATCAAGTGTTACAGTGTCAGACATCAAGGTCTGAGCAAGAATAACAAACAGCCACCCAAGGAGGGATGCACTTAGACCTAGACTAGACAAGACTACTGCATTTTTTTAAAACATAAAAAAAATATATATAATTCTATATATATATATATAAAAGAAACACTCTGAACATCAACCACAAACACAAAACTGGTTGGAAACAAAACATACAGTGGCAAAATTCCACTCCAATAGATAGCAGTTCTAGAGCAGTTATGACAAACCCTGGAGTATTTACATTAACATTTATTCATTTAGCTGACGCTTTTATCCAAAGCAACTTACATTGTTCTACAGTAATTACCAGCGTTAAAGCCACTAGAGGCAAGGTGGGTTAAATGTCTTGCCCAAGGATGCAACGACAGTATGAACTGTGGGGAGAGTGAGAATCGAACCACCTACCTTCCGGTTAAAAGACAACCGCTCTACCCACTGAGCTACTGCCTAGCCATTTCTTCATTGGTGAAAACAGAATCCCAATATCAACTCTGACATCTTTTTCACAAGTCTATGGGCCAAAGCTTCAAAAAGTGAGTCAGAAAGCAACAATATTTTCTAAAATTGCCACCGTTACTGTGTAAATCAGGGTGCCACACCTTTTTTTAGATACCATATTTTACCTGTAGATTTCCCCGAGATCCTAGAATTGCTCGTGCTCAAAGCTTTGACTGTCAAGACAGATTTGTTTCTGACACTCCAGAATTTCCTATTGTAGTCCTTTTTACTGCATCTTCTGCTCCAGGTCCATCTTTACATACTTTTTTATAGGAGCCTGCCTTTATGCCACCACAGCTGTGTTGTTTGGCCCTGCAGAGGTGTGCATCTTTATGGAGCAAAGCTGATGATGCCCCTAAAGCTCTGTTGAAAATGTGACATGTGGCCACTAAACTCACAGGCTACACAAATGAGAGATGAGCAAGTGAGTAAAAAGTGTGGTGCATTTTAAGCAGCATGTAGAAGACTATAAGGTTTGTTTACATCATTGTAGGTATCACCTTAAGGACCACTGATACAAACTCACCTACATCATAACCACCGCATAAAAAAGCACACAAAAAGCACACAAACGAGCAAGTGAGTTTGTTACCATCTGTGTCAAAATCCCAAATATAACTTCTGGTCTTTAAATTCTTCCTTTCACATAGACACATCTACCATACGTGGGTGATAGAGGACAGCTTTTACAGTGCAGCCGATTGGCCCCACTACTGCATTAGTCCAGCACTCTGACTTTACTGGACTGACTGCTCAAATTAATATTGATCTGACTCTCAGGAGAGCCGACCAACACAGCCCAGTCACCTATCACATACAGTATACTGCATGTATAAATGTCCACGTGAGGATAAAACAAAAAATATCACAGCATACAAAGTGGAAGGCATGCATGTAGAAATGAGTAAATCTTTGTTTGTCAGAGCATTATTCTAAGTGCCGCTCTATGATTAAATAAAAATGATACAGAGTCTATCACACCAGAGCAGCTGGGACAGGCTCCAGCCCAGCGACCTGTGAAGGAGAAGTGGAAGAAAATTTAAAATTAAACCACACTATGCTGGCATTTGGTTTCCTTACTCAGTCATTTGATTATTCAGATTTTTTCTTGTGCATGCTTTCAACAATACCCTTTTTCTGGAGCCTCTCGCATCAGTTTTAGGTATTAGGTGGGGTACACCCAGAACAATGGGCAGGGCTGACACTTTTGATTAACCAATTCACGTATACATGCATGTGTTTGGGTGGTGGGGGAAACCCAGAGAGACCCTACAGTAAGATGTGGAGGACATGCAGACTCTTCACTGCTTCTGATTTCTGTATTTTTGATTCTTCTACTCCATCCTCTTCTTGGGTCTTAGTCAAGAATTTAGCACAATGGGACACCTTTCTCTCCAGAAGCATCACCTGCAGCAATGTCCATTTCTGATGACATTTACAACTGGATCTGCAGCACAATGTCAAATTACCTTTAATAATAATGGATTTGATTTATATTGCGCTTTTTCCCACACAATACCTTACAACAAACCGTTATTTACAGCTGACCTTAAACTTCTGTCTCTATGTTTAGTGTCAAGGTGTTGTGATCCTGTAACTATCTCCGCCTCATATCTTCTTAATGTATTGCAAATATCTATCCACGTTTCTATTCATTTTTCTTTTTGCCGCCGTTTCTCTGTAAAGGAAAGCCCTTTACAGTTTATTCTAAAACTAAAGCGGGTAAACCCAAAAAATTTGAACTGGATATTTAACACAAAGCATGGTGTCCTCACCTGGAACATGGACGTTATTCTTTTTATACTGAAAATGGTACATAAGCAGGTCAAAATAGTATTATAATATATGCATTCTGTGAGAACATACTGTCCAAGCTGTAGTCATTCCATATCCTGCAGAAGGAAAACCAGGGCTAACTCATTATTTCTGTTTGCCTGTTTCTGCCCAAACTGCGGTGGAGGGAGATTATTACTGAGTCGGTGAGCAGTGTCAGGATAAGTGCAGTGTTTGGTGTATGTGGTGGGGGGCAGTGGTCGATGTGAGGGGAGATAGAGCCGGGAGAATGGATGGAGATGATGGGAGATAGGGCCGAGGAGCTAATGTGGCTGTGGAGCGGAGGGTAGTGGAACTGACGCATGGCCATACATCAAACAGCCTTTTTAGCCACGGCTCCTTGCTACTGCTTCTGCAGTGGACATCTGGAATTTACAGTTGGCCCCTTTACACATTAAACCACCTCAAAATAATCAAACCTTTTCCATATTTTAGATTATAAAAACTATGTTTCTCTTTATTTTCTTCCTTAAAATGTGTGCAGCATCGGCCTGTAAAGCATCTCTTTTTTAGGCTAAAAATTATGTATTTTTTTAATGTAAGAAAAACATATGAAACAGCAAAAGCAATCAATCAATCAATCAATCAATCAAAAAATCCTCATCCTGTGTTGTCTGATGTCTATTTATGTTACGTATGTTGTAATGGCTACTGTTATTGCGACCACGTGTGTAATGTGTAAGTACAACTATAGTTACATTGATGTCTGCTATGTCTGTACAATGCCTTATTTCATTTTCATGAAGATCATCTTTGCGCCGAAAAATGCCTGCATTGGTGTAGTTGCATTTTCCGAATTTCTTTGCATTGTATTTGTACATGTGTAATGACAATAAATCTATCTATCTGTCTGTCTGTCTGTCTGCCTGTCTGTCTGTCTGTCTGTCTGTCTGTCTGTCTATCTATTCCATGTGATCATACTACAAAGGCCAATTAATTGAAGAAACATTTAATACAAAGTCTTTCTGCTATGTAGCTCTAATGATATATTCGATTAGATTAGATTAGATTCAACTTTATTGTCACTGCACATGTAAGGTATCAGGCAACGAAATGCAGTTAGCATCTAACCAGAAGTGCAATAAGCAGTAAGTACAGAATATACAAGGTCTATAATATGTACAATAACTATACAGATAAGTATTATGGATATAATTTACAGATTTTAAATACTATAGCATGATATACAGGTAGGTGAACTATGAACATACTATACAGATGGATTATGTAAAAGTGTATGTACACTATATGAACTATGAACATATGAACATAATTTACACTCGTGCATGTATAGTACAGTGCATAGAAAATATTACAGTGTGCAAATGGATTACTTAGTGTTTCTGGATGAACAGACAGTAGTGCAAGTAATAACAAGTTTACTGTTTTTTGCTTGTTGTAAATAAATAAATAAATCAGTCAGACGCAGTGGTGATGTGGGGGAGGAGTCTGTGTGTGTGGTGGTGTCAGCGGGCAGAGTTCAGTAAGGAGACAGCTGTAGGGAAAAAGCTGTTCCTGGCTCCTGAAGCACATCCCAGAGGGCAGGAGGTTAAACAGTCTGTGGTCAGGGTGAGAGGAGTCCTTAAGAATGCTCCGAGCTCGCAGCGTTTCCTCTGGATGTCCTCAATATCAGGAGTGGTGTCCCTGTGATGCTCTGGGCAGTTTTCACCACCCTCTGCAGTGCTTTGCGGTCAGCCACTGAGCCGTTTCCATACCAGACTGTGAAGCAACTGGTCAGGATGATCTCGATCGCACACTGATAGAAGTTCACCAGGATGGCTGAAGACAGCTGGTTCTTCTTCCTGTCCTGAGGAAGAAGAGGCACTGGTGAGCCTTTTTGAGCAAGATGGAGGTGTTTGTGGTCCAGGACAGTTCCTCAATGAAGGTGGTTCCCAGGAACTTGAAGCTGGAGACACGTTCAACAACCATACCGTTAATGTGGATAGAGTCATGCGTGCCTCCTTTTTTCTTCCCGAAGTCCACAATGAGCTCCTTTGTCTTAGTGGTGTTAAGGAACAAGTTATTGTCAACAACCATGTGGCCAGGTGCTCTACCTCTTCCCTGTAGGCAGTCTCATCATTGTCTGTGATGAGGCCAATCACCAGTGTCATCTGCAAACTTAATGATGGAGTTGGATCCATGCACAGGCTTGCAGTCGTAGGTGTAAAGGGAGTAAAGGAATGGGCTCAGCACACAGCCCTGTGGTACGCCAGTGTTAAGTGTGTGATGGTGGTTCTATAGTTTATATATAAACTATAGAACATCAGATAAGGTTTATTTTGGTTAATGTCACTTTTACCCAGAACTGGCATACAATCACATGGAAAATGTACATACAGTACAATTAAAGTATGTAAAGTGTTGATTTTGGCTGAATGACGTTAGCATCTGGAAACTGCAAAAGTTGTGTCTGAAGTAACCTTTTCTAAAGCATTTGAAAAACATATCTAAAAATTGTCTGAAACACTTATCTGACACTACACTTGATACATTGTAGCTACCTCATGTAAGTACACATATTTCCATAATTTATTTTGTTTGTTTGTTTGTTACAGACTGTGTTACATTGTACCTAATGAGGTAGATACATGTGTATCAAGTATAGTGTCAAATAAAGTGTGACCAAGTTGTTTTAAGGAAACACATTTACAACATTTACAAAAAACACTTCCAAAATGTTAGACATTTTGTTCACTTATAGTGGTTTCTGACTTTATCTTTTTCAAAAAAGTGTTCATTTTAACAGTATAAAATGTCACTATGAATCCTCTCCAATTTTGAGCAAAGGCAAAAATGTATTAGTTATAAAGAATCATGTGACAGAGAATATATTTTACTACAGACAAGCAAATACATAGTTATATAAAAAACATATGTTAAATATGCATGGGACGTTGATATGATACATATTATATTTCATGTGCACTGTAGAACCCTTTGTTTGTCGGTGGTCTCAGTTGAAAGATGTTGCTAGATAGATATGAGGTAGATAGATAACTTGGCTCCTGTGCAGATTTTTGAATATTCATCTCACACCATACACTAAGGACAAACATGTTTATTCTTAAAAAAACGCTGATTCTTAGATGAATAACAAACAGATCTGGGTCAGAAGTGGATGCAGCCGAAAAAAAATGTTGAATTCTTGGAGGATGTTGAAGCAGATCTTTTGCTGCTGGTCTATTGTTTTCGTAAATAACATCTGCTGCTTTAGATGTGCGTTCTCTACACTCTACACTCACATGTTTAAATCCAGAGTGTTCTACAGAGCTCCTAGTGTCAGATAACAGACCCCAGGCATGCATTTGAAGCTTAACCATTTCTCATTCCTGGCTAAATGTTAGTGGGCCCTGCTGTAACTAAAGACCCCCTGCAGCAGCCGACAGTAGCATTAGCTGCAGCTCAGACAAAGTGGGTGTAATTGTAAGTGACCCTGATGATGGGAACGATTGCTGGTCATTAAAGCGTAAAATACCAACCAGGGCAGGGATAATAAATCTCCGTCAGGAACGTGGAACTCAGCAGAATCAGCCGAAGCCGGACTGGGACCGCTGTGTCCAAATATTCCCCCACACGCAAGCTTAGGCTGAGAGGAACTGAGTGATGTTTGCACAGGGCATGTCCACACTGACAATAACAGAGCTGAACCAGAGCAGGAAGAATAACCCAACATCATCAGCCATCATCTAAAACCCATTACTTTTTTATTGTGGGATGATTCAGTTATTTCTACACTCCATTTTTACCCAAAATATGCTTAAAAGCAAGGGAAGAGAATTAAATCAATAATAGCATGAGAATGGGTCATCAGTGATTTCCAACCACAATTGGCCCAACAATTATAATGTAGTGGGCTGTACTAGAAATAGATATCTAAATGTGATGTAAGAACTAGCTGATAATAGAAAGAGTTAGTCAGTTTTCTTTTTTAAATATTGTTATCTGGAAGACACAAAAAATGATAGTTTCCTGATGTAACTACATTTCTACATTTCGAGTGTGTACGTAGCCCACCTACGGGCTTCACTATTGGATACCTCTCTCTGACGACAGCCAGCCCTCTGAAAAAGATCAAAGCATTCACCGCGCCAATCATGCCAACGTCCTGGCACAGCCTCAGGGGCTATATAAACCCCCTTGCCCAACGCTCTCCTTCTTCAAACCAGCTCAAAAGAGGTAAGTAGTCCAGCTAGGCCTGAGAGTAGGTGGGCTACACACACACTCGTAGAACTGTAGTTACATCAGGTAACTATAATTTCTACTACATGTGTGCTCCGCCCACCTACAAGCTTCGCTATTGGTTACCTGCCGAGTCAAAGGCAGTAGGAGATCAATGTACTCCCAGCTGGATGGGTTCACAACGATTAGCGCGGGAACAAACATCCTCAGGAGCAAAGCAGGCCTACCTCTCCCAAGAGCAGCCAAGCACGCCCCACCCCAGACAACGGTGTCCAGACCGCCTCTCCCAAGAGCATCTGACACCTCAGATGCACTTTCAACTTCCTGCAGAACAGGCTCCTAGTCAAATCTGGCGCCAAATCTGTCATGCAACCTTGAGCGCCAGGCCCCATTCGTCGCGTAGAGGGGCACCCCGGGACATCCTGTCTGCCCCTGTGTTGAGTGCCCCGGGCACATGCCGTGCCTTTAGGGAGGCCAGGTGTGTGTCTGCCCACATTAGGATCTCTGCTGCCCTCCGATGAAGGAGGGGTGATCTGGTCCCTCCCTGCCTGTTCAGGTAGACCACAACTGTCGTGTTGTCCGACCTGATCATCACGTGCTCTCGTTTCAAGCTGGGAGCAAAGTGCAGAAGGACCCTTGGCACCGCTACCATCTCCAGTACATCGATATGGGATAGTGTTAACTCCCAGGCCCCGCCCACTGTAGCCGGCCCAAGGTCCCGCCCCATTCGGTGAGTGAAGTGTCTGTGAATACCTCGACATAGTGTGGGACACATCCTATGCCACCCCCATTTGGAGACGGTCCGGGGTGAGCCAGAATTCCAGGTCCTGCCGAGACCCCGGGGACAGTGAGACCCGTGTCTGTCTGTCCCGCGTGAGATGCAATCGGACCCAAGCAAACCAGCGTTGGAGCCCTCTCATATGAAGGAGCCCCATGCGTACCACCGGGTGAGCCGCTCCCATCATACCCAGTATGGACCGGACCAGACAAGACAGGGCCGATGGAGCCACCACCAGCTCTCTGCATCCAATTCCAGTCCCAGGTACGTCACCCGTTGAGCTGGCAACAACAAGCTCTTGGCCTGGTTCACCACGAACCCCAGCTTCAAGACGTGATGCAGTACTCTGTCCGTCTGCTCCCCGGCCTCCTGGCATGAGGGAGCAAGGATCAGCCAGTCGTCTATGTAAGTCAGAATCCTGAGACCCTAACGACAGAGCGGCTCCAGTGCTGCCTCCAGTGCTGCCTCCATGGATTTGGAAAAGGTGCATGGGTCGAGGGAGTAGTCCTTCAGGTGGGACACCCCTCGTAGCTGCCTGTGTAGCCGGGTGTAGCAGGCCATGTTTAGCATCCCTGCCCCCTTAAGGCTGATTTATGCTTCTGCGTAGGGGGTACGCCGTAGTGTACGCCGTAGGCTACGCACGTAGGTGACGCCGTCGTGAGCATTTATACTTCTGCGTATGTCTGTTTTGCTCTGCAGTACACCGCCGAAACGCTAGTGTTTGAAACGACATTTCAGTCACCCCACGGAATTGTTTTTTTTTTTTAATATATTTTTTTCACCCCACGGAATTGTGCCAAGGCAAAACAACAGTGTGTGTCGTGGTCAACCTGGTGTGTAACTTGTATTGGTGTAAAATATAATGCACCAATAAATGACATGAGGGATATTTTATTTTTTTTAAGTTTGTACTATACATACAAATGGTGGAACTATGTATAAGACAATGCACCATGTAAAGGTGCAATGGTCTATAATTGTTTACATTAAATAGATGCAAAAGAGCAAACTATACAAATAAATTAACTTTAAGATCTTAATGTACTGTAACCTTAACCATAAAATATACATACAGCAGGAACAAACATAATTGGTTCAAACTATATACACAAATTGTTTGATGCAAAAGATAGTAAAAAAAACAGGTGCAATGGTCTTAAATTGTAAATTAAAAACAGATGCAAAAGAGCAAACACAGACACATGTGCAACTATTAGTTAATGTTTATTTACAATAACCTTCACACATTTTTTGAAACAGCAGTATTTTTTTAATAAAAGTGTAAACCATATACAAATGTGGGCATGACAGTGCAATGTATTAATGTGCAATGATCTACAATTATTATCAAAAATAGATGTAAAAGAGAAACTTCACAAATGATTCAAACTACAGTATAACCTGCATGAATTGGTGTGAACAGACAATAAATAAAAAAGCTGAAGTGCAAACTGCAGATACAGTGCATTTCCATATGCATTGCCTGCACTCTGTGGTCCTCCGCAGCAGATCTGCAACAGTTTGTCCAAACCTGTCGCTCTCATCATTGCCTTGACACAGTCTCTGTTGAGCTCCACCCGCCGTTCCTCCAACTGAGCCTCCAACAGAGCAACCTGCACTTGGACCCAGTCATCTTTTTCTTTTCTCTTTCTTTTTTGTGCTATACTTGGACTGTGGGACAAAAGAGATGGCTGGGGACAGAAGAGATGGCTGCGGGGACAGAAGAGATGGCTGCGGGACAGAAGAGATGACTGCGGGACAGAAGAGATGACTGGGGACAGAAGAGATGGCTGGGGACAGAAGAGATGGCTGCGGGACAGAAGAGATGACTGCGGGACAGAAGAGATGACTGGTGATGGGGCTCTACTCTACCACTTGGTAATCGGTCATCATCGCTGTTGGCTGGAGGTCTCACATCCGATAAACCAGTGGAGTTTGAGCTGGTATCAGTCCCATCCTGTGAATATGAAAAAAATAGCAAATAGTATAAGTTATACATAAAAGATGATGCATTCCTTGTTAAATCATAGATAGATAGAGCTATAATAACAGCATATTCATACATTGCAAATGCTAAATTGTTGCATTTGTATTTTCTGTAAGCCAAATAAAATTACAATCTATTATATTACATAAATACAACCCATTACATATAATTACAACCTATTACACATGCTTTTGGACTCACAGGTATATTATTTTTGCAAAAAAAATACCCATGTGGTAGCATTGCTAGTTAAGTCAGCTAACCGAAACACAATAGAGGTTCATAAAAGGACGTGCATTATTTACCTTATCGTCAAAGTTTGACTCCGTAAGCCGATGTTTGACATGAGGTGCAGCCAAGATAGGAATATATAAAACGCTGGGATTGTTTTTCCTCCTGGATCCCCGCTCCTTGAGGCAAGTTTTTTTACGGAGACGAGCGCACTTGTCTCGAGAGTTCTTCCATCTCTTCATGCACTCCGCTACATCTAAACCCACGTTGGAGAAGGCTGTATTTCCTCACTTCTTCAATTAATCGCTCGGTAACTTAGACCATTTCCATGTTGGCTCTTCACTGAATTTCGGAATTTAAAAATGGCGGGCGGTCCAGAGAGCAGAAGACCATTCCGGAAATGCGTAGGAGGAAACGTGATACTATCCAAGCCGACCAATCACAGATCTTACGGTCCGCGTCGTCGCGACGCGTAGTTACATTTTTGAGGAGGTGCGCGTCAGGCTACGGCGTAGGGTACGGCGTAGGGTACACGTCACTGCGTATGCTACGCCGTAGCTTCGACGCGCACCCTACGCAGAAGCATAAATCAGCCTTTAGGCCAAAACTTGGCACTGCCTTGATAACAGTGGGGACGAGCCCACAGCCCACAATATCTGCACGCCGCCCCTGGCAATTGCAGAGTGAATCCTGGGCTGTTTACCAGCCAGATTTGAGTTACCAGAGAGCGCAGGGGAGCGCCTCTTAAGCCCCTCCCCTGGGAGAATGGAAGGAGCCGGTACTACTGCAGGTACGCCGGACCCACCTAAGCAAAGCACAATCCGCCTGCATGGCGTGGTGGATGGGGGCGGGCCATAGAGAGCTGGAAGGGATGATCCAGAAGCATGCTTTTTTAATGATAAGTAACGGGCCCTGCGGCCTTTATTAACATGATTCTCATTGAAGGAAGACATATGAGAGCGGGAGGAGCGGGGACAGGGTCAGCAGCGGCAACGGTGGGGCGGACCCTCACTCACTCCCCGAGTTTTCCCGGATACCCGTCGCTGGTCAGCACAACGATGCCACATGTCATGCCGCTCGCGTCTCGGCTTGAGATGCGGAGCAAGCTGCTGGGAGGTTTTGGAGGCTGACTCCAGCCGGTCTACCAGAGACTGTTTGTCAGGGCCAAACAGGGATGAGTTGGAGAGCGGCAGACCGAGAATGCGTCTTTGCAAGGAAGACAGGCTGAGCCACAGGTGTCTAGTACCGAGCTGTGCCGCGCTCATGGTGCGGCCCCCATCTACAGCAAAAGCTTGGGACAGCCTCAGGAGAGCAGCCGCTGTGGTCTGGACCTCGTCTATTTCCTCGGGCGTGAGAGCAGACCACTCATGCGCGAGTTTTTCCAAGGAGCCCGCCGGGAAGGCCATATTTCTAGCCAACGCCACTACCTGAGCGCCGTTAGCGTCGCAGTGATCCATCAGCGACGCCGTTAATCTGTTTCTCTCAGATGGTAGAGCCAGCTTACCGCTCGGCCAGGGAGTAGATGACGGGAGCAAGCACATTCTCACACCATCTTCAGTGGGTGGGATGCCGGAGATCTCGTTCCAGCCCTCTACAATGCAGTAGCCCAGATATCCCCAGGTGAGGCTCCTCGCCGAGAGCGGGCTCTGCCATTCTCGCTGGGCATAATGGGCAATGGGCGTCATCAGAGGGCAGAGAGTCACCACACGTGGTCGAGAGCCGGTCAGTGATGCTAGTCCCAGTGTGAAGTCCGCCGGAGCTGTCTCAAGCGGCTGGGGCGGGAGCGGAGTCCTAATTCACGCCGCAGCGGAGGCGAACAGCTGCAGCAGATCATCTAACGGGTACTGATGAGCTGGCTGAGGACCAGGGCCGGAATGTCCAGTGCAGGAGGTGCCAGTGTCCTCGCCACGGCTCTCCCCATCCTCACTTCTCGCTGCCCAGTTTAACTGAGGTGGTGTAGCGGCTGGGCACACCGCTATGGGTACCAGCGGCAGGTTGAGTGGAGCCGGAGAGACTGGACCCATAAACGCAGCGCGACGTCCGGTCTCCTCTCTGGGAAAGCCATGGCAGGCGGCGCAAGTAGACCGCTCCAGCTGGTGATAGGTCGTGGCCGTCCTAGGGCAGCAGCCAGGCGCAGCAGGAATGGCTTTTTAGGTGCCATTGATAACAATATTGTCCAAGAGATGGTACAGTGTTTATCTGAGCAGTCGCGGACAGCATCCTTAATTCAGCGTCTTTGCTACCACACAGCACCGAAACAAAACACCATTCGGCCCCCCAGCAGTTATGCCAATGTTGGCTCGCCGGCCAACAGCCTCGCAACGGGAAGGCTTCACTGCCCAATAAATTAAAAATTTTAACATGAGATATATAATCCTCCATCCATCATCTTCCACCGCTTATCCGGGGCTGGGTCGCAGGGGCAGTAGTCTAAGCAGAGACGCCCAGACTTCCCTATCGTTCCCCTACTTCCTCCAGCTCGTCCGGGGGGATACCGAGGCATTCCCAGGCCACCCGAGAGACAAAGTCCCTACAGTGTGCTAGGTCTAGGTCTCACTCCTGGTGTCCAAGAGGCATCCAAAACAAATGTCCGAGCCACCTCAGCTGGCTCTTCTCGATGTAGAGGAGCAGTGGCTCTACTTTGACCTCCTTCCGAGTGACCGAGTTCCTCACCCTATCTCTAATGGTACGTTCACAACCAAACGCGAATTGCGTGAATAAATTGTGCTATTCGCGCGTAGTTGGACGCTTGAACATTTTGAGTTTACTCCCTTCATTCGCGCGTGACATTTACATAAAATACGCGAATTTGCACCATGGGAGGGGCTTCTGCCAGGCGGGTTGTCTTCCGGTCTCGTTGAAGAATGGTTGTGATGGATTTTGTCGAGAGAGTAGCTGTGCTCTAGTTACTTTGGAGGACTGAAAAATGGCGTGAACCTGTTCGGTGATGTGCGGGGGTCCATCGGATGCTTTATAGGGGGACCCAGCTCCATGAGTTTCACAAACTCCTTCAGGAGCTGTTGTCTCGAGTCGGTGCAAAGATTTCCTGCAGGACACCAACTACTGACGCTCTATTCAAGTCGGTCTATCTGTGTTCAGTCAATACTTGGTGTGATTATGAGTAATTAATATGTGGTCAACTACAGTCTTCTGAACACATCAGTACAGTCAATAGAGTGTTATGCCTATAAAACTGTAAATTGTCGTAAAACATCCAGAGACTTGAGGTACTTAGGGCATATCTCATCCAACCCCGATGCCTTTCCTCAGTGACTTCGGCTTGGGTGATGGATGAGTCCACCTCTGAGCCATCGCACTCTGCTTCCTCAGTGGAAGACGTGTGGGTGGGGTTGAGGAGCTCCTCAAAGTATTCCTTCCACCATCTAACAATGTCCCCAGTTGAAGTCAGCAGATTCCCATCTGGCAGGGCAGGGCACTGCTTCCCCCTCCTGAGGCGCCGGACAGTTTGCCAGAATTTCTTCGAGGCCGACTGATTGTCCTTTTCCATGGCCTCACCTGAAACTCTTCCCAGACCTGAGTTTTATCCTCCACAAACACCCGGGCTGCAGTCCGCTTGGCCTGCAAGTACCTATCAGCTGCCTCAGGAGGTCAGGGGTTGCCGCCACAACAAGCACCAGAGACATTACGGTCACAGCTTCGAGTGGTCACATCAACAATGGAGGTGGAGAACATGGTCCACTTGGACTCAATGACTCCAACCTCTTTCGGGATCTGGTCGAAGCTCTGCCGGAGATTTGAGACAGACTCTCACAGTGCATTTGTGTCTGCCGAGTCTGTCCAGCTTTCTCCCCCGCCATTGGATACAACTCAGCACCAGGTTGTGATCAGTTGACTCTCTTCACCCGAGTGTCCAAGACATACTGACAGAGGTCAGATAAAACAACTACAAAGTTGATCATCAATCTCCAGCCTAGGGTGTCCTGGTGCCACGTGCACTGGTGCTTAAACATGGGGTTCGTTATGGACAAAGTCCAATAACAGAACCACAACACGTGATTGGCCGTTTCTCCCAATCACGCCCCTCCAGGTGTCACTGTCGCTGCTCACATGAGGGTTGAAGTTCTCCAGTAGAACGACGGAGTCCCCGGTCGGAGCACTTTCCAGCAACCCCTTCAGAGTAGTGGAGAGACCAGCCTCTCTCGAGGAGTTGGGTTCCAGAGCCCAAGTTGTGCGTGGATGTGAGCCCGACTATCTCTAGTCGGTATCTCTCAACCTCCCGCATAAGCTCAGGCTCCTGAGACATTCGATGTCCCTAGCTCCAGATTCCGTGTCCGAGGCCTCCGCCTTTGACTGCCATCCAATCCAGTTTGCACCAGCCCCTTACGGCTCCTCCCGCAGGCCACCAGTGCTCGCATGTAAGCGGGTGGGGCCACAGTTACACCATACCGGGTGACATCACCGTCCTTAATATTTTATTATCCATAAAGGGTTTTGAACCGCTCTTTGTCTGGCCTGTCACTTAGGACCTGTTTGCCTTGGGAGACCCTACCAGGGGCATATAGCTCCGACAACTTAGCTCCTAGGATCATTCGGGCACTCAAACCCCTCCACCATAAAGTTTGCGGTTTATTCAAAAGCATAGGCACCTCAGCAACCGCGTTCAATGGAAGTTCTGGTTCATTTGGAATACATTGTAAAGAAGAGGAGAAGCAGGGTCTCTTCTTAGAAAAAGATTTTTAATTTAAATGAAAAATGGAAAAATAAAACATGATCAGCTCTGATGTGGTGGAGGCAGCTGGGGCTAAAACCTGTTTTATGCTATTTGGCGACTGTTACAAACATGTCCTTGTTCATTGGTTACCTGGTCCCATGTGTCGAGTGCAGTAAAGGAAGGGTCGCTCCTGCTCACACAGTGTTCCAGTCATTTAACGCATGACAGTACCGGAACAAGAGCCGGTAGCCAGGACAGGATCTGGATACCACACACACTGGAGTTAGTGCAGAGGAGGTTTAATTCAGGGAAGATTAACAGAGGCAGGCAACAGTCACTCATGAATGAAGGGCAGTTTGATTCAGGAGATACATCACAATATTCTCTGTTTTAGTTTATGAGCAACACAGGTTTCATAAAAACACCTAGTAAAAAGTGGTGACTTAGTTTATGAGAGTGATTGTAGGCATGGACATATAACACTGTTGCTGATATTCTGTAAATAAAGTCTCATTTCTGAGCTTTACTAGATCGAGGTTTAAACCGCAAATGGTATAATGTAAAAGTTAGTAAAAAAAAACAAGCTTTATGATGCCATCTACTATTTACTATAGGGGATTTTATAAGTTAAATTTGCCATTCACATGTGCGCAAATAAAATTATTTAATAATCATATAGCGCTTTTTACACCCAAAGAGATTTAAATATACATAAGTTCACACACTGGTGGTAAGCTACAGCTGTAACTACAGCTGCCCTGGGGCAGACTGACAGAGACGTGGCAGCAATTTTGCCTTCTCCGGTACTCCAGTGTTACCGCTGGAACACCACTGGAGGCAGAGTGGGTTAAGTGTCTTGCCAAAAGACACATCAACAGTATGAACTGTGGGGAGAGCAGGAATCAAACTACCAACCTTCCAGCAATAGGATGACAGGTTTACCACTGAGCCACTGCGCCCCAAATCACATTCTCAAAAAAGGAACGCTCCCATTTGTCTACACCGGTTTGTGATGTGACGTTCCAGGAAGTGTATTAGCTGCCAAGAAGATGTACTTTCAGCTGAATGTCTTTTAACAGAGAAACACCTCAAAAAAGAAAAATATCAACAGAGAATAAAGAGGAAACATAAAAACTCTAAACTTCAGATTGGTCTAATGTATTAGTAATTTGGAGAAAATTTTGTCCGGTTTTATTTTTCTAATAAAAGAGGAGGTCCCTGGGCTGCTTTTGGGGAAGAGTGGAGTCAGGGAAGGGAACAGAAAATTGGGTAGTGCAGCTTTAATTGTGGTGAATGTAGTAGCCTAGTTTTTGTAGTGATTTCCATTATAAGTGATGATTGCAGTTCAAAAGAAATAAATCACCAAATCAAGTGGTATTTCTGTGTGGTAATAAGCCATTTTTTCAGCACAAAATTTGTTAAAATGTATAAAATGCCCCTTTATAATATTCCATAGGTAGTACTTTATTACCTTTTTTCATTCATTTTCTACCGCTTAGTCCCATTAAGGGTCGTGAATGGCTGGAGCCTATCCCAGCAGCTTTGGGCCTGAAG
This sequence comes from Neodontobutis hainanensis, assembly GCA_024349245.1. NCBI lineage: Eukaryota > Metazoa > Chordata > Actinopteri > Gobiiformes > Odontobutidae > Neodontobutis > Neodontobutis hainanensis. The sequence goes on along the minus strand of JALDNG010000375.1, from coordinate 330,960 downwards.
TGGGGTACACCCTGGACAGTGGCTATAGAGTTGCAGGGCTAATATTTAGAGACAGGCAGTGACAGACAACAATTCACTCTCACATTCATTCACTAGGGACACTTTAGAGTTGCCAATTAACCTGTACATGAATGTCTTTGGATGGTGGGAGGAAGCCGGAGTACCCGGAGAGAACCCACGGTAACACTAGGAAGACATGCAGACTCCTCACAGAAAGACTTTATTACCCTTTTTAACCATTGTGAAGTGTTGCTCATGTTTTTCTGTCAAAAGCCCAGGGACTAAATGGAAATCAGTATTCTTTCTTTCTGGCAAATTTACACCTGTAATACTATTAAGATACACATTTTCTATTTGATAAATAAATAATAAAAATAAACATAAACATTTCTCTCTTCCATTTACTTCCATTCATATGTTTGTAACCACAAAATAACAGAGAACCTCCACTGACAACCACAAAATAACCAAACACATTCTATTTCCAGAGAAATGCATTAAGTAGGATGAGGTTTCTATGGTTACAGTGAGAAACTCTGTGGGCCCCATTAAAAGTCCACATACTGTGAACTTGACAAGAGTGAGCATTTGCTGAATTATCTATTAGTGTATGCTCTGCACAATAACTGGCCCAGACAAGTGCTACAGGGCAGAGGCTTATCTGCAGGACAGGAAGTTATTACTGCATTGACGGGATGGATTGGTCAAATTAGATACATGGTTAAGCAGCGCTACAGTTATGGACAGACTAAGCCAAGTAAATAGACTACTGAGCATGTTCCAGAAACATGCACCACAGAGAATCCATTCATTAACCAGAATAGTCAGACTCTTCTTTCTTCTCTGTTCCTGCTTGACAAAGACCAAACAGGGGTGAAAGGCGTTGGCAAACAAGGCAATTGCCTGGGGCCCCACAATGGCTGTTGCTTACTGAGAAAATGTATAACTGAGAAATGTATAATTTCAAGGGAAAACTAAGGTGATTTAAAATTTCATGGCATCAACACATCTCAAAGTTGGGACAAGGCCAGGATTACCACTGTTTGGCATCCCCTCTTCTTTTTATAACAGACTACAAAGATTTGGAAACTCATGAGACAAGTTGCTCAAGTTTAGGAATAGGAATGTTGTAATACAGGCTTCTAGTTGCTAAACTGTCTTAAGTCTTATTTATTCCATCTTCCTCTATATGATGCCCCAAATGTACTGCAGGCTGGCCATTTCAGAACCGGATCCTTCTTCAATACAGCCATAATGTTGTAATTGATGTACTCTGTGGTCTGGCATTGTCATGTTTGAAAAAGCAAGGTCTTCCCTGAAACAGACAATGTAACTGTAAGCTGCCCATGCCACACGCACTCATGCCCCCATCCCATCAGAGAATGCAGGCTTCTGAACTGAGATCTTAACCACTTGGGTTGTCCTTTTCCTCTTTAGTTCAGATGACATGGTCGTCCCAGTTTTCTAAAAAGAACTTAAAATTTTCTAATGAGCCTTGCCCCAGAGAAAACGCCTGGCGCTTTTGGATTATGTTTAGATATGGCTTCTTTTTTGAACTAAAGACTTTTAGCCGGCAACGGCAAATGTCACGATGGATTGTGTTCACCAACACAATCCATTGGAAGTATTCCTGAGCCCATGTGGTGATTTCCATTACAGTAGCATTCCTATATGTGATGCAGTGAAGATCACGGGCATTCAGTATGGTTTTCCGGCCTTGACCCTTACGCACAAAGATTGTTCCAGATTCTCTTAATCTTTGGATGATAATATGCACTGTAGAGGATGATAACTCAAGTCTTTGCAATTTTTCTCTGAGAAAATACTTTTTGATATTGCTCCACTATTTTTTGCTGCAGCATCCGCCGCTTCTGAGAAACATTGCCACTCTGAGAGGCTCTTTTTATACCTAAGCATGTTGCCAATTGACCAAATAAGTTGCAAAGTGGTCCTCCAGCTGTTCCTTATATGTCCTCTTACGGCCTCTTAATGCTACCTGTCCTCACTTTTTTGGAACGTGTAGCTCTCATGAGCCCAAATGAGCCCATATTTCAACATTTGATATGTTATCAAATGTTGATAACATTTGATAACATATATTAACAATATATATATATATATATATATATATATATATATATATATATATATATATATATATATATATATATAATATAATATAACAATATTTTATTTATTGTGAATAAAATATAAGTTTATGAGATTTATGAGATTTATTATAGCATTCCTTTTTTATTCGCAATTTGTAAAGTGTCCCAACTTTTTGGGAATTGGGGTTTGTAAATGGAAAGGACCTGGCACACAGAAGAGCACATCTTGCAGACTTAAATTTTTATCCATTAGTCTACAAAGTAATTGAAAAATCATCCGTGTCCAGAATCCTTTAATATTTCCAGTCCTTGCATCTAACCCATACCCATTGTGTGCAGTGTCCATGTTTGCAGTGATGGCAAAAATGTGTCTATAATATTGGTAATGATTTTAGTCTGCTAGAAAACTGCGTTTTCACTCACCCGTCACAAGAACTATTGTCTTTTTTAATTGCCTCTTCATCACAACATACAGCACAAACCACATGCAAAACATGCAAAAAGTGGTCCATGTTTTCACTGTTCTACATATTGTTTGACATGTGTTTGGTTTTCTGGTGAAGTTGGACTATGAGTATACTTTGACTGAGCTGTGTGTTTCACATAAGAAAGTGCTGCTAAAAACATTTTGGTTGAAAGCACAGACGCAACAGTGGAAGAGTGAGCCATTCCAGGTGATGGAGTGGGCAGTATGTCTGGTTGTGTCTCGGCACACTCGGATCCCTCAGTGCTAGGTCACATGGTTGGGGGCTGCCGCATGGCACCCATGTGCTGAGCTTTGTGACACACACTTCCTCCTGACCCGTTGTCAATTCCAATTGGTTTGCTCTTGAATACACGTGCCTCACTGCATTCTATGGGACTGGAAGGTAAAAAGCGAGCAAAAAGTGACCAGCGCCAGTGTGGATCTCAAACAAACAGACTTCATTAAGAACCTAAATTCCACAGTCATTGAGCTAAATCAATTTCCCTGAGCCCTATTCTGCACCAGGCAAGAGTCTAAACCAAATCTATCACACAAATCTACAGCTCACAGGCTTTAACTAATCAGCCATTTACATGTAGGTGCTACATTCCAGAGTCCCAGAAGCAGCAAGACATGTTGATGCACACACTCTGTTCCTTGCTGCTTTATAACTGGTGGTTCTGCACTCAGCACTAAACCGAACACAGTCTCTTTCCTTACATAACGCCTTTGAATCATACATCACATTTCCTAAAATTGAGTGGTGACAATGACCTGGCATTAGATTAACAGTGAGGCAGTTCTGGCCAGATCTAAATGCATCACCATGCATCACTCACTGCAGCCGGTTCCATTCCACTGCCTGTGCCTATCCTCGGCTTCAGGAGGCAATAATTAGCCCTCTTCACTTATTTGTGGCAATTTCCTTAAGAAAATGAAGAGCTAATATTTGGAACAAATGCATGCAGACACCTAGCTGCGCAGCCCTGTTGCCTGGTAACTGTGTTTTAGTGGAATGTTTAAATCCTGATTTGATCTGGGGGTCCTGTGTTTGAATTCATAATCCTTTATCAGAGGATCACTGATAAGAAAAGAGTTCAAACTGATGTAGGATTTTGTAATAAATGATCTATATAGCATTCATTGCAGAGTTTATTGTATTTCATGCAGATGTAGAAATAGTATAGAAGAGTGATCATCTATCTTCTGCAGTACAGTCAACAAAAAAGAGGAACTCTATCTGTAAACAGCTTATGCTTATTTCAGTATAACGCCATAGAGTAGTTTAAAGTGTGCACTCTAAAGGGGGAATAAATATATGTATTTTAAAGCTATGAATATGATTCAAGAGTTGGGAATGAGGAGTACTATGCAGGGCACAGTAGGTGGTCCTTCACTCACAAAAGTCACTTAACACTTCTGGAAGAAGCAGGGTCTCACTGAAAGGCATGGGAGTGATGGAAGCTGGACTTTAGCGGGAGCTGTGTCTTGTTCACATCTCTGTTTAGGACACGTTTGCGTCAAAAACCCGAACCACGCTTTGTATTGATGATTGATATTTTTTGACATAAAATGTGTTAAAATTTTGTATTTTTGTAAAAACGACCATGAGAGCGGGTCAGTTAGCAGCTAATGAGCAGAGACAAGCTGTAGCCTACCACAGAGTTACAGTTATTTGGGTCTGACAGAACTGTGACAGAACCACAGCTCACCCTCAGGAGAGGCTCATTACAGACACACTAAACTTTACAGAAAATACAGGACATTTGTTCAGAAAAAGACAAGTTTAACAAATGGATGAGTGATATAAAACACCTTCTGTTAATGACGTAATGCATTATACACAAGGCTTTGTTGGTTTTATTATAGTGGTGACAGTGTACAGATGAAAAATAACAGTTTACCTCAGGTGTGCTGTCCGTCCTGAGACACTGTGTGGCTTGTGTAAGTGCTGACGAAGATGTCAAAGAGTTTAGATGTGTCATTAAAATGCATATTTAGTTTTTAATCTGAATATCATTGTCATTTGCCGATCACTTATACACGGAGTGTGGAAAATATTAGTCACACATTTCCTTTGGGGAATAAGATTTTTAAATTCTAACCATGATTGTTATTATCCCTGACTGAAGTAAAAAAACTGAATATTACAGAATTATACAGTCAGAGCTCAAAAGCCTGGTAGAAGCAGGACAATGAGAAAACTTTAGTAATTATTTTCCCATGATTATGTTTCTGGCTGATGTTAAGATATTGTTCTAGTGTCGGTATTGTGATAGGTATTGATCTAAACTCAAGATTTTGGTTTGGTGACAACAATAGATAGCACATGGTTCAGGTAAGGTTTTGCATTGGCATTAAAATGGCAACACTTCCATCCTAACACTATTCAGACCACTTCTGCTGGGTTTTGACCATTCTTTTAAATAAAAATAGCCTTTTTCAGAGAAAATGCAACTGAATACAAGCTTGCAGAAATATCTTCATCATGTAAAAGACCGTTAGTTAAAGTTAAAGCTTGAGCATCCATGTTGAGATACTGTCTTGTGAACACAATTGTGCATTCCTTCGCTAACCTTTACTATAATGCTGAATGATTATTAAAGATAGAGTAGAAGTAAGCCTGTGCAACAAATACCACAACACACATGCAGCAAGTATGAATGATAATGCCTGCATGATAGGCACTTCAGAGAAAGCACAACAGCTTTTACAACAGTAATTCTCATTGATACCAGCAATACAACAGTAAAAGAGCAAACAGAGTCATTATTAGGAGAACCCTGAGGATGGTGCCAGATGGTGTTTTGGGAGCTGTTACAATCTGTGCTCTCCAGCGTGCTGATGCACATATTTGTTTCTCTGATGTCTTTGTGTATGTGCATGTTTGTATAAAACCCAAAAGGACTGTGCTTTGAAGCGCTGCATACGGCTGGTGTCAGAAGTGTTGATGTAACAGGCTGCAGTGAGCAGTCTTCTGACTGACAAAGTGCGTTCCACTATAAATACCTCCATTTAAGAGGGAATATTAGACACTTTTGCCAAGTGAATAACTTTATTGTCAATGCCATTTGCCAGCAAAAATACAATTGTGTCTGTATGAGAGGATTAAACTGTTGATGCTAATAGGGTTAAGCCTTTACCAGTGAGTGTCATACTGTGTGTCAGGAAGGGTGCGAGGTCAGGTTATCACCTGTCATAATTACTACATTCATTTTCTACTTTCTGTGTGGAAAAGGGAAAAAATTGTGAACCTGTCAAACACAGAACAAATGTTACATAAAGTGCACATCCTGTACTGTATGAATTTGTGATTTTTCTTTCAGAAAATGTGAATGATAACAAAAAACTTTTTTTCACTCATAGTAAGTGATTGGATGAAGCTATTTATTTAACTGTGTTAACACTTTTTAAATCATAATGACAACAGGAACTACCCAAATGACAATGATCAAAAGAGATTTTGGCCTAATAACATGCACAAGTGACACAAACAGGTTTGAAGAGAAGAAGTGTTTCTTTTTTTAAATGACATCATTCTAATCTCTGAAGTCAGAGAGCTGCGGCAGTTTCCCACATTTGAGGGACTTCTGAGGAGTTAATGTAATCTAGACAGAGAATGTATTGTTTTAATTCAGAAAAATTTTGCCATAAGACACTGACTCTGTCTAAAACCGGAAACAGTTTTTGCCTAGGGGTAGCTTAGGTGACTGGAGCCTATCCCAGCAGCTTTGGGCCTGAGGCGGGGTACACCCTGGACAGTGGCCATAGAGTCGCAGGGCTAATATTTAGAGACTGACAGACAACCATTCACTCTCACATTCATTCACTAGAGACACTAGAGTTGCCAATTAACCTATACATACATGTCTTTGGACGGTGGGAGGAAGCCGGAGTACCCGGAGAGAACCCACATTAACACGTGGAGGAACCCACGTGTTAATGTGGGTTCTCTTCGGGTGAATGAATGTGAGAGTGAATGGTTGTCTGTCAGTGTCTGTCTCTAAATATTAGCCCTGCGACTCTATGGCCACTGTCCAGGGTGTACCCCGCCTCAGGCCCAAAGCTGCTGGGATAGGCTCCAGTCATCTAAGCTACCCCTAGGCAAAAACTGTTTCCAGTTTTAGACAGAGTCAGTGTCTTATGGCTCAATTTTTCTGAATTAAAACAATACATTCTCTGTCTAGATTACATTAACTCCTCAGAAGTCCCTCAAAATGTGGGAAACTGCCACAGCTCTCTGACTTCAGAGATTAGAATGATGTCATTTAAAAAAAGAAACACTTCTTCTACTGTTTATAGTAGTAGTATACAGCTACATCTCCAGCCTTTGACACTCCTGTGATGGACTAAGGCACTGACTCACCACAAAACCTTTGTTTCTGACATACAAATTGTGCATGTAATAGTTACTAAAAGAACATATTTCTATTTAGCAGAGAAGGAGTGGGTTTAGGTAATTTTGCAGGTTAGCCTCATTGCATTGTAGCCTCAATGTATTTTTGGGAGATGTTGCATAGAGCACAAAAACAATTTATCATACACTTATTGAATTACTTCAAAGGAAAGTAGTTCAACAGTTATCATTTGAAAAAAAAAAAATAATTGCCTTGAACATCTTTTCAAACATATTCTCAATTATATTTTTCTCCCAAATAAGACATCTCTGTGGTCCAATCACTGCAGAGCAGACAAATCTGAATCAAAGTTTACTGCCAAAAGGGAACAGTAGTAGAAATTTGTTTTGGCACAAGACAAGAATCACCAAAGTAAGACACTTTTCACATAGCAAATATAATAAGCTATTAACAGAATCTAGAAAAAAAAAAATACAAAAAATAAACTTAACTAAAATAACGAATGCGCATCTATATAAAGGTATGTACCCAATAGTGCAAAAAATGGGCAGTGCAAAACGTCCAGTTGTGCCTCTTAGCTTCACCGTGCTCCTCCCAGTGCACACCCACTGCCCTGCAGCATGAGGCCACAGAGGATAAAAGTGCTCTGGGGTGTGGACTTGTGCCACATTGGCCGCTAAGGTTGAATACATCATTTGCAGGTTTTTTTCTAAAGTGCTTCTGATTATCAAAGACCCTTTCATCAATTGCTGTATGGGGGTAGAATCCATATTAAATGGTCTTCTATAAGTGGGCTGTCATTCCCTAAAGCTGCTCTTTAAATCCTGCTTCCTGGACGCAACCATTACTTAAAGGTGTCTGAAAAAATATGAAAACTCTCACTCCCCATGCTCGTCTTGGATGGGACTCTTACTTTTACTTGCAAACTACTGCAAACAGTTTTCATAACCTAAAATCAATAAAAAAAAACCTTAAAATTTTGTAATTTTATTTCAAGAGCATGGTTAAGATACCAGCTTTAAAAGTAGAAACAAGGCGTTGCATTGCATTTAGCTGCGTGATATTTAAATGTTAGTCCCTAAAAGTTTGGTTACAGTTTTACCTTGCTGCATTTAATATGGGCAAATTATTATTTTGTTATTTATTTTATGTTCAACAACCTTTACTTATGCATGTGCCACTCAGAAAAAGATGATCAGGAAAAGATGTTACAAGTATTGCTTTTAGAGAAGGGTATTTTCTTTTTACAATGAGGCCATTGACAAAAACATGAGAGGAATTAAAGACCATATGGTGTAAACAGATGGTAATATGAGTACAAAGCAATGAGAATTAAAAGGGATTTTACACAGAACAATAAATAGAGTGCAATCCATTGGAGTGCAGAAATACGGTACATACAGTAAAGCAGAGCTTTTTTGTGACAATAAACAATATTTTAACCCAAACTGTGAGTTTGCAGATCCACATTGGTTACCTATATCCAGTACAAAAGCATTTAATTAGTCTCGAAAAGCATTATTGTGTACATTTAGTGCTGGTGGTCAGGTTTATATTTATTGTATAAAGTCATGTAATTTACACAGCAGGTACAATATTGTACTATCCTGTAATAATAATAATAATAATAATAATAATAATAGATAGAATGGATTTCTATAGCACTTTCTAAGACTCTCAAAGCACTTTACAGAGTCCATTATTCATTCATTTCCATTACATTAAATTTATTCATTTAGCTTTTATCCAAAGCGACTTACATTGTTCTACAGTAATTACCAGTGTTACAGCCACTGGAGGCAAGGTGGGTTAAGTGTCTTGCCCAAGGACACAACGACAGTATGAACTGTGGGGGAGAGGGAATCGAACCAACTACCTTTTTTTTGGTTGGGTTGAAAGACGGTTCACAGTCACAAACTGTTGCAGATGGTCCAACCATCATTCTCACACCAAAGCCATAGACACTGGAGACTAGGTGGGTTAAGTGTGTTGCCCAAGGACAAAAAACAGTATAAACTGGGGAGAGCAAGAATTGAAACGCCAACTTTCCAGTTATAGGACGACTGCACCACTGCGCGCCACTGTAACTTATGTCATCTATGTCATCAACAGGCAACAGTGTTAAGCTCAACCTTACTGTACCTCATCTACCATTTTGATCCCAAATTGCTTGACTCTTCATTATAATTTTGATAATGAAAAGCACTTGCCTTACCATAATATGTGGTAACAGACTTTCTATGGTTTGACCAAGGTTTAGAGCATGTAAATCCAGCATTTGTTGGAACTGATTGTGAATGTGAGATCTCTTTATGCGCAGTAATAAAAAGAGCCTTGAAGTCAGTGCCTAAAATAACACCACTGAGTGTCTCTGAGGCACCTCTGCTGCAGGATGCTTTCGAGAGCTGCCGCAACAAGCAAAGGCTCCCAAACAAAACACTGCCCACAGAGGAATAAACAGAGACAAGCAACAATTCTTTTTGGATCTGCATCTAACCACTTCATATAGACTGTCTCAAGGTCTCTGTTGATCATCAAGGTTGTTCAGTTCAGTTTAGTGGTGCCAATGTGAAAGAACACTGCCCACAAGAGAAGGCTAAGAGTTACAAGGTCTGGTGCTAATCAGACATTCCATAGAAATATAGAAAAAACGTTGAAAGAAATGTGAGTGTGTGTACGCGTACAATGCATGTCCTGCTTCAATAAACCATCATAGGGGGAGTTTGAAAAAAGTACAAATTTGCCATTTGTCATTAATATATTGTTTATTTTAAATGAGTGTGTGTTAAGTTTAAAGAAAAACTGTAAAATGCAATGCACTGTCACATAATTATATTGCTGCATCTTTGCCACACCCACTCGAGAAATCCTCTAAATCCCCTGACATCAATTATACCTCGCAGTCCTCCTGAGATTGTACTGATAATGTAAGGTTAGAAATGTGAGTGAATTCATACATGGAACCCCTCCATATAAAGTCAGGGGGGGGGGGGGGGACTGCTTTATACTGTCGTTCCAGTGTTGCAAATGGTAAAATGCACTGCCTACACTCCTTGATGAAAAACTAAAGTTCATGACTCATTGCAGAGCTACAAGGCCATGCGCTAAACAAGAGTGCAAGCGGCCAGAACAAATCTGCCCCAGTTCAATAGAAAGCATCAGTTTTGGCGGAGAGAGCTGAGAAATGATTCTAATTTTAATGAGCCTAACATCACATCCTCCAAGTGACTGCAGCCCACTCCTCCCTTAGCCACAAGAAAGCGCATGATAAAAGGTTTCCACGTGGAGGCAGTGGTCTGTGAGGGCAGTGAAGGAGGTATAGGTTCAGTTCACACATATCATATGTAAATGTAATTTGCACTAGAGCTACAGCCTAGTTGAAATGGAAAACCCATTTTCAATTAGCATAATTTAGCTGTACAGTCAAATAAAAATATTATTCCATACTTTACTGTATGTCTGCATGATATATACTATAGGTAGTGTTTGTACACAGAAACCTCAAAGAGGTCTCAGACCTGGAGGTCGACCAAAGTACATGAGAGCACGGGGTAGTTCAATTATCCCAACTATAGAATTTAAAAGAGGTATGCAGAGAAAACCAGCCTGCTGCATCACATACTCGCTGCATTGCTACCCCCTTTACCACAGCCGTTAAAGGGAAGGCAAGGCTTTACAGGAATAAAAGACAATTTACAAGAATTAGAAACATTTAAGAAACATAAGAAAAATCAAAACATTTTAAAAGAAGAGTGCAGATAAAAAACATAAAGATGCAACCCCTCTGGTTTGAATGAGCCCTTAAAACAATAGGAAAATCTCAACCACATGTTCCATAGACCAGGGCAATAGTGTCCCTCACACAATGCAACATAGTCTGCTTTGTGGCAGCAGCCCCCCTTGTTGCAACCTCCAAGGCTTATGCCACTGGCTAATGTGGTGGACACAAATCCAAAAAGCATGCACCATAACAAGTGAAGCCTCTCCAGCTCTGGAGTAGAGAATGGCAGAAGGCTTCAAGAACAACCAGATTAGAAGGCAAGAATGGAACCTTTGGGGGATAATTGAGGTGAGGGTGCAAAAAAACCTTGACCAACCCAGGGGCAAAATCTAGGCAGGATGGCGAGACCTACAGATCATTCAAGAAAATAAAAAGTCACACACAAAACATAACCAATGTGATACAGGGCAATGATTTTTCTATTTTTTTCTTTTTATTTTACACTACATTTTACATTCATGAGATAAGGCTAATAAGAATAGTGTATTTGAAAGGGGACAAAGCAGTTTCATAAAACACATCTCATCTTTTATCCCCAAGCCTTCAAAATTACAAATGATCAAGTTGTCACAGTACAGAACAAAACAGATCACTACAAACAAAATGCCACAAGGGCTCACAAAGTTCATATTCCGTTTCTGATGCACAGAAATTGCGGGCTTCTTGGATTATTTTCTTTTTATTGCTACCGTTTCAAGACAGGAGCATTTAAGTCTGTTGTAATTTGTTCCAAGTCAAACTCCAATTGTCAAAGAACCCACAATGACACGACAAATGCTAAATACAGTGGTGTATAAGCTGGAGATGGTTGCCTGCCGTGCGCTCAGTGAAAAGGATTTGATGTTCTGTTTTGCAAATAACAGCAGCCGGCACACTCACTCAAAGCTGAGGCTACATCATTAAAATCTAAAGTTGGCTGTGTTTTCTGGAAAGATGCAACATCTACACGCTCCTTTAAAAACCGGGCAGCACAATCTTTCAGAACAGCGGAGCCCCATCTATTACCACAGATTGGCTTGGCAAATCTCAGACAAACATCATAAAAAAAAAAAAGTAAAAAAGAGACGGGGAGGCAGGAGGAAGAGTCATAAAACCTGGCCAATTTTAGTCTGACAACAAGAAGAGTGGTAAGGGGGGCATATAAATGGAGTTGCTGAAAAATATGGTTTATCTACGTCTTGTCCCTTAAGGCCCTGAATGTTTTTTGAGATAACTGCGTGGGACTGTAGGTGAGTCCAGCTTTGTGCAGGGGACAGAAATGTGGTGTTGATGCAGGAATATGATAAAGTCATGTATCAGGAGTCTAGCCGGCTGCATATCAAACATCACGGTATCCCCCTGTCTGCTTTTATTATTGAATTTCTCAGTCAATGTCACCCAATCATAAAGCCATATCTACTATTCAATTGAAGGTGTTGCTCAATAGAGTTACGCAACAGCCATTAGGAGTGAATAAAAGGCAACACTCGCTGATTAGGCTGTATTTAGAGGAGAAGGGAGCCAGTTGTTGATGGTGTAATCAGTGTGACGCGGGGGGCAATTTGGCCCAATCTTCATGCAGAACAGCTTCTTAATCAGGGACATGTGTGCTGTCTTTGTGCATTAACAACTCATTTTAGCTTTTAAGACATTTTAATCTTTTGACTCATCTGTCCCCTGAGAGATGCTCCAGCTGTTCCTTCTGTTGAACATGATGTGAGCATCCATAACGCAAAATGTGCACCAGGAGTAAATCAGGTTCTGCGAGTGTGGGATGTCATTTTTGCAGCACACACTGTGGACAGTATGACGTTTGACTTTTAACATACGTCTTGTGCTAGTACTTTTAGCAAACATTTAAATTCAAGTACAGGAAGCGCATAGATACATGACCTCTGCCTGATGTTCCTCTTCCTACATCAGACAGGTTACAGACTGCAGTTGGTGAAAATAGTTGTCTGTTCTGTTTTTATTAAATTGGTACAAAATAATAGTTTGGGACAATGACAAAATGCTTGTGAAATGTTTTGCTGCTGAATTGGAGCAGCTAGTATGTTACAAATCTTTTTCATGTCATTTACATTTACATTTAATAGACGCTTTTATCCAAAAATGAAACCAATGGAAGAAATTAGCAAAATCCATAAGTGCACTAAAAATTACTCTTTTATAGCCCAGCACAGTATACAAAGCTAAGGATAGAATAGGAAATATAATTTTTTGTTTGTGAGTCAGGTGTTGACAGGCGTTGATCTTGTAGATCATTCCAAGTAGCAGGTAGATCATTCCACCAATGGTGTGCATTTATATAGTGCTTTTTTGCCCCCTTCTCAGGCACCAAAATTGCTTTACATCCTGCTTCCATTCACCATATTCACACCTGGGGCAGACAGAGAGGGGGGCTGCCATACACACGGCACTCAAAGCCTTCTCCGACCACCACCAAACTCACCTCAACAGTCACACACATTCATACACTAGAGCTACGGACACTGGAGGCAGGGTGGGTTAAGTGTCTTGTCCAAGAACACAATGACTGTATGAACAGGGGAGTGGGGGAATCAAACCGCCAAACTTCCGGTTATAGGGCAACCGCTATACCACTGAGCCACTGCGCCCAGGTGAGAGTAGGTGAAGATATGAGGGGGCGGAACCAGTGGTGGTCTTGTAGACCAAGAGCATAGTTTTGAACTTGATGGAGGCATCAACAGGGAGCCATCCTAAAGAAGAGAGGAACGCTTTGTCAAAATTCTCTATACCATATGTAAACTGTATGCAATCTGATACAGTGCCTTTTAGTAATATGTTGTTCAATATCATAAAATAAAAAGGCTGCGATTATATAGCACCTATCAAACACGGATTCACACAAACATACCTCGGTGAAGCAGGCAGGTTTAATGTCTTAACAAAAGGAAATTTGACAATGATGGAACTGGACCAATCACCTTCCAGTTATTGCAAATCCTGCTTTACCTCACCCCCCAAAAAAACAAATATACAGACAAGATAAACTGAATATTGAAATAATGTGCAACTTGGATTGTTTAAGTTTCCTCTTATCTTAGGGGTTTCTCAAGGAAGAGTCACTTCACGCCAAAAATATAAAATACTGTATTGTTATGTTATCTTTGCAGCCATAGGATCCATTGTTCGTTAAATAGGCTATAATTCTTTCAACATTTAACTGAAAGAAATGAAAGTCTAGCTAGAACCTCTGCGTGTAAGAAAAATAAATTTCTAATTAATTATGGGGATCCAAACACACTTAGTTAGTCACAATATGTTTTAAATTTTAAAATGTTAAAAACCTGTAGAAGAAAAAACTATGTTAGTAAACTTAAGTCTGGATTGGGTTTCAAAGTGACCTGTTTTTGTCAATGTCATTTTATTTTCACTTGAAGTGATGCTACTGTTTATTGTGAAGTAATGCACAAAGGCCTGGAATTCATCAAATGCCAGAACTTAATTTCAGTTCCAAAAGGATTCACACTGCACATGTTTTAATTGTAAGGCCAAAGTAACAATCTCTTCTATTCCTACTTGGACTTACTGCCTAATCACCATTTTACTGTTGAATATGACACTCTTACCTTGACTGATGTCTTCTTTTGGTAGAAGTATATGTTTAATGATAAAATATCCATGTATAAAACAATATATCTCAAATATATCTGTCTGTAAAGGCTCCATCAAGGCACGTATACATAAGCATCAATGATGTGGATGGCTGAAGCAATGAAAAAAAGGGTTTACATAAAATAAATCAGTCCTAAAAGCAACTTTACAATATTTCTCCTTAAAGCAGCTGAAAACAAAGTGATGTGTTTGAAAAGACAAAGACAGTCGGTGGGTGAAAGATGGGAAAGAGCTTTTCTTTGAGTGTCGTAGAAATTAATGTGCACAGATAAAGCTGTTGAGGTAAGCTGCTGCAGCCAAATGGAAAACACACTAAAGCTGGGACAGTTTGCTTGATTACCTCACAGAAAATAAGGCGCTCTGAGCTTTTGTCAATAAGTCAGTCCGGTTCTGTCTGTGAAGCTCCACTGCACTCAGCTCTGGAAATATAGAAATGCAGAGCAGAATCTCAGAGGCGCTCTGGGCCCAGAGTTTACTCATCCTTCCAGTCACAGTGACAGGCCAACACTGACTACAGAGCGGCTCAGAGACCAGACTCCCATTCAGCAAATCAGAAATAAAGGATAATTTTATACTTCTGAGAGAAAGCTTTCATCTTGATTTACTCTTGATAAAAATGTACAAATGAAACCAGTTCAAAAGAACAGCTCTGAGCCAGACACTCTGCTATTTCACATCATTTTATTATAAATTAAAAAGTATTGAGGTTATAAAAGGCTGAGTTGATTCTCTGCTTTGGGACTAAATGATAAAGATTAAACTGTGCACTACTACACCAAACATATGATTCCAAACTGCATGGCTATGGTTATTAAAATCCAATTTTATAACTGGTTTTCTTCCAAAGCTCATCACATAGGTCCAGGACAATTAACTCCTACTTGATTAAAAGTGAGTTTGAGGAAACGTTTAATGAAATATTATTCATCCACACTGCATTTAGCATTGACTCTTACTGATGGAAAACTCATAACACTGCCTTTCAAAGTAACACTATGTCACTTTTCAGAATTTTAGCCCACTAAAGGATTCTGTCTGCATCTGCACTGCTGTAAACCACCATGGGACTGACTGTATATAGATGCCGTATGGACAAGATGTGTAAATAGAGAACTGAATGCCCTCTTCTGCTTATAATATTGCAGTACACAAGTGAGAGCCATCACAACGCTGACTCTCGTAATAAACACTATTGCTAACGCTTTGTTGTCGGAAAAAGATTTATCATGTTTTCTGTTTTGAATATGACGTTTATCACAAAAACAAAGTGTAATTTATCTGAAAAATATTTCCGTTTAATGTTTTTCCTTTTGCTTTGCTTTTTCAGCTCAGTGAAGATAATCTATTATCCAATCAGCTTACTGCAGTGTCCTGCACCATCCTAGTGAAAATGTGGCATTACTTATCAGAGCACATTTAGAACAGCACATTTTTGCTTAAGATTTTATTTAAAACAAACTTTTTAGGCAAGGCAAGGCTAAGTAAGGCAATTTGATTTATATAGCACAAGTCATACACTGGGTAACTCAAAGTGCTTTACAGAAATAAAGCACAGTACCTAGTACAGATGGCAATTTATAAAGAAAAAGTAGAAAAAAACACAAAGAACAATGTATTCATACAGAATATGTACCAAGACATGGCTCAGTGGTAGAGGTGTTATCCTATAACCGGGAGGTTGGCGGTTTGATTTCCGCCCTCCCCACAATTCATACTGTTGTTGTGTCCTTGGGCAAGACACTTAACCCTCCTTGACACAGCACTGGTGTATGCATGTGTGAGAATGTTGGCATGGCATGTTTACATTCATGTGGTTGTGTCTCATGTATGTTCATTAACATGCACTGTCCCGATCAAATACATTACTAATAATAATAATAACAGAAAAGTCCTAAAGGACTAAACCCTAGTTCATCACTGACATTATTTCAATCACAAAGGCTGTGAACTAGCAGGCATTAGTGACTGATCTACAGTGGCGTTATGCAGAAAAAATGGCCACAGCCTGCCAACAGAAATTCACAAAAAACTGACATGTTTGTGTCTTATGCTGGTTACTTTCTCCCCAGAATATCTTTACAAATTAATTTTAGAAGCTAAATCATTTAGTGGTTTGTCCAGTGAGAGTGTGGTAATTTGTCTGTGCAGGATTCCCACTTCAGTGTAAAACAAGAATCAAGTCCAAGTGGAAATTGAATATTCTCTTCAAATATAAGCTCTATGTGGGCCTACAAATTAATTTCAATAAACCCTAATATCACATATAACTGCATTTCCAGGGCCCAAAAACATGCAAACATTTGTTGCTGTAAAGAACTCTTGGCATGTAAACAGAGTTCAATGACTTTTATCTGTTGAGATGACATGCTGTAGTCATCTGCAGACACTTCTATTCACCAAATTTTAATCTTTCGACATTAAACTTCCGCTTTATTTAAAATTTCTCAGGATTTCAAATGTGCCCAACCACACTTTTGTAAAGCTCAGGATTGTGTAACAGGCCCTAGTGGCTTTGGCAGGGCTGCAATGAAAGCCCAGTGGTGGGAAGTGCCCTCGGTTTATTTATTTATTCATTTGTTTTGTTTATTTGAAACCCCATTAGCTTCCACAAACATGGTTGCTAGTTTTCTTGGAGTCCATCTATGTGGCTAATATTCCTCTAAAACCACAGAAGGCTTTATATTTAAAACACTGATACAATGTGTGTTCATGTCTAATAGCTTTACTGTTATTACTTGACCTGTGTGACCTCTGTGGGTTGATCTGAGTCAGGGAGAATGACTCATTTAATTGACATGTAGGCTGACCTCACAGATATAATGGAGGAAGTTTTTTATTTTTTGACAAAGCTTATTCCCTTGTTCTTTAATCCAAAGTGTGGGAATTCTTGTAATATATCCCAGCAGTGACTATCTGAGTTTCACACAGTTTTATTCACATTGAGCAAGTGCAATGGCAATAAAAATTTAGATAAGAGATTTGATATGCCTGAATGCCGTGTGATTTATTGGTCGCAAGCCTTTGGGTTACGTCAGGGACGCCATTTTTAAGCCCACTGTATACAGCCTTTATTTTCTTGGGATTGAGAAATAGGATTTTAGCAATTAGATATTTAATACATTTGATTTATTTTCTATTTTTATTATACTAAAGTATGTGCACAACAATAATAAAAATGTGTGTGGCAAAAACTTCATGTTCTATTTGAATTTAATGATGCATGCATCAGTCCGTGCTTTGATTAAGATTAGCGATTGTACTCTGTGCGACTCCTTTGGTGCAGATGGACACGAGGTAGCTGCGTCGCCACATGATAGCAAAAATACCACCGACTTTCAGGACTGTGCCGAAGATGCAGGACAATGTGTTTAAAGTCATTTACAGGCACTGTCAATCAAACTTCTTCATAGATTGACGCCTTCCTAACGTCATGCCCAAACAGGCCCCGCATTGGGATAAACGGACGGGCAGCAATTCTTTCAAGACTTGCAATACAGCGAGGAGTCTGGCTCGCCAGGCTAATAGTGATTAAACAGTCACTGAATTTACTGACAATAACATTTATATTACTGCCTTAAAAACAATGTGACAGTGGCGTTAGCACTAGCACTATTGCCATGCAGCAAGAAGATGATAGGCTCAATCCCAGCGCCAGACAGCCATTCACCATGATTGGACCTGGATGGCTCCTAAAAATAAATAAACATCAAGAAAATATTTTTTGCTACTTCTATGTTCCTGGAGAACTTGTTTGTTAGGTGTGAGTCTCTTTATTGATGTAAAGATCAAGGTAAAATGGTCTCTATTGTATTTAAGCAGAGCACGCTGAAGTGCAGTTCCCCTCCATTGCGAGACTGTGATAATAGTCTAGATGTGAGCATAGTTTATTTATTTTTTGCACGGTCTATTTCTTTCACCCTAATATGTTAGGAGCCTCGTATGCATGTTACAATAGGGTTAAGACTCTCATTGGATCATGTTTTACTGTCATATACCCTCCAGCCAGAACAAGACACAGAGAGACAGAGAGGGCATATCGGTGGGACCCTTTCCTCCAAATATCCAAGAATCTCTGAGTAAAAGTGTTGGGGGCTGATAAACACAGCTCTCCGTCTGGACCAATGTGCCGTGATAAGACGGCCCATGGCAAACCCATCACTTTCTCGCCCGTACAATCTGAGTGAAGCTGACACGTCCCATCAAACCACAGGGAAAAAGACACTGCT
This sequence comes from Neodontobutis hainanensis, assembly GCA_024349245.1. Lineage (NCBI taxonomy): Eukaryota > Metazoa > Chordata > Actinopteri > Gobiiformes > Odontobutidae > Neodontobutis > Neodontobutis hainanensis. Next base: position 312,400 of record JALDNG010000375.1, on the reverse strand, counting down.
GACAGTGACAGTGAGACGAGGACAGAAAAAAAAAAACAGTGGAGATGACACAATGCAAGCCGATCGAGGGGCGCCTCGAGCTGCTCTGGCTGAATGTGGGTCACTCTCCCTGGCTCCACGCTGTTCTTCTCCTCCAGCATTTATTTAGAGCCGGGCCATTAGAATTCTGATGTTGTCCTGCTCTGTTCCCCACTGCCTCATGATGCACACGGTGCAACTGAATCATATCAAAGGGCGCACTATACAGCAATATACAGCATTATAGTGGGTGGGGGGTTATTTATATATAAATGTCCATATATGCTGACTGAAAACTATTGTTTTGCTATGCAGTTAAACCTGAAAAGCCCGGATGTAACCGACATTTTATTTCCCTGTGTTTGGACAATATCGGTGAATAGGGGACCACTGGGGGGCAGCAGTAGCTTAGTGGGGGCAACAGTAGCTCAGAGGGGGCGGCAGAAGCTCAGTGGGTAGAGCGGCCATCTTTCGACTGTCGGGTTCAATCCCCGCTCGAAACATCCCAAAACATCATAACATCCCACTCTCCCCCACATACTGTCGTTGTGTCCTTGGGCAAGACGCTTAACCCACCTTGCCTCCAGTGGTCAGCTGTAACACTGGCGCTTTGAGTGCCTACTAGGTGGAAAAACGCTATATAAATGGAAAAATAAATAAATAAATTAAATAAAACAAAAAAATGGGTGGAAGTTTTCTTTGGGAATATGACATTTATACTCTTTTTATCAGACTTGTTGAGGTAATATTTTTCTAGGGTTGGCGTGGGAGATGGTGATTTGTGAAATAATGGAACAAAATGGAGCAAATCTGTTTAAGAGTAGAATCACATCTAATTAAGACTTAAGACATTTAACTTTTCAATCCAGAAGCCTCAATTCCCTGCCATGCCTGGTTCACATCTTTATTGATGGTTTTTAATCACAGTTTATTGAGGGTCCGCTCTGAAGAGGAGCAAAAGCAGAAAGAGGAGTTAATGGGGAGAGCCTATAATTTCTGGCGTTTGTTAATTATTGGGATATACATACATATACATATACATATATTATATATATATATATATATATATATATATAAATTCAAAATACTAACTATAATTCTTATAATTTATTACCAAACTGTTTCCTAAAAAGCCCTTTTAGTCTAACTTTATTATTAATACATCATAAAATACTCGTACAAATAGTTAACAGTGACAAAAAGTCAATACAGGTCGACACAGTGTTAGTTTGACTGTTGTTGGCACAGTTGATTGTTGAGAATAGTTTTTTTTTTTAAGTTTTGAAAAAATGATCTATAGACAACTTCAGACTGTCTGGAGCTAATTCCATTGTTTGATGGTTTTAAATGCAAATGCTGATTGTGAAAAGGCAGAGCATCTTTAGGGATTATGCAGTTTTTGTGAGATGTAGTCCGAGAGTTGCTTTTATGATTCGAACAGTGTAGTCCTGACTATAGGACAGCTATTATAGGTCCTTACCACTCTCCTCCATGTTCTTCTGCTCTTTTGCTGTGTCGCTCCTACTAACTCGGAATAAAAGCTGGGACATGGTACCGCCTGCTCCCAGCCGAGCCCACGTGAATTTGTGGCGGGTCCCGATTTTAAATTTTTCTGCCAGCTGCAGTTCTCTACTTCATGGGACCTTCTGGAAAGAAACATTTTAGTTCTTTTTCTTCTTCCTGTTCCCCAAACCGCCTAGAGAGGGCAAAGCATCTGTCATTTTGCCACCAAATGTTGCTGCAAAAGGTCAAAAACTACATACCCCAACAATTACTTAGCATAAGAAAAATAACTTTATAATGAGTGTTTCCTTGGTTCAGTAGTATAAAAAAATGTCAAAAAAGGGGCTCTTTAAGTATTAGGCTACATAGAATCAGTGGAAAGCAAAATACTTTACTGGTCAAAATCACACACAGTTGGGCAAAGTCATTCTCAGACTATTCAACACTGACTATTCAAAGGGCTTCATAGTGATCATTGCTTAAAGAGTGCATATCTATGAATCAAAATGCATTGCTGTTTAAGGTTTTACAAAAGTCAAGCTTTTCACATCAACCCTACACATGCATGAATAAAACAGGCTGGAATAGCTGGCTAAGCAGAACACTTGAGCACAGTGGAAACAATTACCATTTCATTAGCTAAAGCAATAATTGATGCTCAAGTTAAAATTCACCTATAACCAATAAGAGTTTTCACAGATGGCAAACAGCAATGAAGGCCTAGTGCTCCACATTGCACACTGGCTCATCATCTTTAATAGCTTGTCACATTGTAAAAGAGCACAGACTACACTTTGGCCTCATCAAATCACTCTGTGATAAGAGAATATAGAATTGAGGGTATGATGAGTGAATGGCTTACCATATTAGGGGCCCTAGGCAAACCTTTGAGAAGGGGCCCTTCCTCGTGTATCTTAAGATTCTGTAGCCCCTCCTCAAATGTCATAAATCAATACATAAAACCTAAGCCAGCAAAATAAAATAATATTTTAATTGTTTTTACTAAGAAGGTCTGAGGGTTTATAAAGGAGAATTTTTTCTAAAGTAGATGTCATTTCCTGTATTCTGGTTTTCAGCTGCTACAGGGTGAGTAAATGTATAACTACAAAACCATGGAAATGCCCCAGTTCTTAAATAACTGCATCTGAAACAGTGCTGTTTATAATGATGAAGTTTGAGGTTTATGACCACTTTTCATGACTCTTTTAAGTGGATGACCCCTCTTGTGGATTATTGATTTCTGTTCTTAAATAAATCTATTACTTTTAAACCTACAATACAATGTCTAATGATATACAGTTCCCTAGCAAAAGCTAAACTCCATGCTGCGTAGCATTACACTACGGGAAACATTCTTTGTGTGACCGGTTGGGAAGCACGTGTGTCAAACACGTGTGTCAGACACGTGTGTCAAACACACCAAGAATTGGCTTATACTGTATAACCTCTGTTTGTGACGCAGCTCATCAGCGGCAGCTGTCTGATTGAGCGCACCTGAACACGACTGACACAGAGGGTATAAGAACACATGACGCAAAAGCTTCTTCAGGTTTCTTTGTTCTCAGGCCGCATTGTATGAAGTGTGAGAACCTACTCTCTGTGCCAGTAAGAGAAATGTCAACCACTTTCTTAATAAACGCAGTACGTACGTACATACGTACTGCACCTTTTTGCTTCACAGCAGACAGTAGACAAAGTCCCCTCTACTTCTCTCTGGCTCCTCCAGCTCCCCTGGGTCTGGACCCAATGGCTCATGCATGGTCCAGACTGCACCTTTATGCGCTTCCTCCAGTGGCTCTGCTCCCAGAAGTCCTGGCGAAGGTCCGTCAACATGGGTCACGCCTCTTACTAATAGCGCCCCGTTGGTTGACCAGAGTATGGTTCTCAGACCTAACATCTCTTCTCGACGGCTCGCCATGGGTGATTCTGACCAGAAGGGATCTCCTTTCTGGTCAGGGGACAGTGTTTCATCCCTGGCCCGAGCTCTGGAACTTTCACGTCTGGCCCCTGAGGGGGACCAATTAAGAGACATCGGGCTGTCAGCCCCTGTTGTAAGACTATTCTGAGTGCTAGGTCTCCCTCTACTAGGAGATCCTATGCTTGCAAATGGCGCATCTTTAAAGCCTGCTGTGCTACACAACATGCAGACCCAGTTCACTGCCAGATTGTTTCGGTGTTGGAGTTTCTGCAGGACAAATATCCTCGGGCACTAATTCTAGTACACTCAGGATTTTTGTGGCCGCCATTTCGGCTTGCCACGCCCTGATTGAGGGGTCTCGATAGGAGACACCGTCTAATTGCCCACTTCATTTGAGGGGCCAAGCGGTTGAGGCTGCTCACTAGAGCTAGAGTTCCTTCCTGGGACCTATCTATAGTGCTTGAGGGCTTAGTAAGCATTCCTTTTGAACCGCTAGAGTTAGCGTCTGTCAGTCTTCCTACTCTAAAGATGTTTTTTCTGGCAGTCCCTGGGCTGGTCAAAGCCATTTGCATCCTCACTCTAAATATCTTCCAAAAGTTCAATTCTTGACCATAAAGCTGGTCATTCCTGTAGCCTTCTTTCCTCTGCCATTTACAACACCGGAGCAGGAGAGACTTCACTTACTGTGTCCAGTACGTGCCCTCCAGACTTATGTCCACCGCACTAGCCAGTGGCGTAAGTCCGATCAGCTGTTCGTATGCTAAGGAGATGGCAAACTGGGGGCTGCAGCTACCAGACAGACTATATCACACTGGGTAAGGGATGCCATTGCCCTGGTCTATGAGTAGATCTGGGTACCAAAACCCGGTATTAAATTGGCCCCGGGACTAAATTATGAAAGACCGTAGTATCAGTAAGATCTGACGCTATCGGTTATGCTTTCGGTACTGGAGGAAAAAATTAATGTACTATGTATTTTTGCTTAATGTTTTAATTTCTAATGTGCAATATTACGACGTTTGTCTGTGAGATCTGTGAGATCTCTCATGTGCGCCACGGAGGCTGTCCGTCAGTCACACACACCACAAGAACGAGCGTGGCGCACGCATAACAGTACAAAAACTCATGCTTAATACAAAGAGTGACGATGGCGGAGAGAGCAAAAAGAGTTGATACAGACAACGCTCGATGTCATAAGTGCAACAAAATGTTTGCATGTAAGGGCGGAAACACAAGCAATCTGTCTAAGCACCCTTATAAAGTGCATTATGTGCAGACAGAGAAATGCTAAGTTTTCAACTGCCTAGCTTGCTCGTCTCTGGTTGTTGCCCCATCTACGTCTGGTATGTCTGCTAAAATCATGTTGAATCAACGTTGTTCACGTCATTTAAAATAAATGTAAAATCTCCCTGGTTATGTAGAAATTCTGTTGATTTCTTTTGGGAGAAATGAGAGAATGAAATCAACATTTTGCTTTTAAAATTCCAAATAAAGAAAAATATGTGCTGTATGTATGTAAATGTATTTATTTATTTGGCTAACTTAAATGCACAGCACTTCAAATTGTTTACTATATATATATATATATATATATATATATATATATATATATATATATATATATAAAAATATATATTTTTTTAAAGCTGCAGCTACTATGAACCAACTAACTCCTCCTAACACCTCTGGTCCAAGACAAGCCCAAAACACACACCACAAAGTACCGATAAGAATACCATTAAAGTACCAGACCGTTAAGCAGTATCAATAAGAGTAGTAATACCGTTAAAACCTTAACAATACCCATCCCTACCTATGAGGCGCGTGGTCAAACTTCGCCCATAGCTGTAAGGGCTCATTCCACTAGGAGGGTTGCAGCTTCAACAGCTCAAACAAAACGTGCCCCTCTGCAGCAAGTTTGTGATGCGGCAGGCTGGTCCTACCCGCACAGATTTTTTAGATTCTATAGTTTGAATGTTCATGCTACTCCGGGCTTGCATGACCTTGAGTCATCATCCCAAAAATTGTGTTTGAGACTTCTTTTGTGTTTGTGCACACTTTACAACCTGGGGGGTCCAGACACTCACAGTGGAGCGGCATTGGTATTCTCGTTCCCCATAGCGTAATGCTACGCAGCATCGAGTGTAGCTTTTGATAGGGAACGTCGTGTTTTACTTAACTGCAACCCTGTTCCCTTAAAAAGCAGGAACGAGATGCTGCGCTGCAGTGCCGCACTGGCTGTGTCCGGGCGTTCTTCAGACAAAGTTGACCTGAAGACGCTCCCGCGTCATGTGTTCTTATACCCTCTGTTCAGGTGCGCTCAATCACACAGCTGCCGCTGATGAGCTGCGTCACCAGCAGAGGTTATATAAGTCAATTCTTGTCGTATTTGACACATGCACCTCACAAGCGGTCACAGTAAGAATGTTCCCCATAGCGTATGCTACGCAGCATCTCGTTCACGCTTTTTTAAGGGAACAGGGTTACAGTCAAGTAACCCAAGACGCTCATAAATGCTCATAAATTTACATACTCTGGCAGAATTTGTAATTCTTTGGCCTTTTTTTCACTCAATTGCCTACTCTTGGCTTATGGTAAATACGCCACTGAAAGTAATCACAGACAGTCCAAGTACCTTGTATTCCCTGGAGATATTAGCTTAATTTATTCACATGAAGTGTCAGGTTGTTAATCTATTAAATATTTTTTGTAAATGCTTGGGTTCAATAGCTTTTAAACAGTCTTTTTGCCAAGTTTTACCTTGATATCTGCACCTTTTTAGATTTCTTTGGAGTGTTACAGAACAGCTACAGTGCACTTTCTGTTATCAAAAAGGGATAAAAGTGTCCCCAATAGGCATTATAACTTATAATTATAACACTTGGGTCTCCGCTCCACTGAAAAAACACAACAGATTGTTTACATAAATAAACCATGTTTGTGATTTTCCTTTTTCCATCATTTTAAAGTAAATTTACTTACTTAAATTTACTTATCAAACAAATGGAGATGCTTAAAATTTATAAGCATCACCTGTTTCAGTTTCTAGCATTAAGCCCTCTGTGCAACTCCAGTTTGCTACAATATGTCACAATGTCTGTCAAAATGTTAATTTAAAGAAGCTGAGTGCATTGCGGGTTCAAATTTATCAATGATCAAAAACAGGCAGTGTCAGCAAATGTCAGAGTGGTTTTCAGAAGAGCAATACAGTGGTGTTAAGTCCTTTGTTTACATAGTCATCTAGCAATACAGTTGCAGCAATATTTTCTGTCTATGTATTTTTCATTTCTGCAAACTTTGGTTGTACAACTCTGAGATGACTTGCTCCGACAAGCAGAACTTGTGAACTTAAATATTGTGTCCCCAAAATGAAAAGACACTGAAGCAGTGGAAACATGGCCGTTCAGCATTCAGACTAAGAGGGGTTAGTGCAGAGAGGTTAGCACTCTTGCCTTACAGCAAGAAGGTTGTGAGTTCAAACCCAGGCCAAATCAAACATCCTGGGCCAACTCCGGCCTTTCTGTGAGGAGTCTGCACGTCCTCTCCGTGTTCTTTTCAGGTACCTGGCTTCCGCCCACCACCCAACACATGCATGTATAGGCAGAGCCGGATTAATGCGATTAAGGCAAACTAGGCATGTGCCTAGGGCCCGATTGGCGGGATGGGGCCCAGACAGAGGGGCAAAAAAAAATAATAAATAAAATAAAATAAAAATACAAAAAAAGGTACACATGTCCTATCTACAATTTATTCCAATATTTATTAAGTAACTAAAAATAGTGACAATGTTTATCTTAACCATAAACTGTTATATTACGTCACATTAACGCCAGCCCATGACTGTATTTATATAGCGGCACCAGCCAGTTAAGTCCGAGGAGACGTCAGCGAGACAACAAATCTAGCAGGCAGGTGTGTTTTGAGAAGCCTAACATTCAAGATGCTTTCGGGTGCGGCAAAATGTAAATAGAAAAAAAATGAAGAGGAACAAAAGAAGAGACAGCGGGGGGATTTACAGAAGTTTCTGTCGGGCAGCTGTCCAACAGCTGTGCACCTGCTCGAGTCAGTCTGCAGCAGTTTCATGTTATTAAGTTTTATTTTCAATGTAGCTCCAGAGGCTAATTATCTGACACTGCTAAGGATTATACTTATAAGAGCACTCTAAACATCCAGTGGAACACATTAGTATTCATCCGCAGCAGAACCCTGTGGACACCGCTCAATAGACCAGTCTATTATTTAGCCTATGGAAGCACGCTCATGTTTGCCAACCACAAGCTGATCTACTGCCATGGAAAGGATTCAGCGGGTGGAGAATGCATTTCCGCTGATGACCACAAACAAAACCTCAAACAGAACTGTGTCACTAATTTACTACTCCTACTTGCCATTCAATCAGAGATTATTACAGCTGCCTGGCCTACTCTTACAGCTCAGCAGCAAATGGAGGTTAAGTACATGTGATGTGGAAACATCTTCAGGTTAACTTTATGGAGCTGTATGGATGAAAGGAAGTATGTTATAGGGGTATTTACTGATTTAAAAAGGCTTTTGATACAATAGGCCTTGATATATAACTAATAAAATTGGAAAAAATATGGCATCAGAGGTGTGGTGAGGGAATGGATACAGAGTTATATGGAAAATAGAGAACAGTATGTGCAAATGGGTAATTATTGTGGAGTGTGACAGAGTGGTTAGCACTCCTTACAGCAAGAAGGTCGTGAGTTCAAAACACGGCTGACTCAAACATTCTCGGTCGACTCCGGTCTTTCTGTGAGGAGTCTGCATGTCCTCCACGTGGGTTCTCTCCGGGTACTCCGGCTTCCTCCCACCGTCCAAAGACATGCATGTATAGGTTAATTGGCAACTCTAAAGTGTCTCTAGTGAATGAATGTGAGAGTGAATGGTTGTCTGTCACTGTCTATGGCTAAAATGTCAGCCCTGCGACTAACTGGCCACTGTCCAGGGTGTACCCCGCCTCAGGCCCAAAGCTGCTGGGATAGGCTCCAGTCACCCGCGACCCCAAACGGGACAAAGCGGTAGAAAATGAATGAATGATGAATGTCTTCACATTAAGAAGATGTATATAAACGTGTAGGTTTAACATTTTATTTGTGTATTTGCAGATGATTCAAGTGCTCTTTGTTCAGGAGAAAGCTTTAAGCAATTGCTAGAGGAAGTATCAATTGAACTGAGTAAATTAAAACAATGGTTTTAGATAAATTATCAATAAATTTAGAGAAATTTTATTTTGTTTGGTAATCCAAATGCAGAAGCTGAAAAACAGATTATGTTAGATAACAAAATTATAGTAGAACATAAACGGTTGTAATTTGTTGGACACCACAAATTGACAATATAAGAACAAAACTGTCAAAGAGCATTGGAGTCCTGGTAAACATTTTGTTCAGTTGCAATGCCATGTAGACGGTGCATGTACACAGCACATCTTGTTTTGGAAGTGAGGCCACAGGCATGTTTTTCTCTGTGCCAGCAATGAACAGAAGTTACAGCTCTTAATTCAAGTGTTAACATTTCTTCTCCCACACTTAAGGGAGCATATGCCTGTAAGTATGGTGTTGTTTGATTTATTATATAAGTATTAGTTTGTTTGTTCTTATTCAAATGCTAATTGGATCACGTTTGCATTGTTTCTTATGATAATTGCTGTTAGCTATAGTAGCAGAGCATTGCACGGCATTTGTATGGTTGATTAAGGTAACATGGTCGCTGCTACCGGTTTGTATGTGACACTGTCTTTTATTTTGTGTATGCAGTGATTGTTTTCTGAATTTTTTTCAGTTTTACACAATCTTAAACAGATGGAGCAATAAGCATGGCTCGTTAAGTCATGTAACATTGTCTTCATTTTAAGCCTGCTAAAAAAATTAGCTATCTACCAAACTATACAAATGTTTAGGAAGGGAAGAATACCATTTCTGAATTATTGTGTTGAAGTCTGGGGAAAAAAAATAACAGTTATTATTTAAACTTCAAAACTGAGCACTAAAGATTCTACATAATGTTGGATGTAGAAAACATACAAACAGAGTTTTTCTAAAATCGCAAAAACTAAAATGAATGGATTTGGTTCAATTTAAAACTACAATAACTATTAAGAAGAGTTTGTATATTTCAGTTTGTGGGGTGGATCTGGGGAACAGGTTGGGGGAGGACTTGAAGAGAAGCGCAAATATTACTCAATTTAAAAGTTACAAAAAGTATATATTTTGTGCGTACCATGAAAAGGAGCAGTTAGGTTGAGTTTTATAGTGATGAATTGATGTTTTTTTCAATTGTTGCTAATGTTTTTAACTGGATGCCAAGTAAGCTGAGACGATCCCTTTCAAAAGTTACTACACTGCCTGGAAATTCACTATGGGGAACAAGAATACCAATGCTGTTGCACTGGATTTGTTGTGTGTTGAGGGTTGTGTAGTGTGTATATATATCTATATATCTATATCTATAGATCTATATCTATAAATATATAGATACCTCTATATATATTTTATTATTTTTACTGCCCGCCCAACCATTGCCAGTCCTTGGTCCTTTACCACCGCGGTGAAAAAATATCACTAAACTATTTGTTTTAACGAGAGTAGTGTACTTCACTAGTGAAGTATCTGTTGAAGCTGGCATATTTTAGCAGCAACAGTTACTTGAGCTATTTCATGTTAAACTAACCCTGCATAACTTTCAAACCAAAAATATATATTCTCAAAGTCATTTTGATGGTCCAGATTCAGAGTATACTTTATTGTCTCAGAGAACAATTTTTCTTGGGGTAGAGTGCTGCAAAACAGTGAAAAAAATTATAAATCACATGAAAAACATAAAACACAAACAATTCCATAATAATTACAATAATATACTATGTATATCTCTTAAAATCATTAAAATAAAGTGCAGTCCTAAAGTTTGTGTTTATTCAGCAGAATAATGGACATTGGAATAAACAACTCAAACTCTGGATACAGGATGTGAGATGTATCATTAATGACTCTATGGGTCAGACGTGTTACAGAACAGTCATAAATAAACTGTAAAGAAGGAATAGCACATGTGCCTATGACCTTCATAGCTGTTTTCACCATGTTGACAAGCTTAGTTTCGTGTTGAGCAGTCAAATTACCATACCAGACAAATATTCCATATCAAATTATGCTCTCAAGCACCACAGTATAAACGGTCATCATAATTTTAGTACTAATACCAAAAAGTCAGCAAAGTCAGCCTTTGGGCAGATGACCACAGAGAATTCAAATGTGTGCATTGCAATTCAGATGACAGTCCACATGCACTCCCAGATACTTAAAGGAACTGACTAGTTCAACACTGTTGTTGTTGATAGTAACAGAGTCATATGTGCTCACTTCTCTTGGGTCAAAAATGATCTCTTCGTTTTTTTTTTTTTTAACATTGAGGATATGGTGATGACTATCACACCAGTCTTTAAAGGAAGCGATCTCATCCATGTAGACTAAGGCAGGGTTGTCTCTATTTAACAAACTTAAAATAACATTGTCATCAGATAATTTGATGATGCAATTATTTAACATACTGCTCCTGGAGTTGTGTACACAGTGTAGAGAAAAGGAGAGCTAACATAGCCCTGTGGAACACCAGTGCTACAGAATTTTTCCTGCGAGATATTTTCGGAATAGGAATGATTGTAGATTTTTTCCACAGCAAGGGAACAGTGTGGCAGTCCAAACATTTTTGAAATATGGGACAGTACAGAAGCACAGTTTTTATAAACATTGGCATTCAGCCATCAGGGCCTGTAGATTTTGTATTGACAACACTACTGAAAAGGTGCTGAGCCTGTGAGAGGACAATAGTCAGCTGGGAGGAAATATTATTGGCTATGTTGTTAGAAAGAGCCCTACCTGCTTGAGAGAAGTCCTGCGGAGAAAAAAAGTCATTCAGATTCAGTTCTTAGTCACGAGATTAGTAGTATTGTGTCTATTTTTACTGATAGTACCCTCAGCTGGACAGAAACCTCCAATTGAACTTTCTTGTCCCGGGACAGGGACTTAACCCAATAGATTTGCATGAGTGATGTGCTTCACGGCTCAAATAGAGGGAGCAGACCTGGATCAATACCCTCATATAGTCATAGTTGTGTTAAATACAATAAAATGTGCATCCTTTTTTAGAAGACTCCAAACTTCAAGTCTTCCAAACTTGTCGGTTGGATAGTCTCTACTTAGTCTCTAAACAAATATTGCACCACTGACAGTTCAGTTGCTCTACACCTTGAGCGCAATAGCTCAGTGGTAGAGTCGTCTTATAATTGGAGGGTTGGCGGTTTGATTCCCACTCTCCACAGTTCCTACTGTCGTATCCTTGGGCAAGACACTCAACCCACCGCCTTGTGTATGGTAGCCCCTTACCACCACCAAACTTACCTATTTCTACCTTTCCAAAAAGCTACATAGGCAGTACATAGAATGATGGGATTTTATATTTGATTATGGGTCAAGTTGTATACTACTGTGACGTAGTTGGCAATTAGTGAGAAGATAAATAGTAAGCAGAGGCAAAATGGCGTGTTCCACAACTTTTCATTTTCAATTATTCATCTTTACAAAATAAAGTGCACCATTAAAAGCTCCGCTCCAACTGGATCCCACAACAGAAAGACCACCATCAATTAATACACTCCAAAACCAAATTGTGTGCAATTATTTCCTTTCTGTATATGTGCAAATTACTCTGCACATATACAATTCAATTACTTACTAAATTTAATTAATTATTAATTAAATTTATTAAATTAAATTTGCTGTGTGCTTTTAAAGTGCAAACATTTTCAAGTGCTAGAGTGCATTGCTAAAGTGCTTTCCCAGGTAACAAACTGGCTTTTTGTTACAACTACAATTGACCATTTGACCACACACTCCTAAAGATCTGAAACTAATATAATCATGAACTCATGAAATCAGGCACATCATTCTGACATTGACAGTGAAGTAAGTGAACAACACTGTTCATGGCATGATGTCCACTTCTAGTAAGTAGGATATTTTAGGGACTGGAGAACATTCTGTCCTCAAAATTGATGTTAGAAGCAGGAGAAATGTTCAGCCTAAAGATGTAATGGCTGTACGACTGGGTTAGAGAATCTCCAAGACATCACTCTTTTGGGGTTCTCCCAGTCTGCTGTGGTCAGTATCTCTCAAAAGTGGTCCAAGGAAGGAACAGTGGTGATCCAGCGAGGGTCTGGTGCCAAAGCTCACTGATGCACGTGGGGAGTGAAGGCTGACCCGTGTGGTCTCATCCAATGGACCAGCTACAGTTAATGAAGTTAATGTTGGTTCTGAGACAACTGCATAGCCTCAGACCAGTCAGGGTGACCCCTGACCCCTGTGCACCTCAAAAGCCCCAACAATGGACACGAGTATCAAAACGGGACCACGGAGCAATGAAAGAAGGTGGCTTGGTATATTTGCTAATGTGTGCCCGACGCAGCTACCTCCTGCCATACCTGTCAACAACCTCTGGTGGGTTGTTGACAGGTACAACAACTGAAATTAGTCAAAGCACATAATTATTATTATTGTGCACATGCTCTGGTATAATAAAAATAGAAAATAAATTTCTAAAAGCTTCAATGCTAAGCTATAATTAAATACAATTATTTTCTAATTAAAAATATGTTAAATAAATAATAAATAATTTTGAATATTATTGTATTAAATAATAAATAATTATTATTTAATAATTATATATATATATATAAAAATGTATAATAAATGTAATAAATAATTTGTACATTACTATAGAATGACTAATCTACTGACATTTTCTTTGTTTACAACCACGGCTTTATCAAAGCACAAAAGCACTGGTTTACTTTTGAAAAAAAATAATTATGCTACAGCCAGGACAGTGCATGGCTAAATAAAAATATACAGGTTATGACTGGAGGTGGAGAAGAATAAAAATTTTGCTTAAACAAAGAGAACGCTGGGCTTTAGAAACAAAACTCAAGAAACTTACCGGGACGCAGCCTGATCGGGAGCTTGGATCTAATGTTTGGAGTATTCTGAAAATAAAGTCCCAAACTTATTGGTGCTGCTATCATCCAAATTGCTCATCTGTGCTTGGACCTGGACCAAGTCCTGACACTTGTTTTTGCTGTCTGCTCTGTCTGTGACCCGCGCTGTTTCCATGGTCCAGCACTTGTTTTGAAGCTGAAGGAATCAGGCAGTGTCCATGTGATAGAGACCAATTAACTACTGCATGAAACAGGGAAAATGGCTTTACATGACGTGAGTAAAAGAAAAAGCCCTGTATGGTTTCTTCTGTCTTAAGTCCACTGCCAAATCAAAATAATCTAAAACGCAGAACTTTTTCCCCCTCGTGTTGATAAAAGTCCAGACATGTAGCTGTAGGTTAAATTTTGTGCATAAGATTTGCACAATTAAAATCACACATAAAACCAGCATAAAAATCCCAATTCAGCCAAAATAATGATAAAATATATTTTAAATCTGGATTGACTGTTTATAATAACATGAGTGATAAGAAAGTATAAGCTTGTTTGAATGATTATTGTTTTACTAATAGTTTGCTCATCTGATATTAAAAAAGAATGGCTTAAAAAAACTTAACAATATAAAACATTAGGCCAATGACTAAAATAAAAAATAAATAATAAAAGCAATATCATTTAATAATAATAATAATAATAATAACCGTCTTTGCCCTGAAAATTGAGATTTGGACACACCCCTCAATGAGCTTCCTTCTCCAGAAACGTGCGTTTTAATCAGGAAGATATGGCCCCTGATCTGAGTTTCAGCTGTTGGAGCATCTGTGCTGAACAAACAAGTCCAATCCATGGAGGCTCCACCTGTAACTGACAGGACTTCTTCTTGTGGCAGAGCCACAGCACAACTTTAGGGTCTAGTGGAGTCCATATCTCGACAGTCAGGGCTATTTTGACAGACTAAGGGGACCAACACATTTAGGAAGGTCATCATAATGTTATGCGTGATGGTTTATAAAATGGCATGAAACAATGGAGCAAAAGGCAGACTTGAAGTTTTGTTACAATTTTAAATAACTGTTGAGGTCTGTCATCAGTTTGTATATTTGTATATTTATAATTTCCTTGCACAAAGTCTCATCCAAATATGGCTATTGTTTTGAAGTTGGTGAAATGTCACATGCACATGTCACAACTGAACCTTTAATAATTACATGCACATGAAAAATTCTCATATTCCATTAATATTCCCAAACTTGGAAGAGTGTCCAGCTTTTATGTAAACCCAGTCTGTTCGAGCACAAGTCGTCCCACAATTTATGTGCATTTATTTCCAAGTTTAAAGCCAAATGAGCAGGTAATCACATATTTCATCCTCTCATTTATTTTCCTTGAAAAAGGCATGCGAGTTGGTAATTAAAGGTAGGTATGATAAAGAGGCCTGTGTAGCAACCACACATTTCTGCTCATTTCAGATATAAGTCATCAGTATACTGCAGCAACCTTCTGCTTTATGCCAGTTATGGAAAAGAACGAATCCGGGAAACATAGTCATTTGTTATTGACCGTTACTGATGATGATACTGCTTATTCACAGACCTTTTCATTGAATGTTTTGTAGGAACATTAATAAATTGCTAAATATTGCTTTTTTAATTTCATGAGAGGTTGGCACAATCATGAATTAAATCTGATATACCAAAGATTGTTGTTCATCACCTCAGCTTCACAAGATGCTCATGTATTAAACCAGTCAAAAATGACTGTTATCCCCTTACTGACCTGGCCGTATAGCTTCCTTCCCAAGTTATTTAAAATTCCAATGGTACCTATACACCACAAACCAAGACAATTTTAGCCCCCTTTATGCTCACTTTTCAACAAAGAATCTTCCTGTCTTTCTTTCTTGAACAAAAAGGCAAGATAACGTTTCACATGATTATGTAGCAGTAGATGCACATACACACAAAAAGAAGCCCATTGTACTTTTGCCCTCTTGTGTAAAGACATTGTGTAGAGCGACCGTAATACACAACCATAGAAGCTGGTTGGTCTTGCCTACCATCATGCCTAGAACATGAGAGGCGGACAGAAACAATATTGGTGAGAGCAATTTCCACCAATGTCACAGTAAAGAGCATGAAAGGGAATTTTAACTTTACCCGGTAACAGAATGATTGCAAAATTCTGATTCCAGATTTAATAACAGAAAGCAAAAGAATATCTTTGTCTACACAACACAAACAGGACACAATGACAGCAGTCTCCAGAATCAACAAAGTGACATTCAATAATACGCCACATACCAGAGTGCAACATTCTACTTGGATTTAGTTTACTATGTGTGGAGAAGGTCATATACAGCATCTGATGAAACCTTCATTAGCCAACATTAAATATGAGGTTGAGGGTCAAAGCAGCTGAATCAAAGATGGAAGAGGACTTACTTGAGGGTGAAGTGGTCCACGGTGGAGTTGGGCACAAGGTACAAGTAAATCCTGAGCGTCTCCCCGGGCCGGAGCGGTTTGTCAGGCAGCCTGAGAAACATGTTCTTGTCCAGCTGCTTGTCCATCAGCAGCTGCTCCTGCCCAGACTGGTACAGACTGATGCTACCAATGCGCAGCAGGGGATGCTGTGCCGCCCCAACCCCCCTGTGGCCTGGGCCCTCGCTGCAGGCCCCCTCTAGGCTTGGGTCGTGCAGCGTGTAGTACAGCTCGGCCTGCAAGGTCTCGCTCACACCATCCAGCAGAGCTTCTCCAGACCCCTTCCGCCGACCCAGGGGTGCCACGTTGGTGTTGAACCAAGACTGGGGTAGGTCCAGCTGGGCCAAGCACTGCGCCAGGTTCCCCTTCATCCGACAGGAGGTTTTAATCTCACGCACATCTCTGAAGGCATGCAGACGGACACATGGCAGTTTGTCCTGGACCTTGAAGTCATCCCAGTCCCGTCCGGCAATGTAGAAGAAGACCTGGACTGTGGGGTTGTTGGAAAAGACCCGCGCCTGCACAATAAATGCCCGGACTTTCCAGTTGACCGTGAGCGTCCCAGGAATATCCAGTGGGCTGGCCGGTTGTAACAGCTCCTTGGATAGGGCCTGGTCCCGAGCAAAAGGCCCAAAGCTGATGTTGATGGCTGGCAGGTCTTTAGTCTGGAACACCACAAAACTCTCGGAACACTGTAGCGGGTGGCCCATGCTGGATCCCCTCTCCCCGCCCCCACCACCTCCTCCAGCCCGATTCGGGGCCTGTGTCTCCCGCAGGAAGAACGCCAGCTGTGCATTGGACATTTTGAAGTTGGCAGGCAAGTAGATGCTGGGGGGAAAGGAGCTGGCCGTCATGGAGGATGAGCTAAGCAGGGGGTCAGCGCTGGTGAGAGACACTTTACCTGCGAGAGCTGGGGAGACAAAAGGGGTCAGAGGTTACAGCTAGGACTGGACAGTGATTGGAACAAAGCCCCTGAAGTGTTTTTGTGATTATTGTCATTAACCAAAGCAGTCATGGAGGGCAGTAGCTTATTCCCAAGTATATTCCAATAAAAGTAACCAAACTAACCAAACCAGCTCTGTACATTTTGCTATTTTTTACTTGTCCCAGCATTGCTTAAACCTTGTGAACACACCCCACACTGATCTCTGATCATTTGTTGTAATCAAACAAGTGACCATCAAATGGATTGGGACAGACAATTCTGTATCTGAATATATATATATACAGTTTAGGTCACTTTCTTCTCCTTTGACCGAGGCCATCTACCATAATTTGAACCTATGGAAGTTGTATTAGTAAATGCTATACAAACATAAAAGTCTTTTGGCTCTTGTCTTGTCCAAATTAGATTATTGCAATGCCCTACTGGCTGGACTTCCTGCCTGCACAATCAAACCTCTGCCGCTGATCCAGAATGCAGCGGCAAAAGTGGTCTTTAATGAACAAAATTATTATTATTATTATTATTATTATTATTATTATTATTATTATTATTATTATTATTATTATTATTATTATAATAGTTTTACTTTCTGTGACGGAATGTCTTTGCTGTGACACAAAAACATTTGTCTAAAGTTGCAAAGTAAATGCTAATAAAACATGCATTCATTCAATCATATACCTACATTACACATTTTTAGCAGCGCTAAGGAGTTGGCTAATAAGTTTTTTGATGATGTCACTGTGATTGATGTTGCTCTAGCTTATCAATTTTGTGTCTTTTTTCATCTGTCCATAATTCCAAACGTTGCTGCTGGACCTACAGTTGTTCAGAAGAGACACATTAATGATAACACCAGGACACAGTTTATGGAGGCAATCAGGTTTGAAAATGCCTCATCAGGTCAAGTTGATGATTTGTTGAACTGTTATACTTCAGGTGTTTTAAATGTTATGGACACCATTGCTCCTGTTAAGGTTAAAGTGATGAAGAGGCAGAAGGCTTCATGGAGCAACGCTCCTTCTGTCAGGGCACAGAAAAGGGAATGCCGAAAAGTCGAAACCCTCCAGCTCCATTTCCTTCAGAATTAGTTTCCACTAAATGCAGTGAGTTTGCATTTTTTTTTAACGACAAGGTTCAAGGCATTAAACATGATACAGTCCAAAGGGCAAACAACAACACTGCAGCCACATAAGAGACCTTGGTTGAGTTTACACATTTTACACCCATTAATGACAGAACAATTGAAAAAACTGTCTCCAGCCTGAGTTCATCCAGTGCTCAACAACTATCGGCCCATATCAAACCTGCCAATTTTAGGGACTTTCTTTTACTTAACAACTGGTTTGATCCTTTTCAGTCAGGTTTTAGGCCCCATCACAGACTGAGACTGCACTTATCAAAGTCACAAATGACATCTGTCCTTTAGGTCAGTTATACACAGCTGTGGCGTATCCTACCATAATTATGCAGATGACACTCAGATTTACATTTCACTCACAGCAGGTGAAAATGGACCGATCCATTCACTGTGTCACTGCATCGAACAGATTGATGTGTGGATGCAGAATAATTTTCTCCAACTGAACAGAAACAAGACTGAAATAATTATCTTTGGAACAGAAACAAAGAGAAAATGTCAGCAGTCACCTCGAGTCTCTTTCTCTAAAATCTAAAAATTAGGTTAGGAATATAATCGCTTATACAAAATGCAGCTTTTGGGTTCTAACTAAAAATAAAAAAGTAAGTATAACCACATCACACCAATATAAAATGTTTAGCATTAGCTTCCTGTTGCTCAAAGAATTGACTTTAAAAAAGCACTGCTGGTTTTCAAGTCTCTTAATGGTTTAGCACCAGAATATATTTCTGAAATCTAGTAGCTTATGAACCTCCTCGGACTCTGAGAACATCTGGAACAGGCCTTCTGCTCGTGCCCAGAGCTACATGTACTAAACATGGTGAACCAGCATTTAAGTTTCATGCAGCAGCCTCAACTTTAACAATGTTCAAGGAGATGTTTTCTAATTAGATCTGCCTAAATTACAACTTAAAGTGTTTTTATCTGCACTCTTCTTTTAAAATGTTTAATTTTTTCTTAAGTTTCTTAATGTGAATCTTGTAATTTGTCTTTTATTCCTGTAAAGCACTTTGAGTTACCCAGTGTATGAATTGTGCTAAATAAATAAAATGGCCTTGCCTTTCCTTGCCTATTGATAATCTAGACTACATAATTACAGCATTAGCCTAAACAGAGTGGAGCACACCCAATAGTTTTATTCCCTTGTGTTTATGTGAACTCAGACAGTAGTTCAATTAAACAGCCTTAATCAAACTATTAAAACTGTGTGTAGCCTGACTTAACTGTGTGTCTGGCCTCTGTTACATCTCTGTTAATACCTTATTTTGTAAAATAAATGTGTGAAAACGTCACAGTCCTTCTGCTGTATTGACTTTAATGTGATGGTGTAAAGTAAGAATTTTGGAAATATTCCACAAATATAAACTTTAGCAGGAACTGTGCTTCAAAGTAGTGTTTTTGGAACCACTTTAATCCCATATTATTAGTTTACACTCAGCCAAGTCAGAAGTCTGATTCTAGCGCACAAGTTTTGTGTATGTGTTGAAATACTAAATAATAAAATGGCTGCATTTATATAGCCTAGTGCTTTCTACCCTCTCATGACACTTTACATCAAGCCATTCACCCATCCACATACAAGCACACACTAGTGTCACAAACACGGTAGGCAAGGTAGGGTTCAGTGTCTATCCCAAGGACACTTTGACTGCATGAATATCCTCTCCTACCTACTGAGTTTCCCTAAGTGCTTACTTTTAATTCTACTCATTCATTCTGTTTAATTGTTGTCTTTTGTTGTTTTCTTGAAAGCGCCTTGTGCACCTTTTGGCTGTTGTAAGGCGCTATATAAATAAAATTTGATTGATTGATTGAATTAGCTCCTGCTTGTTTTCTTGAATAAACTTGAATAAAGTATCTATCAATCTATCTATCTAGAGCTAAGCCATACAATGTGATATATGGACGCTAATGGGGACAGTGAACAGCAATGGAAAAAAATACAATTAGTTCAATTTATAACTTTACTTTTCATTGGTTTATTTTGTCGTAAGGTTGCTGAATGTCTGCACTAGAACATTTCAGAAGCGCTGAACATACAATTTATATGTACAAGCAATTTTATATGGCTCTTTGTATCACAATATGGACAAGCAGCCTAAATTTACTATGGAAAAGATCCGTCATGTATCATATAATAAACTGGTAATAGCAGTTTAGTCTCTGATTCATTGCTCTTGTCTGCATCTACACTGAACACTTAATACTGTTGAGTATGCAGTAACAAACCCTTTGAAACTCATCAATGAAAGAAATATTTTGACTATAAACTGGTGGGATACTATTAACATGAGCACATGATATTTGTAAGTTAATAAAAATGTATTGTATTTTTAATTCACAAGCAGCACTAAATTTGACATGGATAATACTGATAAAACAATGGGAGGATGGAATAATAAATGAAGGCGAGGTGAGCTGTAGTCACTGAGCCACAGAGGTCAGCAAATAGTAATCATAGGCAAACTAGCCTCATATCAAACCAAGCACTGGCTTCTCAATAAAAGACAGGGATACATTCACAAGGTGCAAACAAGTGACCCCTCTCCAGAAAAGGATCTGTCTGCTCGACCAGGTTTAATAAAGAAACCAATGACAAACGTATAACAGAGAAAAGGGAACAATTTGAAGACTTTAACTAAGACTAAGAACTCCTCCAACAACACTACCATGTCAGTGAAATGAAACCGGGACAAAGTTGTCACAAAGCAAACAGCATAAATTCCACATACTTATCAAAATTAGCCAGAGCTGTGCACACAGACAGAGCTGCCAGTCCCCATGGTCCAAATCCCAGATTAAAAGTCCCATATTCCAAAGGCTTTTATCATTGAAATAGCATCCTTTAAATCAAAAGAATCTCCAAGAAAAGCCTCTTCACAACTTCTTCCAGATCTTTTGTCATGTGTAGCAAAAACAAGCTTTGGAAAAATGAGGCTTTGGAAAAAACCTGCACCGACTCGGGCAGTAGCAGCGGTTAGCTCCTCTCCTGTAGGTTCCAGTGAGCTGCCGAGCTGCCTGAACTAGTGCTATTCCCTGTGGTTTGAGGTGCTTTGAAGCAGCGACCGGCAGACCCCCGCTCGGTGCTGCTGCTGCTGCTGCTGGTGCCGGTGGTGGGCTGTCCGAGGAACTACAGACAAAGCCTCAGACGCCGCCCCATGTCGCCACACCACACCTCGCCTTGTAATCTGCAATCACCATTTTAGCTCCGGCAAAAAAAGGACTAGCTCTGCTCATTCACCGTCTCCCTGTGGACGTGTTGGAGCAGATCCGTGTGTGGCTGCCTCGCGTACGAGGTCTGC
Source organism: Neodontobutis hainanensis (assembly GCA_024349245.1). Classification (NCBI taxonomy): domain Eukaryota; kingdom Metazoa; phylum Chordata; class Actinopteri; order Gobiiformes; family Odontobutidae; genus Neodontobutis; species Neodontobutis hainanensis. The sequence continues at coordinate 291,083 of JALDNG010000375.1, read as the reverse complement.
ACGAGGAGGACTGGGCGGGGGGAGGGATGTGGAGCTTGAATGCCTTTGGGCTGAGCGAGAGAGGAGCGCCAAGAGAGTGAGAGGGAGGGATTAGGTAAAGATTATTGATGAATTAGCCCTCCTCCTCTTTCTCCTCTTTCTCCTTTTTCTCCCACCCCCTCGTCTGTCTGGACCCCATGAGAGAGCCCTTAGAATGAGGGGATGCCTGGGATTGGGGAAGTGGGGAGGGGACCTGCACTGCTTCACATGTGCATAGAATTCCCAGAATAAAAGAGAAAGATATCTGTAGAGTGTGGGGTCCATAAAGTGAACAGCAAACAGTGAAGCCAACAAAATCTAAAGCAAACGCACTAAACAAAGACTGGAGCCATAGAAGAGGGAAGTAAAGAGCACTTATCCATCCAGGGCTACCTTACAGGAATGCCTGTTGATATTTGTGTTGGCGAGAGAAGATTGGGCTTGATTTCCATTAAAAGTGAAAAACACAACGTTTATTGACAAAAACTGCTCCAGGACTACTCTAATCGGAGCACCATATGCTCTTTGCCTCCGCTTTCAAAGACACCAGATTTTAAATACACAAAATGCCACCAGGAATCTATTAGTCAATGGATAGTTTTACATATAGACTTAGAAAACTCTCAAAAACTGCAGGCTTACTTCAAACTAAGGGACTAGTAGTGCCATGTAGTACCAAACTATGGCAATATATATAACAAAAATATTCCATTTATGATTATAATTTTTTTGACTGTTTTGAATTTTACATACCGGATTCAGAAGAGATGATAAAACCACAGCCCAAACAACTCTCTCATGAAAATGGCAGTAATTGAAATTCTTCCACAGCAAAACTAGTAACAACATATTAGTATATTTTACTGTCTACTAAAATATTTTTGAAACTTTTTTGCCCGAGATTTCCATTTCAAAATCTATTCCAAACCATTCATATGTAAATATTGACATAGTTACTTTATAGTTTTCTATTGTACTTTATTTGAATATAATTTGGAAAAGATATAGTTTGTCTGCAAGGCCAGCAGGGGCGCTGTGAACCGCAAATAACACTACAAGAATTACACAATCTGCTCCAAAACATCCAACATTTTTAAAATCTCAGTGTGGATCTACATGGGCATAGTTCCAATTATACACTATTAGAATGTGGGTTTTCACTGAGAATGTTGTCATTACAGTTTACACAGCAAAAAACAAACTCTTGGAGCTGTTTTTGAAAGTTTGCATTTGTGTGAAATAAGAATACCATCCTAAAGAGCTGCAAAAGAACATCCCTTATCCCAGTTAGAAAAAAATATATTTCTGTGTAAACAGCCTCTGGTATTTTGTCTGTATAAATATATGGTTCATTGCCCTCAGTTCAGTTTAATGTTTGGCTTTTGTGTGGAAAATGGAATCCATAATGGAGAAGTAACAGTAGCAGTAACTACCTCTCTGTGTCTGCAGGCTGCAGTAGCCTAGAGCTGTGAAAAACCTTCATTTCTTGGACCTGCTGGGACCTTTTAAAGTGAAAGTGGATTATCATTGCCTCCACAACTACTGTCAAGGTGGCCTTGAGCAAGGCACTTAAAGCAGTGCAGCTCTGTGTGTTCCACAATCACCTGCTGCTGGCCAAACTGCCACAGCCTAAACTTCAGTGGTTGATGGTAATTTACAATTTAAAGCTTGTTTAGCTTCCGACTGTGTCCCTCCCCAGCATCTGTTACACAAAAACAGACGACCCACATCAGGACACTTCAAACCAAGAGACCACCTCTAAAAAGCCTAATTTCCTCTCAGCAGCATGGTGCTGTTTAATTTGGTGCATTATGCACTTTAATTCTGATTATCAACACTGTCCTACACTCATTTCTGTGGCATTGTTTTTGTAACAATCTCAACAGTGTATAGGTCCCCATGATGGAGGCCCAAAATGTTACTTATTTTGGACCCATTCCTCTTCTCACAATTGAAACATCCCTTAAAAGAACTGTTTCATACCACTCAGTGGAAACAGGGCTTTAGAAAATAGGTCACATTATCATAGTATGTCACATATGCAACACATGAACTGTTATCAGTAAAGGTGAGAGCAATCACTGCTAAGTTCAAAGTTCTCAGAATAGTGTATTATAGTGTAATCGATATTTCATGGCAGGACCTTTTGTGATGCACAGTGAGGCATCTTACCATGAAATTGGAATAAGAGACAAGCTTTTTTCATCAGGATGATTTTTGTTAAATAGAAAAGTTGACACTTTTATGCATGAGTGGAACAAACCGCAGACATTAAGCTATTTTTAATCAAAAAGGCTCTATAAGGGCCTAATGTGGCTGTCAGTGATAGATGTGAGTGTACAATGTGAAACCATTAATGTTGTAAGCTTTTTATCAGAATTAAGAAAAAACAATTTTTGCTGAACACATAAAAAATATTATTAATAATAGCAGATATGTAATACCAAGGTTCCCCTTCTGTCAGCCACTATGTGCTGTTTTACCGTTTCCATTAGGATCAAGTTTGTTCAAGAGTATACCATTTAAAAAGTTCTAATCAAATCAAATAAATAAATAATGCTAAACAAGACATACTGTACGTGTGTGTCTGGAGAGTTGTGTTGATATGAGGAGATACATGTCAGAATGAGATGTAATGTCAGTCCTAATTAACAAACATTCCTGTTTGCTATGCTATAAAGGTACATACTGAAGAACCAAGATGGTTTAAGCAAAGGTTGTACTGCTGCAATAAACGTGAATGATTGTTTCCGGTCAATTGTTTCTTTGTTCACCAAACTAAACTAGTGTTTCATTTAACACATAAAATTGGTTCTATGTCACAAAACAAGATCTGTAAGAAGCTGACAATCTGAAACCAAAGACAGCAGTTGACTATTGCTACATTTTAGCAGAAACACTGTGCAGCCTTTCACATTCTTCCATATTAAGAAGCTCTAAAGAAGCTCTATTTGCATTTTTGTGTTTTTTATGAAGACTCCATGTCCATTCACTCTGGCCACAATGTTACTTATTTTGTTTGGATCCTTCATTCCTCTTCCAGCCACTGAAACACAACTAAAAACATGATGCACCAATTATCTTTGACCTGGCTTTAGAGCCCCTGGCAATAGCACTCTGCAGTTGTAAAGACATGTGTGGAAATGGAAGCGGACTGAGGAATGTTTCCAATGTGCAGAACTTGAGAGAACTTGAACTTGAAATCTGAACTTGAGAGAGCTTTCAACTTGAGAAGAAAAGCTGGACTCTTCTTAGGAGTTGCCCATGCTGAGAGGTGGCGGGCTGGTGTGGGCTTGCTCATAGCTCCCCAGAGGTACTTGAGGGTTGCTTTCCTGCATCTTCAGGTCTCTCGGGTAAAGAGAGGGGTGGAGCTATCAACTGATCCCCACCTGCTGTTGAGTCGGATCCGATGGCGGTGGAGGAAGCTGGACAGACGCTGCAGACCCAAACATGTTGTGAGGGTCTCTTGGAAACATTTGTCTGAGAGTCCTGTCGGAGAGCTCTTCAACTCCCATCTATGGCAGAGCTTTGACCAGAACCCAAGGGAGGCTGGAGACATGGAATCCGAGTGGAACATGTTCTCCGCCTCTTTTGTTAATGCGGCAAAAACTCAGAATGGCCAAAACTCAGAATGGCCAAAACTCAGACTGGCTGCATTGTCAAGGCGGAAACCTCCGAACCCGGTGGTGGACACTGGAAGCAAGGGATGCCGTCAAGCTGAAGAAGGAGTCCTACCCGGCCTGTTTGGCTTAAGGGACTCCTGAGGCAGCTGACGGGTACCGGGAGACCAAGTGTGCTGCAGCCTGGGTGGTTGTCGAGGCAAAAACTCGGGTCTGGGAGGAATTTGGTGAAGCCATGGAGAAGGACTATCGGTTGGCCTCAAAGAATTCTGGCAAACCGTCCAGTGCCTCAGGAGGGGGAAGCAGTGCCCTGCCAACACTGTTTACAGTGGACGTGGGCATCTGTTGACCTTAACTGGGGATAATGTCGTTATGTGGAAAGATTACTTCAAGGATCTCCTTAATCCCACCAACACGTCTTCCATTAAGAAAGCAGAGGCCAAGGGCTCAGAGGCGAGCTATTTCATCACCCAAGCTGAAGTCACCGAGGTAGTTAGGAATCATCTCGGTGGCAAGGCACTGGTGGTGGATGAGAAGCGCGCTGAGTACCTTAAGTCTCTGGATGTTGAGAGGCTGTCTTGGCTGACACGCCTCTGCAACATTGCGCGGCGGCCAGAACCTTCAGTGTGCACTGGGACAGTTTGCAGCTGAGTGTGGAGCAGCTGGGATGAGAATTAGCAACTCCTAGTATGAGGCCATGGTTTCTAGCCAAAAAAGGATGGTTTGTCCCCTTCTGGTTGGTGGAGAGTTCTTTCCTCAAGTGGAAGAATTAAAGTATCTTGGAGTCGGGAGACTGACAGAAGGATCAATGCAGCTTCTGCAGTGATGCAGTCGATGTCCCGGTCTATTGGGGTGAAGAAGGAGCTGAGCTGCTTTGCAAAGTTCAGCATCCGGAACAGATGCCCAGGGCCAACTCAGCTGGCTCCTTTTGGTGTGGAGGAGCAGTGGCTCGACATTGAGCTCCTCCCAAGAGCCCGAGCTTCTCACCCTATCTCTAAGGGAGTGCCCAGCCACCCTGCGGAAAAAGCTTATTTCTGCCGCTTGTATCCGGAATATTGTCCTTTTGGTTATGACCCACAGCTCATGACTATAGGTTAGAGTAGGAATGTAGATTAACCAGTAAATTGAGAGCTTCGCCTTGCCGCTCAGCTCCTTCTTTACCAAGGCAAATCGGTACATCGACTGCATCACTGCAGAAGCTGAACCGATCTGTCTGTCAGTCTCCCGCTCCATCCTTCCCTCACTCGTGAACAAGCCGCTTGAAAAGATGCTTGAAATCCACTTGAGGCAGGAGCTCTCCACCAACCTGAAGTGGACAAACCACTGTTTTCCAGCTGAAAAGACCATAGACCTCTGACCTGACTCTTCATATAGAACTGCTCCACAAAACAGTCTGTTCCACAGAACCATCTGGGAAAACTCCTTTTGAATGTTTGCAAAAGAACAGGTACTTTCAATGAATACCTGCTAGTGATGAATTTATCAACCACAAATTTGCGCAGCGGCATGTTGCTTACATTTGTAACGATAAAACGGTCGCTAAATCTTTAACCTTAAACATCTTTACCTAAAATACTCCAAGACCGGTCAAAGCTGCCTCATCATTGGACACAACGAGCCTGTAAGGCTAAGGTTCAGACCGTGAATCATTGCTTGGTCAGGATTGGTTTTAGCAAACTTCTCACGAGAATCATGCTGCAGTGCAAGGTTTTTAGCGATTCTGAGCTGCTTCCTGCTTCTGAAAAGGGCAGTTTTTAGTTTTAAAAAAAGCGTTCGACCTGTTGAGCGACTGCAGCCTTTGTATCATTTTTCAACATGTCTGGGATAAAAACAACTACTATCTTTCTGCCAAAATTGTTGGAAATATCAACAGAAAATCAGCTACAAACAAAGATTTTTGCTTTGGAATCTGAAAGAGGACTTCAGGAGACGATCCCAATCACACAATGTGGTAAGACTCTGAATTTAAACTTGGAGGTTACAGTGTCATTTCCAAAACTGAGCAAAGCTATGGAATTTAAACAAAATGATGAACCTGGCATAAACTTGGTGCCCAGCCAAAGCAGCACTGGATAAGAAAAAAGAATGCTGGCATCACAAGAGCATATGTAGCATCACCAGACATCCAGCTAAAAACAGATTCCAATCACTGATGAATGAACCAGAAAACTCTGCTGTAAATGAAAAACATGGAGTAAATAAAATCTTTTCTATGGAAAACAGGAGACATGAATCTGTGGAAAAGCACCAAGCAAACAGAGACAGAGAATCTATGCCAAAAGTGAAGGACAGAGATATCCTGCTGCTGGGAGACGGTGCTGTCAAAGACATAAACAACAGTAGATTTGTTACATGCAGCTATCCAAGTGCTATGGTCCCTGATATAACAGCACTCCTCCCCCAAGTCAGGTCCAAACACACAGGGATTAATCAGCTGATAGTGCACGTAGGTGCAGTTGACACCAGGAAGGGAGAATCAGAGTTTTTAAAAAAGGATTTCTCCAGGCTTTTAAATAAACTTGAAAATCTGGGAGTGCAATCCTTCATCAGTGGACCACTCCCAAACATCGACAGAAGGATCAATAATTTCAGTCGGCTGCTTGCACTAAATACATGGCTGTCCAAGGCCTGCGAGACCAGAGGAGTACACTTTATGTTACTTGTTTATTGACCTGTTGACCTGCACTCCCTGAGACACCTAAATGGTTCTGGGCACCCTCTTGAATAAAGAAAAGGCCCTCTGAGAAGCCATCAGCCACTGAACAATAAAAGCACTCTTGTCTCACCAACAAAGGATCCTCCTCTGACTGGACCACCATCAACACCTCCAATAATACCCTGAACCCCCCCAGTAACATCAACACCTTCTGCGGACTTCACCATTTCTGTTCCATCCCTGGATTCACCAATGGGATTTCCAGATCACCTGGAAATATTTAATAAAATCTGGAATTAAGATGATACCCCCCACACCTAACTTGGCCAGGTCACGGGTTCTATCATCATTCCGAAAAACATCACACCCAATACCACCTCGGCCAGTACAAATGCACCCCTGTGAGACCCCCGCCACTTCCTCCCAGACCAGCTCTAAAAGCCTTGACTAGCATCAAGGCTACTATCAGAGATTAGGACACAGAGGGCCTCTGCTGTTCCAGGACTTTTTGTCATAATAAAACACTTATCAACCTGAGGCCCTGGGAGAGAACACTCCCCCCCAGCTCCATAACTACAGTCAGAAGTCACAGATTGGAGAAGAGAGTAACAGTTAGATTGTCTAATCAGACAAATCTGATTCAAATTCCCTGCAAACAGATAAAGTCTGTTCCTGCTCAAACAGACTTGAAACTTGCAGTGTTCAATGTCAAGTCTTTTGGAAAGAAATCTTTTTTAATTTAAGATTTTATAACTTCAAATAAGCTTGATTTTATGTTTTTAACAGAAACATGGTTAGACAGCAAGACAGGAAATGCAGTCCTTATCCTTATCAAGTGATTTTAATGTGCATGTGGATAATGTTTCTGACAGGACTGCCAAAGAACTTTCTACTATTCTTGATACTTTTGGTCTTTGTCAGCATGTTCATGAGCCGACCCATAACAGAGGTCACACTCTGGACCTGGTCATTACAAAGGGTGTTCATATTTCAGATGTCACTGTGTTTGATGTTGCTCTGTCTGATCATTCTTGTGTCTTTTTCCATCTGTCCATGATTCCAAAAGTTGCTGCTGGACCTACAGTTGTTCAGAAGAGACACATTAATGATAACACCAGGACACAGTTTATGGAGGCAATCAGGTTTGAAAATGCCTCATCAGGTCAAGTTGATGATTTGTTGAATTGTTATACTTCAGGTGTTTTAAATGTTATGGACGCCATTGCTCCTGTTAAGGTTAAAGTGATGAGGAAGAGGCAGAAGGCTTCGTGGAGCAATGCTCCTTCTGTCAGGGCACAGAAAAGGGAATGCCGAAAAGCCGAAAGAAAATGCCTAAATTGAAACTTTAAATTATTATGAGGTATACAAAGAAAATATGCATTTTTTTTCAATCAAACTTTGCAAAACAACAACATAAGTAACAACTCGCGTGTCCTGTTTGCTACAGTGAACAGATTAACAAACCCTCCAGCTCCATTTCCTCCAGAATTAGTTTCCAGCACTAAATGCAATGAGTTTGCATTGTTTTATAACGACAAGGTTCAAGGCATTAAATATCGACATACGTCCAAAGGGCATACAACAACACTGCAGCCACCTAGGAGACCTTTGGTTGGGTTTACACATTTTACACCCATTAATGGAGAGCAACTTAGAAGAGAAGCAACTTTTTTTTCTCCTCTAACTGAAGCGGATGTTTCCAAGGTCATTAGTTAGAAAACTACAGACCGGTTTCCCTCCTTCCCTTTACCGCCAAAGCTCTAGAGCGAGTTGTGTTTAACCAGCTCTCCTCCTTTCTCACACAAAACAACCTCCTGGACCAGAACTAGTCTGGGTTCAAGAGCGGACATTCCACCGAAACTGCACTGCTCTCAGTCATCGAAGCCCTGAGACTGGCAAAGGCAACATCCAAGTCATCTGTCCTCATCTTACTGGATCTGTCTGCTGCCTTTGACACCGTTAACCATCACATCCTCTTGTCTTCTCTCAGTGCGATGGGTGTCTCTGGAATGGCGTTGCAATGGTTCAAGTCTTACCTCTCGGGTAGGTCATTCAGAGTATCCTGGAGAGATGAGGTCTCTGAGTCCCAACATCTTAATACAGGGGTGCCACAGGGCTCAGTGCTTGGACCACTACTCTTTTGGCTCTGTCATTCAGAAGCATGGCTTTTCTTATCACTGCTGCGGATGACACTCAACTCCACTTGTCATTTCAACCTGATGATCCGACGGTCTCTGCTCGTGTCTCGGCGTGCCTAAGTGACATCTCACTTTGAATGAAAGACCATCACCTGCAGCTGAACCTTGGAAAAACAGAACTGCTAGTGATTCCTGCCAACTCAAAGACCCGCCACAACCTCTCCATTCAACTAGGCTCATCAACCATTACACCATCCAGCACTGCCACAAATCTGGGAGTGGTAATTGATGATCAACTAAACTTCACAAGTCATGTTGCCAGCACCACCAGATCCTGTAGATTCATCCTCTACAACATTAGGAAAATTAGACCTTTCCTATCGGAGCACTCTACGCAAATCCTAGTTCAGGCTCTTGTCTTGTCTAAACTGGATTATTGCAATGCTCTTCTGGCTGGACTCCCTGCTGCACAACCAAACCTCTGCAGCTCATCCAGAATGCAGCGGCAAGCGTGGTCTTTAAAGAACCGAAGAGAGCGCACGTAACTCCTCTCCTCATTAGATTACACTGGCTCCCGGTTGATGCACGCATTAAGTTCAAAGCTATGCTCTTGGCCTACAAGACCACCACTGGCTCCGCCCCCTCATATCTTCACTCACTAATACAGACCTATGTTCCTACCAGATCCCTGTGCTCTGCAAATGAACAACGTCTGGTTGTACCATCCCAAAAAGGGAAAAAAAATCACTCTTGCGTACTTTCTCTGAAGAAGAAGAAGTTTTATTTATATAGCGCCTTTACGTAGCTCAAGGTCGCTTTACATTTCACAAATACAGTGTCATGGCCGAGGGCTCAGGAACAGGGACAGACTCCAATGCAGACCACAGAATCCAATAAAACGGAGAACAGAAATTTATTTACGAAGAACAGATGCATACAAAAAAATCCCAAAAACCAAAACTCTCCCAGAACGGAACACGCAGACAAAAATCCAGTGATAACTAAGAATACAAAAAACCATGAACTAGGAATTTACACAAGAACCAAAAGGAACAGAGACAAGACTTACGGGTGACATGGACTAAGACAAAGACAATGACCTGGTCCTGAGGGGAAGGACAAACAGGTATAAATAGACACAGACAACAAGGGACAGGTGAAACACATTAGGGCGGAGCAGATAATCACACAGGAGGGAAAGACACCAGGAAGTCAAGCAGAGACACAGACAAGGGCACGACATTTCAAAATAAAGTCCATGAAATACAATACAAACTGGAAACAATATAAAACAGACATAAAACCTGGCATACAGTACATACAAACACTTACATATACATCTATATACACACATCACATAATACATATAGTTGCGATTATCTGAAATGCTTGTTGGATAGATATGTTTTTAACTGGGACTGAAATGCACCCACAGATGAGATGTTTCGTAGTGTAAGAGGCAGCACATTCCATAATTGAGGAGCGTTTATACTGAAGGACCTTCTACCAACAGTAGACAGACGGAAACGAGGATGGTTAACAGACCAAGTTCGGCTGATCTAAGGGACCGGACGGGGCAGTAAGGGGAGAGTAGGTCAGACAGATATTTGGGAGCAAAACCATTTAATGCTTTGAACGTAAGAAGCAATACCTTAAAGTGTATACGTGATGTTACAGGGAGCCAGTGCAGGTCATGAAGCGGAGGAGTAATGTGAGCAGAGCGCCTAGTGGAGGTGAGAACTCTTGTGGCTGAGTTTTGAACATACTGTAATCTTGCGATATGTTTTTTTGGAAGACAAAGAAATAAGGCATTGCAATAGTCCATACGTGAAATGATTAATGCGTGAATTAAGGTTTCAGTATCAGCAATGGTGAGAGAAGATCGGAGAATAGCAATGTTACGAAGATGGAAAAAATAATTTTTAACAAGAGAAGAATTGTGAGGGCCAAAAGATAAATTTGAATCGAATAAAACACCAAGGTTACGGATCAGTGACGAAGGCTTGATGTGAGTTCCATGAACATCAAAAACTGGTTCATCGTTTTGATTGTGGCAGTAGAACCAATCAATAATATCTCAGTTTTTTGTCATTCAGTTTAAGGAAATTCTGGGACATCCAATACTTAATGTCCCTGATACAAGCTGTGAGTGAGTCAGGCAGAGATGGAGCATTGGAGCTGGTGGTGAGGTAGATTTGAATATCGTCTGCGTAGCAGTGAAACTGAAGTCCATGCTTGTGTATGATGTCACCGAGTGGAAAAATGTAGATGATAAATAGTAGTGGGCCAAGAACCGAACCTTGAGGGACACCCTGTGTGAGTGGAGCAGTAGCAGATCTAAGCCCTTGTATAGTGATATAATACTTTCTGTCACTAATGTAGGAAATGAGCCAGGAAAGTGCAGAGCCAGTGATGCCAATGTCAGAGAGCCTTGAAATCATTAATTCATGGCAGACTGTGTCAAAAGCAGCGCTTAAATCAAAAAGCAGCAAGATGTTTATCAGCCCTGCATCCATGGACATAAGAATGTTGTTGACCACCCGGAGAAGACCCGTTTCAGTGCTGTGTGCTGGACGAAAACCAGACTGAAAAGGTTCAAAAAGGCCATTTATGTCCAAATATGACCGCAATTGCGAAGCAACAACCCTTTCAAGAACTTTGCTTATGAATGGTAAGTTGGATATTGGTCTGTAATTGTCCATGTTTAGGTGGTCTAGGCCTGTTTTTTTAAGAATTGGCGTCACTGCAGCCATTTTTAGATCTACTGGAACAACGGCAGACGACAGACTACAGTTAATCATATGTGTTATGAAAGGTGCAACCTCAGGGACACACAGCTTAAGCAAAACAGAAGGTATGGGATCAAGTTGGCAGGATGTGGAATTTAACTTTGCAATTAAATCGCTTATGGCACTTTGAGTAGTTAGAGTGAAAGCAGAGAGAGAGTTTGTAGAATGAGCTGAATCAGCAAACATTAAATGAACGGATCTGTTCCACATTGGTGGAATGATCTACCTGCTGCTACAAGATCAGCAGATTCTGTAGCCATCTTTAAAAAAACGCCTGAAAACACATCTCTTTTGTCAACACCTGACTGACAAACACTGAATTCTTAACTTCCTTTCTATCAATTCCTTCTTTTAATAAAAAGTTTTTTGTGCACTTATGCTTTTTGTTCCCTTGTGTTCTTGAAATTGCTTCCATTGTATTCCTCACTTGTAAGTCGCTTTTGATAAAAGCGTCTGCTAAATGACTAAATGTAAATGTAAATGTAATGAAAAACAATTGAAAAAACTGTCTCCAGCCTGAGCTCATCCACCTGCTGCCTTGATGTTTTACCCACTAGATTTCTAAAATTAGTAATAAGCAGTTTGTTACCACAACTCACTAATATAGTTAATAATTCCTTACAGTCTGGAACATTTCCAAGGGCCTTAAAAACTGCTGTCATCAAGCCTCTCCTAAAGAAGAGCAGTCTTGATGCTACAGTGCTCAACAACTATCGGCTCATATCAAACCTGCCATTTTTAGGGAAAGTCATCAAAAAAGTTGTATATCAACAACTTAATGACTTTCTTTTACCTAACATCTGCTTTAATCCTTTTCAGTCAGGATTTAGGCCCCATCACAGACTGAGACTGCACTTATCAAAGTCACAAATAACATCCGTCTGAACACTGACGAAGACAAAGTCTCTGTCTTAGTTCTGTTGGACTTGATTGCTGCGTTTGAATAATGGACTATGAAATCCTGTCACAAAGATTAGAGCTGCCCTTAGATGGTTTCAGAACTATCTTAAAGACACAAAGTACTTTGTTTTGGTTGGTAACTGTGTATCAGACCAAATGGCCCTGACATGTGGGGTTCCACAGGGGTCTATCTTGGGACCCCTATTATTCAATCTCTACATGCTTCCTTTAGTCCAGTTAATACACAGCTGTGGCGTATCATACCATAATTATGTAGATGACACTCAGATTTACATTTCACACACAGCAGGTGAAAATGGACCAATCCATTCACTGTGTCACTGCATCGAACAGATTGATGTGTGGATGCAAAATTATTTTCTCCAACTGAACAGAAACAAGACTGAACTAATCATCTTTGGGCCACAGAAACAAATAGAAAGTGTCAGCAGTCACCTCGAGTCTCTTTCTCTAAAATCTAAAAACCAGGTTAGAAATCTGGGGGTCATTATGGACTCAGACTTAAATTTCCAGAGTCACATTAAGTCAACTACATCATCTGCATTTTATCACCTTAAAAACATTTCCAAAGTTAAAGGCATAATGTCTCAACCAGACGTAGAGAAACTTATTCATGCTTTTATCTCCTGCAGGTTAGATTACTGTAACGGCCTGCTCACTGGTCTCTCAAACTGAGGGTTAAGACAGCTTCAGCTTATTCAGAACGCTGCTGCTCGGGTTCTAACTAACACCAGGAAGTACAACCACATCAGTCCAGTTTTAAAATCTCTGCACTGGCTTCCTGTTGCTCAGAGAACATACTTTAAAACAGCACTGCTGGTTTACAAGTCTCTAAATGGTTTAGCACCAGAATATATTTCTGAAATGCTAGTTGCTTATGAACCTCCTCGGACTCTGAGAACATCTGGGACAGGCCTCCTGCTCGTGCCCAGAGTTAGAACTAAACAGGGTGAAGCAGTGTTTAAGTTTCAACAAAAACCTGGAACAGTCTCAACTTTAACAATGTTCAAGGGGAGGTTAAAAACCTTCCTCTTTAGCTCTGCCTACACTACAACTTAAAGTGTTTTTTTTCTTCTTCTTTTATAATATTTTAATTTTTTTTATGTTTCTTAATGTAAATCTTGTAAATTGTCTTTTATTTTTTAAAGCGCTTTGAGTTACCCTGAGTTTGAATTGTGCTATGTAAATATAATTGCCTTGCCTTGCTTTGATTTTTTCTCAGAGTATGCATGCAGTTAAGTGAAATTTAATTAAAGTCCAATGTCAGACACTGAGTATATTTTGCTAATAGTACATCAATTTGTCACTGGAGGCAATCCTCTGCAGAACAAATCTCTGACAACAATGATTCTGTACCAGCCCAGAGGTCACCTTATGCCCAGGAGCCTCCTAATCCCTTTTAAATGAAATCAAACTGTATTGCAGCAATAGACTACCATCAATGCCATCAAAATAAGCAAATCCTAAGCCCCTGTTCAGTTTGGGCCTCATGGTGTCATCTGAAAAGTAATTACAGCCCAGAATGAGGATCAGGACGCCGTTAACAACATCACAGACGCAGATGGGCTCCAGGGTGAAACCTGATCGTTGTCCTATTAGACCTCAGGCAAAATCCAATTCTAGCTAGTTTCGTTGCGTTCCCATTACGCACAAACATCTGTTGTGTTAGCATCTGTGGGATGAGCAGATGGGGCTCCAGTTGAGAAAATTGGCACTAAATTAAACGAAACCCTAATGAGTCAAGTAGAAAAATATGTAATTTAACCCTTATGTTATCTTCTGATTTAAAAAAAATGACCGCGTCCAAATTCAGAACAAAAAAAATTAAAAATCTTTTTTTTTTACTTTTACAAAGGTGGTCCGAAGATTAGAAGAAAAGGAGACACATTGATTGTTTTTGGGTTTTTTTTTTTGTCTTTTTTTAACTTAAGCTCCATTATCTTATTCTAAAGTTCTAAGGTAATTTTGACCTGGCAATAAAAATATCATTAGGCAAAATATTTGGTCCAAGGGTTTGTCCTGGTTTAGTGCTTGGTTTTGTCTTGTTTTGTGTATATTTTTGGTCCTGGTTTGGTTTTATGTTAAGGTCTGTTTATCCCTGAGGCCTCGTCCTGTTTTTGACCTGGATTTATTCTGGTCGAGTTCTGGTCCTGAAAAAAGACACTAAATGTCACACAAATAGACACTAAATGTCAAACAAAATGTACAGAATAACATTGTAAATACATAGCAAATAGAGCCATCAAAAAGACAAAAATTATAACACCTTTCTGTGTAATCTGTAAAGATCTCTAGAACATAACAGCACGCAAACCAGAATTCATCAAACTCAGACATGTTGACCAGAACGATGTAGCAGTAATGTTATATTTAAAAGTGCACTGAACATTTCACAAATCAAAAACAAAAGGCACACCACAACTCAATACAACAATTGCATAAAAAATTATGTTTTTGTCTTTTTCATTGTAGGCAGTTGCTGTGCACTGGACTGTTGTGCAGAGAAGTTAAAAACAGACATTTTCTACTGTATTGCTAAGGACTTTGCGACAGACCAAGAAAAATGAAGCGATGCAATCCTACTGTATTTCTGCTGTAGGGACCATGTCAGACATAATATAATATGACCAATATTCATTCATTCATGCATTTTCTTCCGCTTAGTCCCGTTAAAGGTTGTTGGTAACTGGAGCTTTGATGATGTCATTGCTTCTGTAACATACAGCGCTCTTCTAATAATAATAATATTGAATAGTAATATATAGCGCTTTTTCAAGATATCCAAAGACTGGTGTAACTACAGCTGCCCTGGGGCTGACTGACAGAGACATGGCAGCCATTTTGCGCCAACAAACTCTCCGACCACCAAACATTTTCACACATTCATACAGCAGTGTCAAACACACCACACCCCTTCTAGACCCAGCACAATGGAAATGTGCACCTCTTGAAGGAATTACTCATACCAATCCGGCCTGTACTGACCTAACCCATACCACACCACTAGTGGACACCAGACTTACATGCTCTGAAACCTCACACTAACCACAATGATATAGGTTCTTTGGGCAATAAACAAATTTTGTGATACATATATCCCCTACCTCTACTTTTACCATTAGAATGAGATTTTTATGATTGCATTAAAGCGAACAGATTGGCCTTCCTGTGCAGTGGTGTTTCTAGACACCACCGATGCTTTTATTTTTGTCCATTTGAATGTAATGGCCTTGTAGTGAAAGTGAGTGCAGAGTAAAAGACAGATCGATGGGAAAGCCCTGGGAGCCATCGCCTCAGTAATGCTCTAAAGCCTCTTTACTGTTTTCCCTGACCTTTTACTTGAAGAGACATTTATGTACTTCTCTATCTCAGCTCAAATCAAGTGTCTTCTATACTCTTCACATAACCTGTGCACTGATGTTTGACAGATACATTGTTAAATGCTAAATGCTTTTATAAATATTTATCATAAAAACCTGGGAAATACACCACCTTTATTCTTTTTTTCATGTCACCATGCCAGAATAAAGAGTTTGATTGAGCCTTTTTTGCTTTAGCTGCTCTTAAATGTGTTTCAAAGCTTATTTAGTTCAAGAACACAAAAGGTGTCTTGATGTTGAAATTAGCCTGAACTCTGCTAGGACCAGCAGGTGGAGGGTTAGACTTTGTTTTTGATGCTTGTAAAAAGACAGAACAGTGAGTGCAGAATAATAGTGACCCAGCCTCAAAGCACCATCTCTATTTAACAGAGCTGACGTGATGAATAGAAAGTGTCTCCAGACCTGACACACGCTAACACTGGCACATACACTTACAGTGGGCCTTTATTGCTGAGAAAAACTGTTTATAAATTTTTGGTTGTGATTGAATAAAATTACCAAGACTGTGTCCAAATCCACTTCCTATTCCTGGTGTAAATGAGAACAGGCTCAGAACCATTGTTAATTATAAAAGCTTTGTTTCATTTTCTCCTGTGGATTTTTTAGATTCTTTATTCTGTACTCACATATTCTGAAGGCAGAAAGCCCTCACATTGTCACTCAATGGGAGGAAGTTAGCCCAGGAGAACCTCTATTTACATTCCAGTTCCTATTTCCACAATTTCTCTGGGAAATAGAATTAGATTTACCACAGAGTTAGACCTGCTTCATTTCTGGACCAGATGATTTGTAGATGTGTGTTTATCACTTTCTGTCAGAATGCTAATGGAATATTTAGATTCATATCGGGGAGGTCTGTAGAGGTTAATGGAACCAAATGAGTGTGTTGAGTAAGTGTAAAGCTGGGTAAATTGTTCCTTCACATGCCATATTCTCCACTGTGACACCATCTCCAACCCATGAATCATCCCCCGAAGCCCTAACATGCCGGGCATATTTCCATTAACAAATGTGGTGAAATATGTTAATGTGGAGTAGATGAGAGGACAGTGAGACAGAAACAATGGTACGAGACAAGTGTATCATGTTTGGGCCAGAGGTGTGTTGTCTGGGTATGGATCAACAAACACCATTTAACACTGTAACAGTCCAGACTGGTCTCCAGAATTTGAAAATAATAGGTCAGGAGCCAGACCCCTATCTCAGTATGTTTTCTGCTAGCCTTTTTCACAAGTATCTTTAGTTAGTCTATACCTTGGCACATTACAAGTTCATAATCTTTTTTTTTAACCCGTCCCCATTTGGGCTCAGTGGCTGGATAATGAAGTCCTACTGTCACGCAAAGTGTTGTAGAATACTGAGATTTGGCAGAAAGTATCCTGACATGATGGGGAACAAAATTTTAGTGTTTTATTTTATTAAGGCTTGGTGTAATTCAGATTAAATATTAAACAGAAAATATTTTCTATATTATTTGTTTAATATATATAAAAATATATCCCTTAAGTTAAACCGAAGCTATAGAACTCCCTTTCATTTGCCTTCTACAATGAATATAGGCTCATTACATAGATATTCTGTAAACTCCAAAAGGAAAATCCACTTGACCACCAACCTGGAAGATTTGATGTACATGTTCTAAATAACAGGTTTGTATATAGTATCTTTTTCGTTTGTCAGATTTTAAGAGTTTAAAAAGGGTGTGTGGCAAAAATCTTTTAGAAAGGACCTAGTTCGATAAACAATAACTTTTGAACCATTTGTGTTTGATAAATTCAACTTTCTGGTATTGTTCTACACACCAGTCTTTAACACGTGCCCACAATTGTATATTACACAATTTATGGTCTCAGGGTAATCAAGACCAGATAATAACCAGATCATATCCAAAAGAATGCAGGATTAGGGGTGTTTGTGTGGAACAAAATATGTGGTACATATTACAAAGGCTGTAAAAATAGGTGACAAAATATGTTATTTAGCCAACATTTATTATTTATTCCTGATTGAAGGCTTTAAAACAAGGCATAAACCAATAAACACTGGGCTTTTCACTAAACTTTCTGTGAG
Organism: Neodontobutis hainanensis; assembly: GCA_024349245.1. NCBI lineage: Eukaryota > Metazoa > Chordata > Actinopteri > Gobiiformes > Odontobutidae > Neodontobutis > Neodontobutis hainanensis. The sequence goes on along the minus strand of JALDNG010000375.1, from coordinate 273,491 downwards.
TGACGAGAGCTTACATTTGACTTTGCTGGTGAGAATAAGAGCTAATATTACTTAATGTAAAAAATGCATTGAACTGTATTTGATTTCTTTTATGATTTTGATTTAGTGAAACATGTCAGACTCAGACCATGAACGTATTACAAGCTCATTTAATAAATCTACTACTAGTAGTAACGTCTTTAAAAGGTCTAAACATGGGCTCTTATTTATACACATTTATTTATTTATTTATTTTACCTTTATTTATCCAGGTAAACCATTGAGAACCAATTGTCAATTACAATGGTGACCTGGGCAAGAGGCAGAAACACAACCACAATCTAAAACATACAGTCAAAAACATAGAGTCATATAAAGAGCACAAACAAGATATACATTGTACAGCGTAAATAGTTGCTAAAAGCCGGTTGTTATGGCCTACTTAAACTTTAATGTAAAAAGTGTTTTAAATCTTTAAAATAAACCACATCAGATGGATCTGTGATGTAAAGTAGTAAAGTAAGGGATTTCCATATAATAGTTTTTAACTACTTCTTAAAAAAATCTAATGTCATGTAAACCTAATCTAATGTATTTTTCAACACATCTCCTTTGCATATAGTTGATCAGGTTGTTGATTGTAGCCTGTGGAATGTTGGTCCACTCCTAACTACAGTCAGGTCAAGACCCTTGAGCTTCCCTGAGACAATTTCTGACAATTTGTGAATAAATCCGCCCTTCTTGTTGACCCTTTTATTGGCAAAACATCTTTATGTTAAAGACTTTATTCACGCAGTGTGTGGCAGCATACCTTGCAATCACACTGAACAGAGATAAACGGCTTACGTCTGTTGGCTCATCAAAAGCGAAGAAAAAGTAAGTCACTGCATTTATGTCCTTCAATTGTGTCCCCTCTACATTATGTCTTTTATTTGTTTGATTATCTTATCTTTATTGAAAAGTCGGCAAAAGGTTCTTTGGCCACATCAAGCATAAATGTTTGGCATACTACCCATTTGTGAATGGCTTTTCGTTCCTCACTGTCCCCTGCTGGATATTTTGATGCAAATGTGTGTGCATGGTGTGTGTCAAAGTGTCGCTTTAAATTTGACCGTTTCATCAATGAAATTTTATCAGTTCATATTAGACACACCACAGAACCTGCTCTCTCTACAAAGGCAAATTCTTCTGTCCAATCATGCTGAAACATACGGTATTCCTTGCATAAAATAGCTGACTATTTCGATTAAAAGGAGGTAAGTTTACTTCTTGACCTTACAACAACCCATACAGACTACCTGCAATAAAAATAGAGCTTTGGTGTAAGACCCTCTCGTACCCCAAAGGATAGCTGGGATTGGCTCCAGCCACACTCAACCCTGAACAGGTGTGGTAGAAATTGGATGTATGGATTAAAATCAAGTACGGAACCCCTTAAACGGGCGTTGATTAAGGGCGCCACCATACAGCGATATACCTCCGTCCACCAGAGGACAGGCTCCAAAAGCAGAAATATAAGGAGAAACCCCATGATGATTTAACAAATGTAAAAACCTGTTTACAGCCTGGTAACAAAGACGGCTCTGGTCTCTGGTCAGTGCAGTTACTGTTTGCACTCAATTAAAAATGAACAGTGCATGACCTTGATGCACTTATTTTTCACTCATGACATCCTGTTGTTCTTATTTAAGACCATTTTAAAACACTCAGCAGAAGTTAAAGGCATAAGTTAGATTGTATTAATAAATGGTAAGAACATCAGAAATAGATAAAGATTTGAAAAAAACAAAACAGTTAATTAGTGAAAGTAAGTTTTTACAAAATCAGATTAATGTTAAATGATTTAGACAATGTTTAGTTTATAAAGAGTGCAGAGCCAATATGAACACTAAATATTAGTAACTGTAGTAGCTGATATAGTTTGGCTGTTTCTATTAAGTGTCTAGCCCCTTAAGTGTTAGAGCGGTGGTAAAGCGATTGTCCCTCAACTGGAAGGTTGCTGGTTAAATTCCCACTCTCCCCACAGTTCATACTGTTGTTGTGTCCTTGGGCAAGAGAATTAACCTTCCTTGCCTCCAGTAGTGTTCCAGCTGTAACACTGGTAAATTGAAGCTTAATGTAAGTCGCTTTGGATAAAAGCGTCAGCTAAATGAATAAATGATGAAGTATAAAACACAGATCCTGATGTGTGGCAGACATGATCTTTATTTTCAGGGAGCTGCAGGTGAAGCTGGTCTAGGTTCTTCTTTGTCACATTCACAAGTGTTGTTTAATTGAAACTTACTGACATCATTTGAGACATTCACATTCATCATGGGAAAAGTCGAAGTTGGCTCCAAAACCCGAACATACCACGTTTGAGCTGCTATATTAGCAGTGGAATAAGCAGATCTGGTAACATCTGAACTTGACTTGGATACTGACACAACAAACTTCTACACAGATAGTACAGTTGTGCTTGGGTACATCTACAACAAGACAAGATGTTTCTATGTGTACGTCAGCAATCGTGTTCTTCTGATATGGAGATCATGCAGTCCAAGCCAACGGAAGTATATACCTTCTGATCAAAACCCTGTCTGTCGGTCTGTGCAAGAAAAGACATATACAGAAGAACTTGCAAGGTTTCAGAAAAACACGAAGCTTTCTCGGAACAGTCCACACAGATTTTTGGACCCTTTCTTCGATTCAGATTTCCGAGTTGGTGGTAGCATTAGACATTTGACAGAACTTCAAACTGAGGAAAAGAATACGATAATAATTCCAGGCAAACACCACATTGCACGTTCAATATTTTCATGAACAAATGCTACACGATAGCACCTTTACGTTGTGTCGTGCTACTCAAGGACCAACCACTGCAGAGAAAATGAGTGGCCAATAGAGAAAATTACTCAAGTTTTACCTAGCAAGGATAGTATGGTACGTAAAGCTGAGGTCAGAGTTTTCAGAGGAGATGGGCCCAAAATATTTTTGAGACCCCTATCAGAACTTGTTCTTCTTATTGCACCTTAAAGTACAGAGTTACTATATTGTTTGCAATTATTGGTTTGTTAATTATGGTGTTTAATCACCATGTCAGACGGGGAGTGTTCCCTATCAAAAGCTACACTCAATGCTGCGTATCATAAGCTATGGGAAACACTCTTTGTGTGACCGGTTGTGAAGCAAGTGTGTCAAACATGCCAAGAATTATTATTATAATACCTCTTTTGGTGACGCAGCTCATCAGTAGCTGATTGAGCGCACCTGAACAGAGGGTATAAGAACACATGACGCGGGAGCATCTTCAGGTTTCTTTGTCTTCAGATCGCATTGTGTGAAGTGTGAGCAAACCTACTCTCTGTGCCAGTACGAAAAAATAACAATACTAAGAAAAAAAAGAGGAGTGAACAAGTGAATCCCTTTCTGAAGCAAACAGTACATTTAAGAAAAAAAATAAGGATCATGCCTGGGTTCATGAACAAATGCGTTCCTCCGGTCGTGGGGTCCGCGTGTTGATGTGGCTGAGGCACAGGGATCAGATAGTCCTATGTCCCTTGCGCTCTCACCAGATAAGGCAGACACTGGCTTTGTGCTCGGGCGGGCGCGCTCTGGTGCTTCCTGCAAGCACGTTGATGACGTTCCTCCTGCTGACGTGGCATTGAGGTGCACTGGTTACAAGAGCAGTGGCGCTGCTGAATATTGAGAGGCCGCAGGAGCAGGGCCCCACTCAACACTATAAACATAAATAAAAGGAGGTCCTGAAATTGGCCCCCAGGGCTGCAGGGGTATGCCCCCACCCCTCCCCTGGGTGGGGCGCAACAAAATACAACGGAGAATAAAGTCTCCATGTTGGTACCCTCAGGAGCTGTCTTTTTTTTTTTCTCCGCCGCCACTGGCGTTTTGGGGAGCAGCGGTCTCCAGCGCAATGTTAAGTGTCCGGCCGTTTCCTGCCTAGGTTCAGGACTGAGGCGGATGTCTAACATCCTCCCGCAAAAAGTGTCAAAACTGGTGCCCCTTTCAGAGAAATTGGCGGCGTGGATGCTAATGCCAAATATCTCCCTGTGGGTAATGACTATGGGCAAAGGTTATAGAATTGATTTGCCTACCGTCCTCTGCGTTATAACGGCGTGGTCTCCACTTCCATAAAACTGGGACAAGCGCATGTATTGACATAGGAACTGCAGGTTCTGCTAAACAAAGGGGCCATAGAAGGTGTTCCCCTACTAGTCAGACAATCCGGTTTCTACAGCCGGTATTTTCTAGTTCCAAGGGAAAAAAAAAAAAAAACTGGGGGGATGCGCCCAATCTTGGACCTTCACAAGTTAAACTGCTTCCTCAAAGCATTAAAATTCTAAATGCTCACAGTAAAAATTGTGTCCCAGATCCGATTAGGCGACTGGTTTTTCACCATCGATCTAAACACATATTTCAAACACTGAAATCATGTCACAGCACAGAAAGTCCCTGAGGGGCCTGGCATTGTCACCCTGTACATCTACAAAATGCATGGATGCTGCCTTGGCTCCTTTGCAACTCCAGGACATCTGCATTTTGAATTATATAGACGACTGGCTTATATTAGCTCAGTCTCAGGAGCTAGCGCTTTGACATTTACATTTACATTTATTCATTTAGCAGACACTTTTATCCAAAGCAACTTACAATGTTCTACACTAATTACCAGTGTTACAGCCACTGGAGCCAAGGTGGGTTAAGTGTCTTGCCCAAGGACACAACGACAGTATGAACTGTGGGGAGAGTGAGAATCGAACCAACTACCTTCCGGATGAAGGATGACCGCTCTACCCACTGAGCTACTGCCGACATCAGGAAGTCGTCCTAGCTCATTTCAAATCTGTAGGGGTGAGACTCAACGCCAAGTAGAGTGTTCTCTCTACCGCGCAGAGTACAAAATATCGAGTGATTGTTTGGGACTCAACTGAGGTGAAAGCACATTAGGCACATCTGTCTCTTGCACGTGATGTGCAAGAGACAGATGTGCCTAAAGCCTAAGAGGCTAGGCCAGGAAGCCTAAGAGGCTAGGCCAGGAAGTGACTTTTCAAAGAATATTGAGTCTTATGACATCTTCATCCACGATGATACCTTTAGGGCGTCTGCACATGAGACTATTTCAGTTGTGGCCCAGATCCAGAGGGTTTTGTCCAAGAGCCAATCCCCTTTAAACAAGGGTTATGGGCTGAGAGCTTCGTACACTATCAATGTGGTTCAGACCCCATTTTCTCAATTTGGGTCCCACTCTAGGTCCATGTTGTCGTCGCATGATGCTAACGACAGATGCATCCCTCACGGGCTGGGGCGTCGTCTTAGAAGGCCGTTCCAGCCCAAGGGATAGGAGAGTCCATCTTCTCGCATGGCACATCAATTGCCTCGAGATGAAGGCTGTATTTCTGATTCACAATTAAAAATAAATGAATAAATAAAATAAAATTAAAAAAGGGGGAGGAGCTGCCACAGCAGACTGTTTATGAGGTTCACTATCGGAGGCAAAGCATACCAGTATTGCGTTTTTTTTTTGTTTGGCCTGGCCTTCTCACCCTGTATATATGCAAAATCCATGGAGGCAACCTTGGCTCCTTTGTGACCCCAGGGCATCCGCATTCTGAATTACATAGATGACTGGCTTATATTGGCTCAGTCTCAGGAGCTAGCGCTTCGACATTGAGATGTCATCCTAGCTCGTCTCAAATCTCTAAGGTTGAGGCGAAGTGCCAAGAAGAGCCTCTCTCTGCCACCCAGAGAACAACACATTTAGTGGTTGTTTGGCACTCAACCGAGATGCAGGCACATCTGTCTCCTGCACATGTCGAGTCCAATCTAACTACCCTGAAGGCTATCATGCTAGGCCAAGAAGTGACTATGCACTTAGAATATTGGGTCTCATGGCATCTGCGCCCACGGTGATACCTTTGGGCCTTCTACAATTGAGACTGTTTCAGCTGTGGCTCAGAGCCAGTGGGTTTCATCCAAGGGCCAATCCCCTGAAGCAAATAAGGATTATGCATTGAGGACTTCGTGCCCCATCTATGTGGTTCAGACCCCTAGTTCTCACTTTGGGTCCCACGCTAGGTCCATGTTGTTGTAGCATAATGATAACGACAGATGCATCCCTCACGGGCTGGGGCGCAGTCTTAGATGGCCGTCCAGCCCAAGGGATATGGAGAGGCCATCTTCTCACATGGCACATCAATTGCCTCGAGATGAAGTCTGTATTTCTGGCCCTGAAATACCTCCTCCACCAGCTAAGGGGCTACCATGTCTTTGTGCAAGTAAACAGCACGGCGGTGGTCTCTTACATAAATCGTCAGGGCGGACTGCGTTTGTGCCGCTTGAACAAGCTAGCGCAGCAGGTTCTGCTTTGGGCTCAGGACAAGGTCCTGTCCCTCAGGGCGATTCATATCCCTGGGCACACGAAGGGGGAGCAGATTTATTGTCCAGACAGGCTGTGACACAAGGGGACTGGAAACTCCACCCCGAGGTAGTGAGCCAAATCTGGGAAAGACGAAGTAGAGGTGGACCTCTTTGCTTCACAGCAGACAGCATAATGTCCCCTCTAATTCTCTCCGACTTCTCCAGCTCCCCTGGTTCTGGATGGCCCATACGTGGCCCAGACTGCGCTGTTATGCATTTCCCCCGGTGGCTCTGCTCCTAGGAGTCCGTCAACACTGTTTGCGCCTCTTTCTAGTAGCGCCCTGTTGGCTGACCAGAGGTTGGTTCTCAGACCTATTATCTCTCCTCGACGGCTTGCCATGGGCGATTCTGACCAGGCGGAATCTCTTTTCTCAGGCATTGGGGACAGTGTTTAATCCCCCGGCCCGAGCTCTGGAACTTTCACGTTTGGCCCCTGAAGGGGACCAATTATAAGACATCAGGCTCCCAGCCCATGTTGGAGAGACTATTTGGAGTGCTAGGTCTCCTTCTACTAGGAGAGCCTATGCCTGCAAATGGCGTGTCTTGAAGCTTGGTGTGCTACACACTATGTAGACCCAGTTCACTGCCAGATTGTTTCAGTGTTGAAGTGGCTGCAGGACAACCTGTCCTCGAGCACTAATCCTAGCACACTCATGGTCTTTGTGGCCGCCATTCGGCTTGCCACACCATGAATGACAGGGTCCCGATATGGAGACAACTTCTTGCTGCCAAGCTACATTCAAGTGGCCCAGCGGTTGAGGCCGCCCACTAGAGCTACGGTTCCTCTCAGGGACCTAGCTATAGTGTGTGAAGGCTTAGTAAGCACTCCTTCTGCACCGCATTAGCCAGTGGCGTAAGTTCGAACAACTGTTCAGTATGCTACAGGGGCTGCAAGCTAAGGGCTGCAACCACCAGACTATATCACGTTGGGTGAGGGATGCTATTGCTCTGGCCTATGAGGCTATTGGTCAGATTTCGCCTATAGGTGTGATTCTCTGAGAGGGTTTGCAGCTTCAACAGCTCTAGCAAAGGTGCCCCTCTGCAGTAAGTTTGTGATGCGGCAGACTGGTCCTCCCTGCACACATTCATCAGTTCTATAGTTTGGATGTTCATACTACTCCGGGCTCACATGTCCTTGAGTCATCATCCCAAAATTGTGTTTGAGACCTCTTTTGTGTTTGTGCACACTTCACACACTGCTTAAACAACTTTCTTAGTTTAAGCAGTGAGAGAGCACATGGCAGCAACACAAGTCTTTCAACAATCTAACTCCACCCGTAGTAATCTAAAATGTGGCATTGGCTGTAATATTATTTAATTTCTCTTTATGTGAAGCATAATTTTACAGCTGTATTGTTTAATATTTGTTGCACTGTTGATGTCTGTGCTTATTCTGCATGTACTTGTTTTATGTTATGTTAGCTTACACAGATGCTTGCTATTAAACAATTCCACTGATCTGTTTTACTTGTAGTTTCACAAAAAAGAAAATACACAGTAAACCAAAGAAAAGAAGATTGATTCTACAAATCTAAATACCAATTTTCTGCATGTTTTTTTGTTGTTGACACTAGCTAGAATTCTACTCTTCTCATAAGAGGGAAGGACAGCATATCGTCATTGGGAAAACCCGGGAACAGCAGTCCACTTGATTTCAAAATCTCAAGCCTTGTGCCCAAAACCAAGATGAGATTGCCCTCAAAAACAGTCTCACCTTGCAGAGACAGACCATAACAGACACAAAAAAATGACAAAAAGAGTCACTCAGCTCAGTGTTGGATTCCCTTTGTGCTTTTGCACACAGTTTAAATTTCATTGTCCAGTTCCAATAAATCACAGCCATCAGATGAGACTCACTGAGCTTCAATTAATGATGATGGGACTGGTTTGGAGTTAAGAGTGGTGTGTTCTACATAAAAATTGATACTGCGGCTTTAATGAGGCATAATTTGCAGATTAAAAAAGAAGAATATATAACAAGTGTGAGACCAGCAGTGGGAAATGGAACATTTCATCATTGATTCTTTTATACGCTCATAAAAGCATTCATAATTTATATGATGGGTCACCCTTTATTGGTTCACAGCATAGTTTGGATGAACAACTCAGCCAAGTCCTAATGAGATGGTCTCCTTTTATTTCAGCCTCCTGTTTAAAATCAATCAGTTCGGCAGCTTATCACTGCTGCTTCTCTCTAGTGACTGTAGGTGCCTGTGCCACAACTGAGACTGTGTTTCAATAAAACATTTCTTTTTTTTCTGCAAATATTTATAATAATCTATAAATATTTATCTGTATAAACCGTGCAATTAAAAAAACACCATGTGGTGGGCTGAGACACTCTGTTGGCAGCATTTGTTTTCATGACTCTGAAGTTCAGGAAGGTGCACCACGCTGGCTGAGCCCTGTTTGTTTTGGCTGGCCCTGGTGTGGCTCCGTCTGTTCTCCATCACATTCAGAAAAACCTTTGGCTGTTGAGTTACAACCATCTGAAGAACTTCATCCTCCTCCTCCTGGGACAATAGTTGTAACTGTCTGAAAATGGAACAACAAGCATTGTTTAGATTACAGAGGTTTATTTGGGTGTATGATCATGTCTGTAGATATAAGTCCTACCTGCCTCTGTTGTCCTGCAGCAGCTGAGCCCCCTCAGTCTGTCCTCCTCACTGACAGCTTCAGCTCCTGCTCTCCTCCTTCTTCAGTCACTGTCAGGAGCTTGAAACTCTCGTTAACTGGAGTCCTGAGGAGAAAACATTTTAATAGATTACATATCTGTCATTATATTGTGCTAAACCTCATGTTGGAGGTATTCTGAATGACACTAATGACACTAAGTGAAATAAACAATGATTGCTGTACTGTGCTGAACAACATTTTATAAAACATGCCATTGTCAAACATTAGTTGCCCTCTTATCTCCCATGTCTCAGGAGTTCTCTTTGCTGCTGTGTCAGCACTCGAGAGTCAAATATAGTTTACTCTTAATAAAGTTTCTCAAACAATAAACTTACAGAAGTGCAACATTTTTTACCTTCTCTATAAATGAAAGTCCTGTGAACCGCTGTAGCTGGCTGTCTGTTGCTCCGGTTACCTTGTCATGCACGTACGAGCGCACTCCAGCGAGAGCGAGCAGGACACTGACTGCAGTTCTCCTAACGGCCACTGGTGTCAGTAACTGTTAGGTTTTTCTGAAAGTTACTCATAGTACCTTTAAAGCATCTGCTGTGGGCTGATAAATGTGTTAGATTCAGACTACACTACTATATACAATTTTGTGGCTGTATAATTTTGCTGCAAAAATGTTGTTTGTATAAATAAACACCACATTTTTTATAATGTATATGTATGTAAGAAGATGTATATGTATCTAAAACCTTGACCGAAAGTCACAGAGACCAGATAGCGCTGTACTCTATACTTCAGTCATTTTAACTTAAAAGTCAGACAGAGTTGAGATGTCTGCTAAGACTGTCATAGGCTCTTAACTTGACAGATACAACTGTTTCACAGTACCATCTGGAAAGGCTCCCGTTTAAAAAGCGTTTGCAAAAGAGAGGTGCATTCTGACAGAAACTTGGTATGTGATTGCATAAAACACCGACTAGTATCCGCCTACCACAAGATTTGTTTTAGCCAATCATAGCAACAATTCATTTGGCATAACCAGAGTGCTGCTGATATGAAGAAACAACAAATCACTAACAGTAACAGTATTTGCAAAGTGAATCTGCGAATAAAAGGAAAGTTAACAAATACTAAATTGATAAATGAAAAAAGGACATTATCTGATGACAAGAGTGTGTATGTATTTAGGATATTCAAAAGCCAGTAGAAAAAGAGCACAAACACCTTTTCCTTCCAGAAAACCCTTGAGTTGCACATTTTTTACAGCAATGTTTAATGACAATACTAATAATAAATTAGTAGATGACTATTCAGATTCCTAAAGCAAAAGGTTAATTTCTACCCATTTTTCACTGTAAAGGTTATTTGATAATCTTGGATAGTTTATATCCATCTTGAATTGATTTGTTTCACTTTTCACATAAAGGTAATGTCTATCCAGAAGAATATATATATATATATATATATATATATATATATATATATATATATATATATATATATATATATATATATATATATATATATATATATATATATATATATATATAAAAAGATCATTCTTTTTTTTTCTTTTGCCTTTTCTATTAAATTATTTTCCTTTTGATCCCACTCAAATATTTACTGTGATTGCAAAACCTAATGCTCCGGCATTGATCAATAAAGTGTCATGTAGGCCGTTAGTATAAACTATTACACACATTATCATCTAAAATAACTCCAAAACCCCATAAGTATTAAAGTAATTTCAATGTTATGCAAATATCTTGATAGATCCAGGAAAGTGAGACTGTCACACATTACACTCAATTTTACTTAATTTGATACCATTCTTTTGACAGATGTGTCGATAGTTTTGCCCTGAGGAGTTACAAGGACAATGCTGATGCATGCAGTTTTTCATGATAAGCCTATTTTTGATTCTATTTGGCATATTCTTCATTCCACAGTGGTTTAAACTCACTCAAAAGAGACGCTCAATCGACTGGACAAGACATCGTAGCCAGAGGCTGCCCTGACTTTTATTGTAATGACTGTGAGTCTAATTAATGCTACATTGTGCTAATTTGTAGGTTATCTATTGGAAGTCTTTCATTGAATTTGACCGGATTCAGCAGCACGGCTCTAATTGCAGCCCTGGGGGGATAATAAAGCACAGCGACAGGATACAACTGTCATGACCGCGGGCTCAGGAACAGGAAGACTCCAATGCAAACAACCCAAACTCCAGGAAAACGTTAAAATAAATTTATTTTTAAAAGAAACAGACGCATACAAAAATCCAAAAACCAAAATTCTCCCAGAACTGAAAACACAGGCAAAAATCCAGAGAAAATGAAAATACCAAAACCACGGACTAGAAAATTCACAAGTGGCGACAAAAGGAACACAGACCAAACTTACGGGTGACGGTGACGGTGACAGAGACGGAGACAGAGACAATGACAATGACCTGGTACTGAGGGGAAGGACAAACAGGTATAAATAGACACAGACAACAAGGAACAGGTGAAACATATTAGGGCGGAGCAGGTAATCACACAGGAGGGAAAAACACAAGGCAGGAAGTCAAGCATGGACACAGACAAGGGCACGACATTTCAAAATAAAGTCCATTGAATACAACACAAACCGGAAACAATATAAAACAGACATGAATCATGTAAAAGGCCGACCACTGGGCGGCCTAACACTCCTATAACCCAAAAATCCTTTCTTTCGACAATTTCTTGGGTGGGTGGAGGGGGTCAGTCGGAGGGGAACAAGTCCACTAGACAACTGGCACGGGACACACTCAGGAAAGGCTTGGGGAACCGATGCGGCGGGTCCGGCCCTTGGACACTGGTTGGCCGGACGGGCGCTAGGGGAGAAACGTGGTGTTGGATCCAGCCCTCTAACTACTGGCTGGACGGGACACTCGGGAAGTCTGATGAGTCGGGTCCGCCCTCTAATACTGATCGGCCGGACGGCGCCGGGTACACTGGTGAGTCGGGTCCGCCTCTGAACTGGTCGGCCGGACGGGCACTCGGGTTACAGATGCGCACGCCCGGTCCTCGGAACTGGTCGGCCGGACGTGGCGCTAGTGGAAGGGAATATGCCGAACAGGCACAAGGGGGAAAAATTTTGTGCCGGGATGGGAACACACGGACGGGACTTGCAGAAGGACGGACTCAGGACCAGGTATGGACAGGAAACTCCGGACATGGCAGGGACAGGAAACTCGGACATGGTAGGGACAGGAAACTCCGGACATGGCAGGGACAGGAAACTCCGGACATGGCAGGGACAGGAAACTCCGGACATGGCAGGGACAGGAAACTCCGGACATGGCAGGGACAGGAAACTCCGGACATGGCAGGGACAGGAAACTCGGACATGGCAACGACAGGAAACTCCGGACATGGCAACGACAGGAAACTCCAGACAGGGCAACGACAGAAAACTCCAGACAGGGCAACGACAGAAAACTCCGGACAGGGCAATGACAGAAAACTCCAGACATGGCAACGACAGGAAACTCCAGACATGGCAACGACAGGAAACTCCAGACAGGGCAACGACAGGAAACTCCAGACAGGGCAACGACAGGAAACTCCAGACAGGGCAACGACAGAAAACTCCGGACAGGCGGCGACAGAAAACTCCGGACAGGGCAACGACAGAAAACTCCGGACATGCTGGGAGAACAAGGAACAAAACTCATGGACAGGCTGGGAGAACAAGGAACAAAAACTCATGGACAGGCTGGGAGAACAAGGAACAAAACTCATGGACAGGCTGGGAGAACAAGGAACAAAAACGCATGAACAGGCTGGGAGCACAAGGAACAAAAACTCGTGAACAGGCTGGGAGAACAAGGAACAAACTCATGAACAGGCTGGGAGAACAAGGAACAAAAACTCATGAACAGGCTGGGAGAACAAAGACCAAAAAACAAAGGGCCAGGCTGGGAGGACAACAGAGACGACCAGACGAGGAGAGGCCAGACGAGGAAGGACCGTAAGGACGACCAGACGAGGATGACCCAGACGAGGAAGGACCAAACGAGGGATGAACCAGACGAGGATGAACCAGACAAGGAAGGACCAAACGAGGGATGAACCAGACGAGGGATGAACCAGACGAGGAAGAACCAGACGAGGGGATGAACCAGACGAGGGGATGAGCCACACGAGGGGATGAGCCACTCGAGGGAAGGAGCCAGACGAGGGAAGGAGCCAGACGAGGGAAGGAGCCAGACGAGGGAAGGAGCCAGACGAGGGGAATGAGCCAGACGAGGGGATGAGCCAGACGGGGATGAGCCACACGAGGTGAGCCACTCGAGGAGAGCCACTCGAGGGAAGGAGCCAGACGAGGGGATGAGCCCGACGAGGGGATGAGCCACACGAGGGGTGAGCCACTCGAGGGGTGAGCCACTCGAGGGGTGGGCCTCTCTGGGGGCTGAGACGTACTCTCAGGGAAAACACTCTGGGGGCTGAGACGTACTCTCAAGGAAACTCTCTGGGGGCTGAGACGTACTCTCAGGAAAACTCTCTGGGGGCTGAGACGTACTCTCAGGAAAACTCTCTGGGGCTGAGACGTACTCTCAGGAAAACTCTCTGGGGGCTGAGACGTACTCTCAGGAAAACTCTCTGGGGGCTGAGACGTACTCTCAGGAAAACTCTCTGGGGCTGAGACGTACTCAGGAAAACTCTCTGGGGCTGAGGCAAAGACTCTGAAAACAGTTCTGGAGGCTGAAGCGAGACTGGAAACAGTTCTGGGGGCTGAAGCGGAGACTCTGGAAACAGTTCTGGGGGCTGAAGCGGAGACTCTGGAAAACAGTTCTGGGGCTGACACGAAGACTCTGGAAAACAGTTCTGGGGCTGACACGAAGACTCTGGAAAACAGTTCTGGGGCTGACACGAAGACTCTGGGAAACAGTTCTGGGGCTGACACGAAGACTCTGGAAAACAGTTCTGGGACTGACACGAAGACTCTGGAAAACAGTTCTGGGGCTGACACGAAGACTCTGGAAAACGGTTCTGGGGCTGACACGAAGACTCTGGAAAAACAATTCTGGGGCTGACACGAAGACTCTGGAAAACAGTTCTGGGGCTGACACGAAGACTCTGGAAAACCGTTCTGGGGCTGACACGAAGACTCTGGAAAACCGTTCTGGGGCTGACACGAAGACTCTGGGAAACAGTTCTGGGGCTGACACGAAGACTCTGGAAAACAGTTCTGGGACTGACACGAAGACTCTGGAAAACAGTTCTGGGGCTGACACGAAGACTCTGGAAAACAGTTCTGGGACTGACACGAAGACTCTGGAAAACAGTTCTGGGGCTGGAGTCTCAGTTCAGACCAGGTCATTCTGTCATGGCCGCGGGCTCAGGAACAGGAAGACTCCAATGCAAACAACCCAAACTCCAGGAAAACGTTAAACTAAATTTATTTTTAAAAGAAACAGACGCATACAAAAATCCAAAAACCAAAATTCTCCCAGAACTGAAAACACAGGCAAAAATCCAGAGAAAAATGAAAATACCAAAACCACGGACTAGAAAATTCACAAGTGGCGACAAAAGGAACACAGACCAAACTTACGGGTGACGGTGACGGTGACGGTGACAGCGACGGAGACAGAGACAATGACAATGACCTGGTACTGAGGGGAAGGACAAACAGGTATAAATAGACACAGACAACAAGGAACAGGTGAAACATATTAGGGCGGAGCAGGTAATCACACAGGAGGGAAAAACACAAGGCAGGAAGTCAAGCATGGACACAGACAAGGGCACGACATTTCAAAATAAAGTCCATTGAATACAACACAAACCGGAAACAATATAAAACAGACATGAATCATGACAACAACACAAGACAAAGCTACTTTTTATGAGCATATATGATTTCAACCTTCTGCTGTTGGTCATTACTGTGTCTCACTGAGATTTAGTACAGGCTGTATTATTTTAAAATAGACAGAGGAGAAATGGCCTTTGGGTACAGCCCACTGTGAGAGGTAAAACAATGGGAAATACCCAGAGAATGTAAGTGTATGTTAAATTCACTTTCATGCTACAAATAAATGATCCTCACACAATATGTTGCCTCAGTAATTAAACAAAGCCTCACATTTCTTTCAACATCTTCAATAACATCTAATTTACACACCTCATTTACTCTGTTCTGAGCCTTGTTACTCTGATCCAACTTTGGTCCACTGTTTGGTCCACACTTTGGTTCAAAGCACTAAATGCCATTCATCCATCCATCCATGTTCTACCACTTATCCGGGGCCAGGTCACGAGGGCAGCAGTCTAAGCAGAGACGCCCAGTCTTCCAGCCCCCCAGACACTTCCTCCAGCTCTTCCGGGGGGATACCGAGGCGTTCCCAGGCCAGCCGAGAGACATAGTCCCTCCAGAAGACCCCTAGGTCTTCCCCGGGGTCTCCTCCCGGTGGGACACCTCCCTAGGGAGGCGTCCAGGAGGCATCGAAAACAGATGCCCGAGCCACCTCAGCTGGCTCCTCTCAATGTTGAGGAGCAGCGGCTCAACTTTGAGCTTCTCCTGATTGACCGAGTTCCTCACCCTATCTCAAAGGGAGTGCCCCGCCACTCTGTGGAGAAAGCACATTTCGGCCGCCTGTATCCCAAAGCTCATAACCATAGGTGAGAGTAGGAACGTAGGTCGACCGGTAAATCGAGAGCTTTGTCTTACAGCTTGGGTCCTTCTTCACCACGACAGACCGGTACATCGACCGCATTACTGCAGAAGCTGCACCAATCCATCTGTCAAACTCACGCTTCCTCCTTCCCTCACTCGTGAACAAGACCCCAAGATACTTGAACTCCTCCACTTGAGGCAGGAGCTCTCCACCAACCTGAAGGGGACAAGCCACCCTTTTCTCACTGAGAACCAAGGTCTCAGACTTGGAGGTGCTGATCCTCATCCCAGCCGCTTCACACCCGGCTGCAAACCCAGTGCACACTGAAGGTCCAGGCTTGATGGAGCCAACAGGACAACATTATCTACAAAAAACAGAGATCAGATCCTGTGGTCCCCAAACCAGACTCCCTGGCCTTGAACCACTAAATGCATCCCAGTATAATATATAATATAACATCTGCTGCTGTTTACTATCTTTTTTGTAGAATCACAACGTGTACTTGATCAAATGCATAGATTTGCTTTTCTTATATGCATACAAAAAACTAACTATTGTGAAATGTGGTTACCAAATATGTTGGTGAGTGCTATATTTCCATTTCTTGAGCCTGTGTAGTTGCAGTAATATTTCACACTTCGCAGCAGTATGAGTGGAGACTGTAAACTATGAGCTGTGTCAGACACTTCATGGTCTTTCAAACAGAGCTTTTAAAGGGTCTGAACCGCTCCTGCACTGATGTCACCTTCACTCCAAACAAAGCTTTCCAAACAAATGAAATATAATTTATGGATAATAGGCCGAACCCTACTATGCATTTTTCTCCAAATATTATCTGATCTCTTCTTTTTCCGATGGCAGAATAAAAATGAGCCCCGCTTCATCTCTGGGATGAGGAAACCAGATTGGTTTGTCGGCATAGGTAGCTGCAGGCGGCCTAAGGGTGAATATTTCCTCTGTGCGTTTCATTTCGTGTCTGTCGTCATTTAATTTCATTGCCTTCGGGTGAGTACTCATTGCCTCACTGGTATGAATTTCATTTAGTCATGGGATTAACATTTCTCTAACCTCTATTGGTTGAGGAAAAGCTATTAGTGAGTGCTTTGAGCGATTCAGGCGCCACGTTGAAGCCCCCTGCTGAGACCAGCCCCTGTCCTCTCCGGGCAGTGAGAGGACAGGGCTGGAGGCTTCTCGACTGAGGTGAGGAACTGCATGTGTCCTTAAAGAAACTTCTGACAGATCTAGAATGGACGTTGCATTTTATAACATCCTGACTTCAAGGTCAACTTCCATGACTTCCATCTCAACTGTGGATTTAAAAATGCGTTCAAACTAACACCATAACCTGAACTGAACCGCACATCCCCGGTGACTCATATGGATGAAGTCTGAAATGCAACAGGAGTTGCTGGGCTGGAAGTGGATTCAGCTGATATGAGCTGGAGAGATCACATCTGGACAGTTGAAGCGGCTGTTTGCACAACGCCAAAATGGAAATAGTGTCTGGTATAAAAATGACCCCGTGGATACATTTGACTGTTGTGAAGGCCTTGTGCCAGGCCATTTGGGGTGCTGTGAACCCCGGCACTAATAACTTTTTAATTTTTGTCATTTTCTGGAGAAGTGCTGATAAACTCTGAAGCTTTAGTGTGGATTTATTTATATTATA
The DNA here is from genome assembly GCA_024349245.1 of Neodontobutis hainanensis. Classification (NCBI taxonomy): domain Eukaryota; kingdom Metazoa; phylum Chordata; class Actinopteri; order Gobiiformes; family Odontobutidae; genus Neodontobutis; species Neodontobutis hainanensis. The sequence goes on along the minus strand of JALDNG010000375.1, from coordinate 256,152 downwards.
AAACTAACAATATATCATCAGAACAGTTGCTCTCCTGGCTCAAGATGAAAGACTGAATATTCAATTCAATTTGATTTATATAGCCCAATATCACAACAATTACTTCAAAGGGCTTTACAAAGACAAAAGCAGCAAACAGACACTCAGACTGCCGGCCGCTACCACCAGCATTGCTGAGCCCTTTGGAGAAGAAGAAAAAGCATATCTTTGTTTTCTATACAACATTGTTTTTTGTCTTGTTGCCTAGGCGACAGGTTATACAACTTCCAACCAAATTACCATAACAACAAGCTAAATAGAGGTGTTGCAAAGAACACAGAGCTCAGAGTCAGAAAAAACAACTTCCTCCATTCTGCGATAAAAGAGGGTGTTTTTACAGAGTCCTCTCGACTAATGTCTGCATTAAACACTGTATATTGAATTAAATGGGTACAACTACAATACTAATATATCAAACAAATAAACCTATAAAAACACACAATACCATTAAACAGTAAACAACAGCAAATGTAAAACTCACTAGTTGAAGGTCACTTTACAGTAGATCCCCTGTGTTTTTGTCCAGGTTATCTTCTGTGATGCTGTAATTGTGGTCATACAATAACAACATTTACAGGACACAAACACAAACGTTTGGGTTGGTTACAGGAAAAAGATTGGGATTGCAGTACATTACATTTTCAAATTCAGACACAGTAACTTAGGCTTTGTTTGACTTTGGATTTCAGTCCATGCATACTTTGCTGTATGGATTCAGATTTCCTTTACATTAATTTCTGCTGCGCTCACGTTTGAAATTCTATGCAGGAAATAAAAATGTTGGCCTCTGATAGGTATCAGTAATGCTTAGGTCTCTGTCTGAAAACATCTGCCAGTATCACCCTTTGTCAACTGACAACTGAACTGCCCTATAAGTTATGTGCCATATAATCTATTTCCAGATAAAGTAAAACATAAAACAATTCCCACTGCTTCCCCACGACACTTTGTCTGAAACATTTGATTTTGTTCTATTCAGTGGAAGTAATATTGCACGACTGATACCTGGGCTCATTTAGAATTCTATGGAAAAGAGGCACAGCCATTTAGTATTGTATACAGAATTAGAACAATGAATTGTAGATGTTTATGTTTTCTATTGATCTATCTATCTTTCAGTTGAAACTTTGTGATCTTCAGATTAGCTCGTGAACAGTGCATATAGAGCTTCATGGAATGGGTTTCCACGGCACCTGCATCCAAGCCTTACGTTACCAAATGCAAAGCAGAGCATTAAATGCAGTGGTGTCATGCTGCCACTGAACAATGAGATGTGTTCTCTGACCTCAACCCGATAGAACACCTTTTGGATAATTAGAGCAGAGACTGCGAGCCAGGCCTTCTCGTCCAACATAAGTGTCTGACCATAAGTCTTTCTGTGTGGAGTTTGCCTGTACTCCCAGTGCTCGGGTTTTCATGCCAATCTAGTATTTGATTGGGGCTAATCCCAAACAGTACCTATTTGAAATAACCCCAGAATACAGGACATACACCTGGGAGGACCCCAGAACCACCTCGTATGAAAGTCCAACATACTTTTATATTTCTCACACACTCTGTGCTGTTCTGTGGGGTTCACTGTGTGTTGTAATACATTTAATGAAGATTATTTTTTCTCAATTGTCATCTTGTTGCTAAACACATTGCTTTTTTGAGATGTGTAGTTTTTATTAAGCTGCTATGTGTCATTGTAACTTCCCTCATGTTTCAACTGAGAGGTTAGTGGAGTTGGCTTGTGGAAACACCACTAAAGCTCCTAAGAAACCTCCTAATATCTTACTATTGACTTAACGACTTAGCTCACAAACGTTAAGGAACAGTGGTTAGCAACAGGAATCAGGAGCTATCATATAATCGGATTTGCATTCAGACTTTTTTTTTTTCCTCAAACAGCCATTTACAAGTCCAACATATCAATAACGTCACATTGCTACACGACACTTCCGAGACGCCTCTAAGACACAGCCGGTTTGAACTGTCAGACTGACTCAAATAGAAAACGATTTACAAGCGTGAGGCTTGATGCTGCAGTAACACAGACATCCCAACCTGCAAAAAGTCATTTCAGGGAGGTATCCCGAAGAAAAAAAAGAGGAAGGAGGACAAGAATATGACATTTCACCACAGAACATGACTTTACTTGTATACCAAAATACAGCTGAATATAACAGAACAATGAAGTAACTTTTTACATACACACCAAATGTAGCCTACATGTAGGCCTAGGCCTATTTCATGAATAATATGCACATGAAATGAAACTTATCAACTCACCCCAACATTCCTTTTGCAATCATTTAACCCACCATGAGCAATGCTGAAGTCGCTGTTACAAATAGTGCAGCGAGCAAGACTTTATGTCATTATGTTTGAAACTTATAAGACAAGGGTACACTTTTGTGTAGTCTGCTGTAAAATGTGTCTTATACTTTTTTTTTTGTGGCACTCTCTCTCTGCCATTGTGCTCCTGTTTCTAGATAGACATAACTGATTAATTTGGTTTGGGAGAAGAGATAAAAGCTGACAAAAAAAACCTGACAACTGATTGGTTGATTTGTGGAGACAGGCCAATCAGGATGCTCTCTGTCTTACAAGCGCTTCGCACTCATGCACACTAGCACACACACGCAAGGTCTCTCGCTCCCTCTCCCTCTCTGCCGTGCGCGCTACACAATCTCTTGAAACACTCTTGCATGCGCGCTCTTGTTCGCTCGCTATAGATTCTGGGAGATTTTAACTAATTTGCGGGCATCAGGGAGCCGCTATCTATATGCGGGAGACTCCCGCAACTTCCGGGAGACTTGGGATGTCTGGTAACACGACACAACATTTTCAGTGTGAATTGGGGTTGAGACCCACCAAAGTTCCCTCTAACTATTTTCCGTGTAGCTTGCACTAAATAGGAAACGATAAAGCCCCAGTCCAAATATATAATCTTACCCCCCGGTCTCCATAAAGACAAGATCAGCTGCGGGGCACATTGTGATGGAGGACATTGCTAAAGCATAAGCTGCCGTGGGAATGTGTGGGAATAGGACACAGTTATATGACAGACTCATATGTTACACTAAAGTTTATTTTCATTTTTGTTTAAAATATAAAAATACTTAAACCGGCTCATTTATGTGTTTTTTGTTTTTGTCATGCAGCAACATACATGTATTTCCAATCATATTCATAGTCATGTTCTCTGCCGTCCCCTCTGGGCACAAAACGTTTATTGCCAATTTGTTGAGATTCAAACAGTTGTGCTGCCAGAGGTGCCAGTCATCTGACTGAACGCACAAGTATCTGTGCATTTGGAATTACATTGTTTAGTATTTAATGCTTTTATATTTTTATTTTATAGTGTCAGATACAATAGTGAGAAACGCAAATACACATATATATATATATATATATATATATATATATATATATATATATATATATATATATATATATATATAAAAATTCACATGCAGAGGAACTTCATGTTTTGTTATGTTTTATTAAAACAGGAGGCAGTAGCTTTGGGTGGCAGAAGCTTAGTTGTAGAGCGGCCGTCTTTCGACCGGAAGGTGGGTGTTTCGATCCCGCTGCATCATAACTTCTTGCTCTACTCCACAGTTTGTACTGTTGTTGTGTCCTTGGGCAAGACACCTAACCCACCTTGCCTCCAGTGGTGTCACCTGTAACCCTGGTAACTAGGTGGAAAAGCACTATATAAAAATGAGTTGTGGATGCCATCATTTTGTAAAAGTTCAGGGTTAATGTTATGGCTAAACAAAATGTATTTTGTTAAAATAAGCTATGAGAATAAATGTAACAAACACAAGCAGCTCTATTTCTTTTCTAAAAGTAGCTCTTTGAGGAAAAAGGTTGGAGAACCCTGTATCCATAAATTAAACTGGAACACAATAATAGAGCTGTCTGGTATATTTTTGTGTAAGGAGAATCTGAGTACTATTTTCTAAGCCTGGGTTGACAACAAAGTGGGCTTTTGTCTGTTTATACCACGGTCGAAGATGGTTAAGAGGTGTTTTATTCTGAGTACTTTTCCTAAAGGTTTTCATTTGAATGTGTGGCATTCCCTTGTAATCCCCGGCAGCCTGACTTCATCCAGCCTGGGCCGCATGGTGCAGTTTCAGGCTTCATTTTAAAGTAGTTTAGAGGCTTACGCTGAAGACAAAGCACATTTATTATGTGCATTATCTCAAATACACTCCAATTTCAATGTTTGAAATCATTTATTCTGACACCTTGAGTGAGTTTGGCGCAGAAATACCTGGGAGGCTGTTTATCTTATATGGTGTTAAATACACATCAGTGAAATCAATGATGAAAACATACATTGGTGATGCCTGCAGCTGCATAAGATAACTATTTGTATGATCAAGTATGACCGATTAAATGTTTATTAGGGGATTATAAAAGTTATTACTGACTGTCAATGTAAAATATTTTAGGTTAAACATATCGCATTTACGTGGCACCTCTACAGCTCATGCCTTATTCATTTGTTTTACAAGGCTTAAACTGTCAACAGTATTATTATTGCTCAAGTAAAATAGTTTACACAATTCTTGCTTAAAGGTGCATTAGAGTTGTTGTACTAGTGTGCCACCTCTGGCGTTAACAATATTGCATCCAGTGTCATGCGTGTGCACTGTGCGCACGCTTGTATAAGCACAAACGAACTTCATTTACAACGTAAATGAAAAACATTTACTTATGGCGACAAATCAGGAAGTGAGAACCAGGTAAACGAGCATGCACGGCCATTACGTCACATCCACTGAAACAGTGCTGGAGTTTCTATCCCAGAACCTTCTCATTTAATTGACTGTACAGGCTTACAGAGGGTCACAGTGGAGAAACGTTTTAAACATTGAAACTTACAGAATGAACCTTTAAGTAGAAATAACAAAGTATTCAGTGAAGAAATGTTTTTCTTTTGATTTATGGCATTAATAATTCAAGTAAGTTAGAGTGAGTTAAGATTTTGAATCCTTAAGGACATAGTTGTTCTACACTGTGTAGTTGCCATATTGTGAGTCTTATCACCTGCTTCTGCATTTCTTTCTCTGTTAAAAATGTCTGTCTGCAATCTCTGGACCCCTCTGTTGACATCCTTTCTTTTCTACAATATTCTGACTGTTCATAAAGGGGAAAAAAAACAAGCTTTTCATGTGACTCACACATCACAGATCATTTAAAAATAAACTTATTTTGACAAAACTTTTCAATAGATTACCATACATTATTCCAGTTCTATGGCTTTCTGAGACTAAGGCCTGGAATGACAGACCTGGTCAGTGCGACTGGACCTTCTTGCCCAAAGGCGAGGCGAGGCGAGCCAAGGCACAATTCATACATTGGACAACTCAAAGTGCTTTACAGAAATAAGATAGAAACATAAGAAAAATTGTAACATATTAAAAGACGAAGAGTGCATATAAAACACACTTTAAGTTGTCTTTACTTAATGTAGGGGGGAGCTAAAGAACATTGTTAAAGTTAAGGCATGTTTAACTTCATCTGGGAGCCCAGAGGAGACACTACTTTCCTTTAAAATGACTCTTACTCTTACTCAAAGTACAACCTTTTCTTCCATAATGATAACCTGTTAATCATTTATAATAGGCTTTATTTGGTTGTTAGTTGTTTGTATAGCTGAAGTAGAAGGTTTTTAATGTTAAGGTACATTCAGGCATTTATGAAGCAAAAAGTAAATAGTTTTAGATCTTGGAAAAAATCAAGACACGTTTGCTACACATGCATTTTTTTTTTTATGCAAATGTAAACACATCTAACGAACATCACCAACACAGAAAGTGCATCTTGGTTTTCAACATTGTGTTGGTGCATAACCGAGGTAACAGAGAGGTCCTCCTCCTGTGTGAGTGAAGGGGCTGCGTCCAAAGGTGGCCAGATTTTAAACACATGAAAAATGTTAGGGCCAACCAATTTTAGAGACAAAGAAAGAGAGAGAACAAAAAACATAAATCAATACAATTGAGTTTAAGCAAGAAATAAGCAATGCTTATTTATTTTCAATCAGTGCATAAACATACAAAAAAAAAAAGTATTTCCGCTAGATTTTAAATTTTAAATTGGTCATATAACCAGGTTTGTAATTAAACAAAACAAAAAAAATACTATTGCACAAGAACCAGTAATAATAATCTAACTTTCAATCAAGAAGAAAACATTTAGGCCTTTGACACATAAACAAAAAGTACTTCTTAGGAACTATAAATGTTAGCAAAGGCAGCGTAAGAACTAGTTGTAGTAATACATACAGCACAAAGAGTAAACAACATAACATTTGTTCATCAACATTAATTATTCGTTAACTATTCAACATTCTGCTGATATGTAGGTTTGTGCTAAAATGTCAGCCTTAGTGTGAGAAGTGACTTTTGTTTTGAAAAAGAGCAGTGATTTTTGGCACATAAGAAGACTCACACATGTATGTTGATTCAAACATGCTGAGCTCAATGACTGTCACATTCTTAACGTTTGGGAAGTGGTGCACATTGACATTACTCCAAAACATTGCAGGGCCATTTGTGCGCAGCTCTTGTATCATTGTGAGAGAAGACTGCATGTCAACAAGCTCGAGTATGAACTGTCTCTTGTCGAAAGAAGGGACCACTTCCTTTGCTCAGGTGGACAAATCCCCGTCCGTAGCAACAGTGAATGGGTCTTTAGCAAAGTGCATCACCTCAGTAGGCAGTGTGAGACCATCTAGTCGACTGGCAAAGTTATCTTTCAGCTTTGTAATAAAGTCTGTCATCACTGCTGTGACTTGAGCCGCAGCTGTGATGCATTTACGAAGTATGCAGCATTCGCACTGCGCTCAAGTCCATCGTGAAAAGATTCAGTTTAACTTGAAATGTGTGTGTCTGTTTCACAAGATCAAAGACAGTTTTATCTCTGCCTTGAAGTCCCATATTTAATAATAAATAATTTAAGTGTTAAAAAATGTCACTCAGAAAGCACACATCTGATGCCGGCTAAGTTTTGCGCACAACACTGTCTGGTGCACAATGCAGTGCAAGGAAGTCTAAAGCTGACCAGGTGCAAAGATTAAAGTTTCAGTCTTTTTTGTATTCAGCTGTAGGTAGTTATTGTATAACCAGTTCTTTATGCAAGACAAGCAGTTCAACAAATCAGTAAGTTTATATAACTCAGAGTCTTTAAAAGAACAGTACAACTGAATGTCATCAGCATAAAAGTGATAAGACACATTTTTAAACCGTGAATTATTTCACAAAGAGGGCATATGTACAATAAAAACAAAAGAGGACCTAGGACTGAGCCCTGAGGAACTCCATATGACAGAGGGGTCATTTCAGACAGAATACTGTTAATAAAGACACAAAATGATCTGTCACTCAGGTAAGAAAACCACTTTAGAACTGATCCAGAGAAACCCGTTTTATTTTGAAGACGCTTTATCAATACATTATGATCCAGAGTATCAAAAGCAGACGATAAATCCAGTAAGATCAAGACTGAGTACTGCCCAGAGTCAGCCGCCATCATAATGTCACTTGATATCTTCAGCAGGGCAGTCTCAGTTGAATGACATTTTCAGAAGCCTGACTGAAATTTATCTGTAAAAAAACTAACATATATACATAACTGTGCCATGTCAGTTCTGTCTGTGGACTCATCTACTGCAATAGACATCACATCTGTTTTCTTCAAGCAGTGCATCAAACATATCTCTTGCTAATATTTCAACCCTGCAAATGTTAGACGTGCCTGACATGGGCACGTTTTTAACAGCAGATGTTACACTTGTTTTTATTTTAACGTCATTTATCACCTCGTCCAGAACAGCCAGCAAGCAAATTGTTGTAAAATTAAGCACATCGGTTTGGGGTTCGGGCTTTCAGGTAAAATTAACAAATATTTCTCTGTCCAGACATGGTTAAATCGACAATTTTCTTTGTCAATTTTACTCTTAAGACTTGACAGTCGTCACAGTTTTGCTTTCATATCTTCATACTGTAGTTGTGTCCTTGGGCAAGACACTTAACCCACTGGTAAATACTGTAGAACAATGTAAGTTGCTTTGAATAAAAGTGTCAGCTAAATGAATAAATGTAAATGTGCTGTAACAGTGAAGGACATTTAGCAAAATTACACCAGGGGTGTTAAAAACTGTCGGGCCGCAATTGTATAGGCCATACTTCACTATGGCATATAATACACAGACATACAGATAGTGTTTGAGAGGTGTCTAGAGCAATGGATAGAGATTGAAAGATATAACCCTAACCTTGATGTTATAGTGTAAAGCTGATACATAAGAAAACAGGCTAGACTTCTCCACAGCTGCATGTTCTCTAACCATTATGGTTCGTGTGAGAGCCCAGACTCTGTGCATGTGGCTGACACACCTGCCCCCTGCAAAGGTGTGTCTGTGCCAGTTCAGCTGTAGGTGGGAGCACAACTCCAGGGCCAAAGTGTCATCTGTCCTCTTGGAAGTTCCCCGGAGACTTTACACGATTTCCCCAAATTCTGCTTTACAGCCGAGGGGTGCAGCTGTTGTCTGTGAACAGAGCTTTGATTACTTTGACCCTTCTTTGTCTGCAGAACAATACATTTAACATTAGTTTACATCAATAACATGAGCATAATGTTTCAGACTACACAAATATGAAATACAAAAATTGCAGTGGCCGGTGGTTGTGAAGAGTTTAGTCCAGTGCAGCCAGAAGGATCCGAGCTTCATAAACTGGCTTCATAAACTGGAGGTGAGAAGGAGAAACACTTGAGTACATGGTTTTGAAAAGAAATCAGAAGTTAACCTACAGAGCAAAGTGAAAACATTACTGTATAAAAAAACAAACATCTAACGTCAGAATATATCCATTGCAACTGCCATGACTGCACAAATATGAAAAATTACAAAACATTTATATTATTATGCTCTTGTTTCATTGGGTTGATGATATAAATAAAAAAAAGCCTTACTTACACATTCAGCTCTGGCATATAGCCTTCTAACAAAACTTACTTTGGTGAGTAGAAGCCTCTAACTGAAATATAAGAAACATCTCCAGAATCTTTAGCCACCGTCTGTTGAGTACAGTTGAAGATAGGGTCTTATGCTGCTGAACCGGCTGGTATGACCTCAGAGCTTCCCACATCCCGAGGATCCACTTGTGTTCTCCACTGACGTGCGCCAGCACACCTCGTTACAGATCTTATAATAAATAGAAAAACTTGAGAACTGAGAGACCAGTAGATGGGATTTTTTTATTACAATTAACAGACCACAATAATCTGACATGACGTGAATATAACAAGTCAAACAATGATAACAATTACATCCTCGATAAATGTATAAAATGTCATGGCTCATGTTATTGCTGGTGAAGATTATTGAGCAAATGAGCTCCGCTGAAAACATGCAAGTGTTTTGTTCCCAAACCATTCTTTTTAATTAACTGTACATGCTTACAGAGGCAACCACGGAGAATTTAGCTTTTGCTGATGCATATATTTCTTAGAAAAATTGATATTTGAGCGAGTAAAACTTCCGTAATGCACCTTTAAATTTATATTACAGTGTTTGTGCACACTGGCCTCTAACATTTGTTTCCTGTAACCAATTATGAGACCATTAGCGTTGAATTACAACAAAATGCATATAATTGTGTATGCAGGGTGCACTTAATTAAGCATATTGTTAGACAGGTGTCATATACTCAGATCTCATTAAGGCTATTGTTTAATAATTGGATAAGACACAGTGTAGAGCATAGTGGAATCAACATGGAGGGCTGCTAAATAAATAACATACAGACAGCCCTGTCTAGGCTTTTTCCCATTCCTTTGTGATTTCACTTTATTGTTTTCCTGCTTCAAATGGAGCATATGAAAGAAACAATTCCCAGTCACCAACCTGGAAAGATCTGTGGCTGAGAGATTTGGCAGATAAAAGCATACAAGTGTGACATGAAATATTTAGAAAAAGCCTGACATATGTTTTATTGATTGAGAGCAAATAACAATAGCGTTGCAGGTTTGTAACTTTAAAAGCATTTTAAAGTATACATAACTTTTTTTTTTTTTTTTTTTTTTACAACAGTTGAGGTTAGTGCACTGCTCTAGAGACTAATGGAACGCACCAGTGCTCTCCACTTAGAGCCATGTTCTATTGGATCAGCGTCTGGGGAGATATTATGGAGCTGTGTTTGAAAAATGAATAGAACGCTGAGGAGAGTTTGTTTAGGATTCAAAGAGCCAAGGCAAAGGACACAGCAAACAGAGGAGTTTTGCCGACACAGGGTAAGGGGAAGTGGTGTTCGATTGGACATTTGGTTTGCTATAAAAACAGTACACTACTATTTTAAGTTGATTAAATTTGCTTGAGTGCTTTCTGAACTCATTTCCAACATGCCACAACTTGTATACAAACAATACAAACAAAATCATACATCCTGCACATAGCCTGAGAGATATCTGGATGTAGTCAGGAAGCACTCATCTTGTCTATAACCAGAAGGTTGGCAGTTCCCACTCTCCACGGGTTCATACTGTTTTTGTGCTCTTAGGCAAGACACTTAACCCACCTTGGCTCCAGTGCCACAGCTCTGGTGTATGAATGTGTGGGGTACAAAAAGCGCTGATATAAATGCAAATGACGTATGTAAGGCTGCCTAGAGTTAAGTTAACACCAGTGAGGTTTTAACACTGATGATCTGAGCTTTCATCAGTCACTTATGCATATGTTTATGTTTGGCAGCTCCCTTTTTCCAAATTAACATAATTAACATAATAAAAACAGAGATCGGGCGGCAGTGGCTCAGTGGTAGAGTGGCCGTCCTTCAACCGGAAGGTAGTAGGTTTGATTCCCGCTCTCCCCACAGTTCATACTGTCGTTCTGTTCTTGGGCAAGACACTTAACCCACCTTGCCTCCAGTGTCCGTAGCACTGGTGTATGAATGTGTGTGACTGTGGAGGTGTGTTTGGTGGTGGTAGGAGAAGGTTGAGCGCTGTGTGTGTGTGTGGCAGCCCCCCTCTCTGTCTGCCACAGGAGTGGATGTGTGTGAATGGGGTGAGTGGAAGCACGATGTAAAGCGCTTTGGGTGCACGAGAAGGGTGCAGGAAAGCGCTATATAAATGCATGCCATTTACATTTACCAGAGATGTATTGTTACGGAGTTCTTTACATACATAGACGTAGTCAGAAATTGTGTGTCAAGAGGTGTTTATTCAGCCACTTTTAAAGTGCCACAAGAGTACAAAAAAATCCCTTTAAATGATCTCCACTGAACCCACATCAGCCATGTTACCTTCAGTATAACTGGTTGTCTCACAAGGTCTGAAATTGTCCCTCTTATATCCCCCTTTGCCCCTCCCACTGGGTCTCAGTATTTTGTAAATTCTAAACAAAATAAAAAAAGAATGATTGTCCCCTGACAACAATTAATTCACAGTGCATCTATTTTATACACATCATGAATAATACAAACACAATAAGTCACAAGGGAAATATACATAAAGGTAATTCATGTCTCGACTCATGTGATGCGCCACAGCGCAAACACAATACAGTTAACAGCACCAGGGAGTTATGGCCCGGTTTGACCACACTGTCCATCAAACGTGAAGAAGAAGAGATAAAAAGTAAGCGAGTCTCTGTATGTTCTGTATGGTTGCGTGTATGGGTGGAACAATGAACAAATACATGAAAGTGTGTGTATGTGTATGCGTGAGCGTCGCGCTGCTCGTGATCAGTGACGATAATGAGTGAGTGATACTTAATCGGCCATCACATTAATCTTAGTCCTGGTTTAGAGCAATTTGTTTCTTCCATCCTTTTGCAGATCCACAGTTGAACTCATTTTAAATAAAAGTTCCTTCCATCCTGCTTTTGCTGAAACACAGGTGAACTCATTTTAAATAAAAACGACACAAAACCAAGCAGTGACAAAGTTTAACACACGCCTCTGGGTCACATGACTCAGAGGGAGTCCTCCAGGTGTGCTGCGATACTCATCTGGTAATCCGACAGCTCGACTCTGATCTGTTTCCTCAGTTTCTCGGCCTGTTTTGGAGCCTCCAGCTTCTGGCTCCCGGTCGGGTCCAGGGCGTCCACCAACCACTTTATGGTGAAGTACATGACGGCTCCGAACACCATGAGCCTGAAGAGCAGCCCAATCTTCTGTCATTGTCAGGTCAGCGTCTTCCATCCTTTTGCAGAACCACAGTGGAACTCATTTTAAATAAAAAGTTCCTTCCATCCTTCCATACATTTCTGGTAATGTATTAGACCGCTCCAATTCTCTCCAACAGATCATCAATCCTTGGCATATTCGGACATGGAGTTCAGCTTTCGATGCAAATCCGCAGTGATCCATCTTTTTTTAAACACAAAGACCACAGGGCTACACCACACAGAGTGGGACGGTTCAATGACCCCTTGCCGCAACATCTCCATGATTTCGTCCTGGAGCTTTCCCACCAGCTGCTGTGGAACTCGATGAGGAGACGTCACTTTAATTTTTCACCTGGTGAACGAAGGATGCATCCCAGTGACGCTAATAATCAGGCTAGGGTATACACTCGCCTGAAATATTAAATATGTAACTTTAGGACAATGCCAGGAGACATGTATGTCTCCTGGCATTGTCCTAAAGTTACGTATTTAATATTTCAGGCGTCAACACTTTAAAAGTGTCACCACACCTCATTGATTGTTATTCGGGTTATATTTCTGCTAGAGTTTAGTAATAGATTTACTGAGGTTTTGTGAACTGGGCATTTCTTTTTGTGCAAGCTAACATGCTAGTGGGTTTTTACCATTTGACTTAGCGCTGATCATACCTCAAATGTTTGCAGTAGCTCAGTGGGTAGAGCGGTCATCTTTCAACTGGAAGGTAGGTGGTTCGATTCCCGCTCTCCCCACAGTTCATAATGTCAATGTGTCCTTGGGCAAGACACTTAACCCACCTTGCCTCCAGTGGCTGTAACACTGGTAATTACTGTAGAACAATGTAAGTTGCTTTGGATAAAAGCGTCAGCTAAATGAATAAATGTAAATGTAAGCTGTACATACACTAGCTTAGCTCAGCTATTCTGTGTTGTTGTTGCTTGTGGCAATGGTTTGCCATTCTTGTTCGGTATTACTAGATAGGTTGTCTCTATTAGAGAGACATGTTTTTGAGTTAGAGCAGCTAGATCAGCATAGACAGGGTTTGGTTACTGTAGGTATGTTCCTGGGGCCGCCAAGGCCTGCTGGCGACAGACGGCCTGCAGCCTACTGGAGGTGGTGCTGCCATTTTGTCTAGTAATATAGACAGGTGCATTCGGTGCATTTGACACAAGGAATCTCAGCAGGTCGCAGGAATTAGAGAACCTGCTAGTCATGATAGTGCGGGTGTGGAACTGGATAATGTAGAAGCTTTTAGTTGTCTGGTTAGGCCGTGTTATCCTGATGTCTACTGCCTAAATCTGTTATTTAGTCCTCAAACACATCTGAAAACTCACAGAGTCAGTGACCCAAAAGCATCCTGTCCTCATGTTATAATAACTCAGAGGCAATCTTTTAAACCAAGCAGAACTGTTAGAGCTCGACAGCTTTTTCCTGTCGCTATCTCTCCACTGGACCAGCCTTCAAATGTCTGCTCTACATCAAGACTGAAGATCGGTCTCCTGAATGTGCAGTCTCTATCCTCCAAAGCACTCCTAATTAATGATCTTATTAATTCTCATAGCTTGGATTTACTTTGTCTTTGTAAAACTTGGCTTCAGCCCAATGTTTTTCTGCCACTAAATGAAGCCTCTCCCCCTGATTATGCGTATGCACAAGTAGGTCGCACGTCGAAACTGGGTGGTGGTGTTGCAGCCATTTATAAAGCTGCATTTTGCTTTACAGGTACATCATCACAGCCCAAATTTAACTCTTTCGAAGTGTTACTCATTAAACATATTTCTTCTCAAATAAACGGAAGGAAGACATTTTATTTAGCTGTAATCTATCGCCCTCCGGGTCCCTACTCTTCTTTCTTGGATGAGTTTGGAGTTTTCCTCTCGGACTTAATAACCCATGCTGATAACATCCTTCTAGTTGGAGACTTTAATATTCATCTAAATAAGGAGTGTGATCCTCTGGCCAGAGCATTTCAATCACTGCTTGCGACCATGTCTTTCAACCAGTTTGTTCATGAGCCCACACACATTAGTGGAAACGATCTTGATCTTGTTTTGGCTCGGGAAATAGATGTCTCCAATCTCTTTGTCTCCTCTCTTTCATCTGCTGTCTCAGATCACTCACTGGTAGAGTTCGAGATAAGTTACACATTTCCCTCAAATTCAGACAAATGCGTAGTGTCTACACAGAATTTTAGCGCAGCTGCAATGGAAATGATTGCCACACGGCTGACAGATGTTCTTCCTAATTTAACTCCAACTGGAAACTCAGTAGAGGCCTACACAGAGGAGGTCCATGCTACCCTCTCAGCCATCACCGACTCAGTGGCACCCCTCAGGACAAAGCCCAGACCAACCAGACGACCTACGCCATGATATAATGAGGAAACACGGGCTTTGAATCAGGCCTGCAGGAGTTTTGAAATTGCGCAATTCAAAAACAAATCTAAATTTTCAAAAGTGGTGTTTGTGTGTAAACACCTATAAGTACCTCAGCACTGCAAAGACTGCAGTGTCTCATCTCTTATCAGAGAAAACCGGCATAACCGTTTGGAACAGTTGCTAAACTTATCCAACCAAAAACAACTGAAGACTCCTCTCCCTTTAGTGCACAAGACCTTTTAGATTTCTTTAATCATAAAATTGAAGATATCAGGGATAATATTTTGTTTTTGTCTTCTTTGGCTCCGGATCCCATTCACTTGGATCCACCGACCTCTCGTCTCTCAGTTTTAGATCCTGTATCCCTCAATGAGCTGACAAAGGTGGTTTCTTCATGTAAAGCAACTACGTGTCTCCTGGATATCCTCCCAGCAAAACAGCTTAAAGAACTGTGGCCCTATGTGGGGTAAATTATATTAAACATTATAAACTTGTCCCTGTCTACTGGCACCGTTCCTTCCTTTTCAAACAGGCTGTGGTCAAACCCCTGCTCAAAAACCTACTCTGGATCCTGGATGCCTAAATAATTTCCGTCCTGTCTCCAATTTACCTTTTCTATCTAAAGTCCTTGAAAAAGTTGTGCTAAAACAACTTACTCTATATCTATCGGAAAATGACCTCCTCCAGCCCTTTCAATCTGCATTTAGGGCCTCTTATTCCACTGAAACAGCTTTAGTTAAAGTAACAAATGATCTTCTCCTTCAGATGGACGAGGACTCATCGGCTCTACTGTTATTGCTGGATCTCAGTGCTGCATTTGATACGATTGATCATGCAGTACTAATCAACAGACTTAAGGATGTTTTTGGCATCTCTGGCTCTGCTCTTTCTTGGTTAGAATCCTATCTGTGTGATAGGTCTCATTTTGTCTCAAAGTCAAAGTCAAAGTCAAATTTATTTATATAGCACATTTACAGATGGCTGAGCCACACCAAAGTGCTTCACAATAAAATGCTAAGTGCATTAAACAAAGGAAGACAAAGAAGAAATAGTAATCATAATATATAAAAATTATTTAAATAAAATAAGGAAAGGCAACAAAACGAATAACTACAGGAGTTAAAAATGTAAGTTATCTCGCTATCCTTTGACACTAATCAAAGGCTAGAGAAAAGAGGTGAGTCTTTAAGAGAGACTTAAAAGTGTTTGGAGACTGGGCTGCACGGATGTGAAGGGGGAGGCAGTTGCAGAGTCTGGGGGCTGCTACTGCAAAGTCTCTGTCCCCCTTGGTTTTAAAGCCTGGCCCTGGGCACTTCCAACAGCAGTAGGTCAGCTGACCGTAATGCTCTGGAGGGGGTGTAGTGGTGGAGAAGTTGATATGTTCTCGCTTTTTTGAACAAGTGAGGAGTCGAGCGGCTGAGTTTTGAACCAACTGCAGTCGGCGGAGCTGGGAAAGGTCAATGCCAGTGTATAGAGAGTTCCAATAGTCCAGTTGAGAGGAAATGAATGCATGGATAACTCTCTCTAGATCATTCTTTGGCAGGTAGTTTTTGACCTTAGCTATATTTCTCAAGTGAAAAAAACTTTTCCTGACTACTGCACTGACCTGCTGCTCAAACTTGAGGGCAATGTCAAAGATCACGCCCAGATTTCTGACAGAGGGCCTGACGTTAGATGCGAGAGGGCCCAGGGCATCGGTGGAGAAGGCCGGGGAAGTTTTGCCAAAAATAATTATTTCAGTCTTACCCGGATTGAGGTTAAGGAAGTTTGAAACCATCCATG
The DNA here is from genome assembly GCA_024349245.1 of Neodontobutis hainanensis. Taxonomy (NCBI): domain Eukaryota; kingdom Metazoa; phylum Chordata; class Actinopteri; order Gobiiformes; family Odontobutidae; genus Neodontobutis; species Neodontobutis hainanensis. The sequence goes on along the minus strand of JALDNG010000375.1, from coordinate 239,790 downwards.
CCTTAATGTCAGACAGACAGTCAAGCAAAGAATGGATTGCAGCCTGTCCATCAGCCTTTAGGGGGAGATACAGCTGGACATCGTCAGCATAAGGAAGGAGATGTTGTGTTTAACCAGGATTTCCCCTAGGGGTAAAATATACAACAAAAATAGGATAGGGCCTAGTATAGAGCCTTGAGGGACCCCACAGGTGAGGGGGGCAACAGTTGATGTGAATTCTCCCAACTGGACGCAGAATCTCCTGTTGGCCAGGTAAGACTGGAAGAACTTCAGGGCAGTGCCTTTTATGCCTACACGATGCTCAAGCCGTGACAGCAGAATCCTGTGGTCTACCGTGTCAAAGGCTGCTGTGAGATCTAAAAGCACTAGGATCACCGGGCTGCCCGTGTCAGCGGCTAGGAGCAGGTCATTAAGCATTCTCAGGAGAGCAGTCTCAGTGCTGTGGGCTGTTCTAAAGCCGGACTGGAATTTCTCGTAGATGTTGTTATGAGATAAAAAGGAGTGGAGCTGGACATAAACTTCTCGCTCAAGGATTTTAGACAGAAATGGCAGTTTTGAGATAGGCCTAAAGTTTGAGAGGATAGAGGGGTCAAGGCTTGGCTTCTTTAATAATGGCTGCACCACAGCATGCTTGAAGGCATCCGGGACGCACCCAGAGGAGAGAATGGTATTGATCAGCAGTAGAAGAGCGGGAGCAACTGTATCAAGAACTTTAGCATCCTTGAGTAGACGGGAGGGCAGACAATCGGAAGGGCAGCTTGAGTGCTGCAGATGTCTGACTGCATCAGATAGGGAGGATAGGGTAATGGGCTCAAACTGCAGTAGGACGGCTGGCTGTCAGAGGGGTGGAGGAGTGGGAAGTGGGTGGGTGGAGGTGTCAGAAGGCCTGAGTACTGCAATTTTCTCGATGAAGAATTTTTGAAAACTTTCACATAGGACTGGTGAGGGCAAAACAGGGGATCTGTTTTGGGGATTTATGAGAGAATTTAATGTATTGAAGAGAACCTGGGGTTTGTGACTGTTTCTGGAGATCATGGTGGAAATGTACTGTGATTTGGTGGTTTTTACAGCTCGGTGGTAATCCGCCAGGCAACTTCGGAGGATTTGGAGGGACACATGGAGACGGTCCTTCTGCCACTTGCGCTCCGCCCGCCTACAGGCACGTCTGAGGTCACATGTAGTATCATTGAGCCATGGTGTAGTATGAGCTTTTTTGCATTTGGCCTTAAGAGGAGCAATGGAGTCCAGAATGCCAGTGCAAGCTGATGAGAGCATAGAAAGTAGCTCATCAGCAGAAAATTCAGAGCTATAGCTCAGTGACAGCCTACACAAAGGGGAGACATTAATTTTGTCTCTTTTAATAAATCCTTCTCCACAGCACCAGTGAAATTCGTGTGCCACAAGGGTCTGTGCTCGGTCCCATACGTTTTTCACTATATGTTACACCATTGGGACAAATCATCAGAAGTTATGGAGTGAACTTCCACTGTTATGCCGATGATACACAGCTGTATCTACCAAAAAAAGTGAATAATACTACTGACATCATGCGTCTAGAGGCCTGCCTCGTTTCAATTAAAACATGGATGTCTCAAAACTTCCTCCATTTGAACGCGGATAAAACAGAGCTCTTGTTAATTGGTCTTGCCAGTCATCGGCACAAGTTCAACAATCTTACTGTCTCAATCAACAACTGTGTGTTGGAGCACGGCAAAACTGCAAGGAACCTCGGTGTCATTTTTGACCCCACACTATCTCTGCAGCAGCACATTAGTGAGGTCACTAAACTGGGCTTTTTTCACTTGAGGAATATCTAAAATTTGCTCCTGCCTCTCTTTTGCTGATGTTGAAATTCTCATTCATGCATTTGTCACATCCAGGCTGGACTACTGCAATGCGTTATTCTCTGGACTGCTGAGGAAAAGTACTCACAGACTACAATGGTCTAAAATAGAGCCGCCAGACTTTTAACAAAGACCAGGAAGTTTGATCACATTACTCCGGTCCTGGCTTCATTACACTGGCTTCCTATTCATGTTAGAGCTGATTTCAAAGTTCTCTTGTTAACCTATAAAATCTTTTGTGGACGCGCGCCCTCTTACCTATCTGACCTTATCACCTGGTATACTCCAGCTCGTACCCTTCGCTCTCAGGACGCTGGCCTCCTTCAACTTCCTCAAATAAAGAAGAAGTCTGCTGGCTACAGAGCCTTTTCTAATTGAGCCCCATCTTTCATCTACCTTGATGTTGGCTGAGTATGTTATGATATGTTTTTTATTTATATGCATTTTTTCAACTGTCCTGGACACATTCTTGCACGGCCTGTACGTCCTGGGAGTGGATCCCTCCTTCTGTGGTTCTCCCTGAGGTTTCTCTTTTTTTCCCGGCTGGGTTTTTTTTTTGGAGTTTTTCCTCACCCTGATGGAGGGTCTAAGGACAGGGGATGTTGTCTAGTGCAGTCTGTTAAGCCCTTTGAGGCGGCTGTTATTGTGATATTGGGCTATACAAAAATAAATGTCTTGTCTTGTCTTGTCTTGTCATGACAACAGAGGGTGTGCCTCCTGTAGAAGTTTTTGGGGGCATGTGGGGCATGTGTCTCTCCAGAGGCTCATTTTACATTTGAACTGGAGAAATACAATAATCAGACTGGAGTAGGGCCTAAAGACATAATATAATTATTAGAGTTAATACAAACAGCTTACCTTTCAAATGCACTGTTTACTGTTTTTACTTTGTGCAATATAACATATTAAAAAATATATTTTTTTTACAATTTAAGGTTCAAAAAATAAAATAAAATAAAAATAAATATTCCAGGGTCATTTTCTAAACAAAATTACTTCATACTGCAAACCTTATAACTTGACATTATAAAATGTGTCAACATAATCCTTTAGGTCTCACGGGGGAAAATGCTGGATATACTGTACAAAGTACTGAGCTGATAAAAGGAACACACGTGGTGTGTTTTTGAATGGTGGTGGATGCTGTGGAGAGGAGGTTTTGGTGCATCTTGGGGGAGTGTGTCTTGTCAATAATAACTTGTGTGCAGTAATGCTCACTCCAGGAAAGTCTTTGTGAAAGTTACAACAATGTCACTCTCAGACTGTTTTTGGAACCTGAGTGCTGCCTTTGTTTCTTACTCTCTGATGCTTTAAAAAGTGCATCCAGCCAATGTAGACTGTGCTGAGCACCAGGTCTGATGCTTGCTCTCATTTGGGGATTGCATGGATTCTTTTCTTTTTTTTTGGCTATTATATATCTTTGTTTATTTCCAGAAACCTCTAAAGCATGGTTACCCAAACAAAAATTTACCATGGGCCAAAAGCATGTGGCAAGTGTGGCTATTGAATTAGCTAGTTATTTGGACTCTAATTGGGAGAACTACATTGAAAGATTAAAATGGGACCAAGAACATCGCCTGAGAAATTTTATGTAGACAAAAAATAAACTAAAAACATTAGATTATACACAAAGCAGAGTAGACTGTATAAAAGGCAGAGTAGAACATCCAATATAAATATTGCTTTCACTGTGACAAAGCCAAATCCAGTTAATCCATAGGAAACTACATACTTACGAACGAAGATACAGATAAACTTAGCCCCAATGCAATGTGTGGCAACATACTGAGGAAACATACTCCAGATCTTACCAGAAATAAAATTGGGTTGGTATGGTGATGATGGTTATCATTCCTGCCTCACAGCAGGAAAGTCCTGGATTCAATTCCTATCCAGGCAGGGCCTTTCTGTGTGCAGTTTGCACAGTCTCCCTGTGTTAGACATGCACAATAGTAAGGACTCCCCTGCAAAAGAGATTTGTAATTTCAGTGGGACTTTCTTGGATAGATTAAGGTTAAATAAAAATACAAGCACATCAAATGAAAATCATGCCAGCATGCGTGGGAGCCGAAATTTTAAGAAGCACTTTAATGACAATGTACAAATGTAGTATAATTGGTAACCCTACCCATTCAATAAAAAAGGTGCATGTAAACCGCCAACAGAGGCCGACTCCGGTGAGATGCACAACTCCTTCAGTATTTTCCTACAAATAGTTTTTTTCACAAATCATGCCTAAAGCAATAGTGCTAATTATGCTAAACATAGTAGGTAAGTTATTTCCTGGCAAGTGTTAAATTAAATGGATTTATGGATACCTCTATGTTTCTGTGTTCTGCTGTATTGAAAGCACAAATGTTAGTGTTGCCTGGACTTCACTGGGATTTGTTCTAGCCAGGAGCTGTTTGCCGGCAGAACTTTAAATGCTGTAGACTGCTGGTCTTTCCAGGTGTGGCTTGACCTTTGCTGATGCAGTAAACACATTCAAACAGCCTCTAGAAACATTACTTATTCACATAATATGTCTATTATATTTAAGAAACACTGCAAATCCCTGCATCTTAAATGGTATGTGGTATTAAAGTGTGTGATTACTAATCTGCCAGTGAAATACTAGATTTTCTGTGAAATGTGTGTGGGTGAATAAATGATAATTAGGTCAGGCAGTATTTTTGCAGCTGAAGCCAAAATAAGTCTTGACTATTTCCTCACCATTCACTCAACACTGATTGACCAGACATTAGCCCATACCTTTGCAACATAGTTTCTATAAACATAAAATCTACAGTCTTTATTATCTGTATAAACATCAGTGCACAAAACTGGTATGCAGGTATGCATATGGGGCAAAAACTAGAAATGCGTAAGGCTAATTATAACACACAACATTTGCATACCACAATTTTTCCAATTCCTTGGGTGAAATATTGCTGTTATTATTCAACATGTAGTTAAGTGTAGTGAAAATCACAAATGGAGTGTGAGAGGTTAATGACTGCTGAAAGACAGCCAACAAAGCAAAGGAAACCAAACATGAAGATTAGCTACATATACTGTACATAACAGTAAGACTGCAATTGTTCCATTCACTGAGGACTATTTAAAGTGTTTTATTTGATACAGAGAAGCACAGGTAATCAAACATCATCAGCATCAAACAGATATGTTTCCTTATGTCCTACTTTGCATCTCAGCAGCCAATAGACAAAAGCTAATCTAGGTTACTGTTTGTATTTGCCCTTGTGTACAAACTGTAGCATTAGCAGTCGTAGAGAAAGAATACTATAATTCACTGTAGCATGTTGCATTTTAGTTATTTTCTACAATATGGTTTTGAGCCAATAGGACATAATCACCTCACATTCCATATGAGGTGAGTACCAAACACCGCTTGTTACTCAGAAAAACTCAAAAATGGTGTGCCCCTTGTAGCTGTATATTAATCTAAGCCCACTGTCCAAGCATTCGGGCGGAGATTACACTGACTCACGGTGAACATCAAAAGGATATGTTAATTAATTAAAATCACAATTTCTAACTAAATTCTATGTTGCTAAGCTCATCTTAAAGTGAGGAATGGGGCATGATTCACAGATTCGAGATACTCAGCTTGTTGAAAAATAAAAAAATAAAATAAAAGAACTGACATAAAGAGATAGTGAGATGGTGGAACAAGCTGAATGCTAAATAAAACCTTGAAAAATTATTTGCACATTCTCAAATTGGAGAAAAACAGGCTCTTAAAAAGAGACTAGCATTTTCTTTTTGTCCCTTAACCAAATATTAACCATGTGCTGCATCAAATCATAAGCTCTATTTATAATACTCAATTGCATTTACATTTTATAAACAAAAACAAAAAACAGAAACATTATAAAGTTTTATTTAGCCTGGTCTTTTATTCCAGTGCCAACTCAGTGCAGGCTTGGTTCCACAAAGATGCCCACCCAATATATTTTTAAATAACTTGTTGGCATTATACACAAACTGGCTACTCTTCCCTTCTGTTGGTTATAAACTAGTTTTGTAGTAACATATTAGTCTGTAGATGAAGCACGATTTGGCTGTACATGTAGAGATGAATCAGCTGTGCAAAGCTTCAAACTCATGTCTGTGCTCCCTCAATTGTTTAACTTAATTGTCTGGTCAAGTCCATTCTACCTTTCTCCTGTTTTTATGGTCGGAGCTCTTTTGTATCACCCAAGTCAAACTTTAAAAAAGACACATACATTTAAGAGCTTCCACTGTCTAAATGTACAATAGACAGGACAATTACAGCCTGTCCAGTTCCAGCAGCTGCTCAGTCAGGACCTTTAATTGGTGTGTTGTTCACAGCATTCTGTCCATATTGATGCTGCTCTCTGCGCTGACACGGAACAGAGTGTGGTATAAAGCCATCAGTTTTTTTTGACCCCACACTATCTCTGCAGCAGCACATTAGTGAGGTCACTAAATTGGGCTTTTTTCACTTGCGGAATATCTCACAAATTCGCTCCTGCCTCTCTTTAGCTGATGCTGAAATTCTCATTCATGCATTTGTCACATCCAGGCTGGACTACTGCAATGCGTTATTCTCTGGACTGCCGAAGAAAAGTACTCACAGTCTACAAATGGTCCAAAATACAGCCGCCAGACTTTTAACAAAGACCAGGAAGTTTGATCACATTACTCCGGTCCTGGCTTCATTACACTGGCTTCCTATTCATGTTAGAGCTGATTTCAAAGTTATCTTGTTAACCTATAAAATCCTTTGTGGACACGTGCCCTCTTACCTATCTGACCTTATCACCTGGTATACTCCAGCTCGTACCCTTCGCTCTCAGGACGCTGGCCTCCTTCAACTTCCTCAAATAAAGAAGAAGTCTGCTGGCTACAGAGCCTTTTCTTATAGAGCCCCATTTTTGTGGAATGGGATCCCGGTGGAAGTGCGGTGAGCTGACTCTGTTGAGATTTTCAAAAGCAAACTCAAAACATACTTATTTCACCAAACGTATGGAGACTGATTGATCATAGGGTTAGGTTTACACTGGTTGTAGCTGTAGGTACGCACTCAACCGCTCATATTATTATTACATCTGCCTGTTTTCAGTAGTATTTAGCACTTTTGTTTTTCTCCTTTCTACCTCCTCCTAGGGTGGACGCAAACCTCTGATCTGCTGGGTGATGTGTACTGCGTCTTGTCTTGTCTATCAGTCTGACTTTAGTTGTAAAGGCAGCTCTCCAGCTGGGACAGATAGGTGGGACAAATGGAAGATTCTTCTTAAGTTTGTCCCTCACATCATCCTGACTGAGGCCTCACTGTGAACAGGCTCAGCGGACTTACTCGCATTGGTTTGACCCTATACACATGAAATATGGGATGGATTCTCATGGTTCGAGGGAGCTTTAGCCATATGGCGGAGGGGTTGATGACACGCTGAATAACAAATGGTCCGATAAACCTTGAAGCCAACTTGTGTCATTCCACCCTCAACGGAAGGTCCTTGGTGGACAGCCACACTCTCTGCCCTGAACAATACCTTGGGGCTGGAGTCTGACGAGGATTGGCCCTCGTCTCATACCCTGTACCGGATGAACGCCTGTACTGAAGGAACCCTGGACTTCTGCTCCTGGTTGGAAAACAAGGGGGCCTGGAAGCCATAGGCACGTACCTAAGCTGGTGAGTGTGTTGTGCGCATACTCCATCCACAGCAGGTGGTCGGACCAAGACGAGGGCTCCTGCGAGGTGACAAAGCGCAGCGCAGTCTCCAACTCCTGGTTTGCCCTCTCTGTCTGTCCATTGCTCAGTGGATGAAAACCAGATGACAGACTAACTGACGCTCTAAGGAGGGACCAGAACTCCTTCCAGTAAGCAGAGGTGAACTGAGGACCTCGGTCAGAAACGATGTCTGGGGGAGACCATGTAGACGGAAAACATTCTGAAGTTTGGGTAAGGGAATGAAGTAGGCCCACTTGGAGAAGCGGTCGACGATGGTGAGCACCTCAGTGTTGAAGGAGTTAACCCTGAAACAAAGTCAAGGGAAATGTGGGACCAGGGATAATGCAAGACAGGGAGAGGCTGGAGGAGACCGGCCGGGGCTTGATGCCACATCTTGTGCTGGTTGCTGACAGAGCACGCTCCCACAAATTCCCTTACATCCTCCTCAAATGTTGAACACCAGACACTTTGATGCAGGAAATCCACTGTCCTCGTCACACCTGGATGGCAGGTGAGCCTGGATAAGTGACCCCACTGAAACACTTCTGACCAAAGGGCCTCAGGAACATAGAGACAACACAGAGGACAAGAACTGGGTCCCCGCTCGTTGGCCTGGGCAGCCTTCACCTTCATCTCCACAATCCAGGAAGTAATTGCCATGAGGTGGGAGGATTGTAGGATGGATTCTGTTTCCCTTGCTGCTTCTTCCTCCAACTGGTACTGCCTGGAGAGGGCGTATGCCTTCTGGTTCTTGGAACAGGAATGGGAAGACAAGGTGAAGCAGAACCAGTTGAAGAACAGGGCCCATTGCGCTTGCCAGGAGTACAGCCTCTTAGCTGACCGGATGTAGTCGCTGTTCCATGCCCTCCAGCCAGTGACGCCGTCCCTCCAGGGCCAGCTTAACCGCGAGAAGTTCCCGGTTACCAATGTTGTAGCTTTGCTCTGCTGATGACAAATGTCGCGAGAAAAAGCCACATGGATGGAGCTTCTGATCAGCTGCCAAACATTGGGATAAGATGGCCCCTAGCCCAACATCTGACGCGTCCACTTTTACCACAAACTGCCGGCCATGATTAGGGAGGATCAGGACGGAAGCAGACGTGAACCGGCTCTTCAATTCGCCTTCTCAGCTGCTGGTGACCACAGGAACAGAACCTTTGAGGAGGTGAAAGCTATCAGTGGGGCTGCCACTGTACTATACCCCCTGATGAACCGCCGATAGAAGATGGCAAATTCAAGGAACCTCTGCAGTTGGCGCCTGGTGGTTGGTTGAGGCAAGTCTGCTACCACTTTAGAGGGATCCATCATGATGCTCCCGTCCAATACCGCAAAACCCAAGAAAGACACGGTAGACACATGAAATTCGCACTTCTCAGCCTGCACATAGAGGGAGTTCTCCAGGAGTCTCTGCAGGACAGCCTTGGCTCCTCAGGAGAGCGGGAGAAAATCAGAATGTCGTCCAGGTACTCAAAAACTGAATTTTTGTAGTGGCTATTGGGTGTGTTGAAGGTGGTTCGTACCCTCACAAATACAAACCAGATGATAGGAATTCTGCAGATCCAGCTTGGTGAAAATGGTGCCATCCTGGAGCAGTTCGAAGGCCGAGGCAATCAGCGGGAGGGGGTAACAGGTTTTAATGATTATGCCGTTTAAACCCCTGTAATCAATGCAGTTCTTCTTCTCCATGAAGAAAAACCCAGCCCCGGCAGGAGACGAGGAAGGACGGATTAGCCCTGCTGCCAGGAAGTCTTTGATGCGAGTCTCCATAGCTGCCTTTTCTGGACTCAATGAAAACAGGCGCCCCTTAGGAGGTGACATATCGGGTAACAGGTCTATGGCGCAGTCATATGGGCAGTGAGGCGGCATCGACATGGACTTTGCCTTTCTGAACACCCTTGTGAAGTCAGTGTACTCAGGGGGCACCGACGGTGGAAGACGTGAGACCGCCCTAAAACTGGCATCTGCCCCAGAGTCGATAAACGCATCGATGGTCTCTGGGCCTGAGCCAAGAACCAACTGGGCGTGCATCAATGGCCGAAGAGGGGAAAATGGACCGAATGTTCGGCTCTACAGTACTCCCCCTCTTACTGTTGAGCCCCGGCTTTTACTGGACAGGTGTGAATGTAATGTCCTTCTTGACCGCAATAGAGACACAGGTTTCCTTGCCGACGGCGCTCCCTCTCCTCTGGACTCAGATTAGTGCGACCAAACTGCATAGGCTCAGGCATCTCGGCGGGGCCAGCAATGTCATAGGTGGAAAGAGCGGCCAGGGGACGGGGCAGAGCAGAATGTGTGGGATTCTTTTCCAGCCGACGAGCCAGAAACCGCTGATCCATCCTTGATGTAATCGGCCAGTCCATTAAGAAATATGCCATGGAGAGCTGGAGCGGGGAAATCGCTCTGCTGGGCCAGAGTGCAGAAGTCTATGGAAAAGTCAGAAACAGACTGAGTTTCTTGTCTGATGTGGAGGAGACGGCGTGCTGCCTCCCGCCGCTGGATACCAGATCAAAAGACTCAGGACCTGGTAACAGGTTAGCGAAGCAGGTAGCTGGATCAGGTAACTGGATTGGTTGAGCAGAAACAGGTGACGGTACCAGGGGAGCAGGAACAAGTAGAAGGAGCAGGTAACAGGTTAGCAGGATCAGGTTACAGTTTTAGTAGGGACAGGTAACAGGTGGAGCAGGATGTGTTCGTCTGAAAGTAGAAGTACAATCTGGCAACAGGATTGGTTTGTTGGCTGCATATATACCTAGCAGATTGTAATGGCTTACAGGTGTGCAGCACGGGAGTGGCTGTTTGCTCAGGGTCGTAACGGGCAGCCATGACAATCACTGACACTTTATGTCTGATAAAAACTTAAAAAACCTGGACGTGTTGCCATTAATTACAATAATCTAACTGCAGCTGAGTGATAGACTAGAGGTTTAGCCACAACAAAAACAATCATTTATTCACAAAACACAATGCCTAAACTGTTAATCTATTAAGCCCAAGGTTACATGTCACAAACAAACAGCATGATACAATACACACCCCAAGCCTAATATGACAAAGCAGCACATCAAATTGATCAGCTGAGACTCAGCTACAAGCCATTTACTCCAAACACAGACCAAACAGCAGCAAACAAAAACAGGTGGTGCCAAAATTTGCAAAATTCTGCCCTATTGTTTATAATGGAGACTCCACCTGACCATTTCATACTAAAATCTTAATAGTTTTGGTTTGTTTCACATTAGAAGAATTATATTTCATGCAGGTAACTGTTTACATGTGTTGTTGTAATTTAAAATAGTATTTGAGCTGCAACTGCCTTCATCTAAAGGGGATTTAAATTGAAATATTGTTTTTTTTAGGTGGAAATGTTGGGATTATTTTGCGGTTTTCCATCTTGATTTATTCTGAAACTGTACATGCACATTGAAAAATTCCCTACTGGGAAATGTGTCAAAATGAAGGAGCACTTGTGAGACATGTCCTTTTCGACTAAAAACAGCTCGGGTTTAAAGGGTAACAGCTGTCAGTAATTAATGTCACATTTGAGAAAATCTTTTGTTTCTCAAGTAAGCATTTTCTATTTAAATGAACAGACTGCAACCTTTGGTAACTGTACTATTGTATTACTGGAACTTTACCAAAAACACCCTGTGCTGTCTCAACTGAAACACCCAAACTGGGGCATTTGAGCAGCAAATATGTTGTTGGTTTTTGTAGCTACTGCAGCTCCATAAATTGTTCCAATATGTGTGTAAAAGGTTTTATAAACGAAACAGACAAGAACCAGAGACAAAAAGGAAGGACATAGTCATCCCTTATGTAGCTGGTTTATCTGAAAAGTTATACATATTTTGGTACCACCTGTTTTTGTTTGCTTGCTGTTTGGTCTGTGTTTGGAGAAAAATGTAAATGGCTTATTTGTGATTGTAGCTAAGACTGAGAGATAATAGATAGAGACAATTTTCTTTGTTTCTGAATCCCCAAAGTCCCTCAATTCGGTGTCCATGTGAAAACAAGTGAAAAAATAATTCTGTTCACTTTAAATCTGGCAATACTCCCCATTAGAAACTGTTCCAGCCTAAAGACAAGATCCCCATCAACAGAGCAATGTAGTATACTGCACAGTGCAGTGAAGAGTAAAGTTATATGTAGATTGGGGAAACGAGGCATGTCCATCACCATGTCCTGGACTGAGACACAATCTTTCCTCCATCAGAGTTCAATTATTCATTACACTTCACGCCCCTTTGACATTGTTACCTTACCCGTACTGTGTCACTCCAATGGAAATGAGGCCTTTGACTAAAAAAACACGTCAGGAGTAGTACCAAAGGTGAGAGGTAAAGACAATCAATGTAAAAGGACATGAACTGTGTTAGTGAAGATGTAATGCCAGTCTGTCTACTTTGTAGAGTGAGGAGGTTTGATACCACAATCCAACCACAGTTTAGATCCATGCACGATACTGTACATAGAGTTTCTATGAAGACATTCAAACGACTGCACACCTTTACTTTTTATGCTGCAAAATCATTTCGACTACAATGGCAGGAGAAATAGGCACTGCAAGCAAATGACACAATCATTCTGCAGTGCATGAAGCCCTGTATTTATCAGCAAGCCTTTTAATGGAAAGTACATCCACTCCATAGAAGCACAGATGATGCAGAGTATGACTTTCTGTGTTAAAGGGGCTCCTGATGTATCCCAGAATGTACACAGAGGAGCCAGGGTTGGTAGAGGATTCAGTTCAATCATTTATGCGAAACCGCATCAAAGTGAACCGGTTAACTTTTTGGAATTTCTGAGCAAACGCAGTCGGTTTGTGCCTTTAGATCTGCGCCTGTCATTAGAATTTTGAATTTAATCAGAGCAACATTTGACTTGGAGTGTGTAATCATGCCACAGCCGCAATCTCCACTATTTCCATAAGGTATCAGCCTCATGCAGATGACTGCTGCTGCCATATCTTTAAAAAAATGTTGTGCTGTCCTTGTCTGCACTACCACAGGAAGCTTCATCATCTGAGTCAAGTCTTATATGTCTGTGTCTGAAGATGGCAGGTCAGTTACCATTGAAATGATGGGAAAATAGAAGAATCACAAACTTCCATCAAATATAATTTCTGTTACATAACCATCCAAACCCTTTAACTCATTACTTCATCAAGTCATACCTCTATTAACAAACTGCAGGCTTTATCTTTTATCAGTTTATGTTGTTCTAGTGTATGTGTGATCAAGTTCTACAGTGACCTTTTGTCAATATTTTGATAATAAAAAACATGTCTTGTACCCAGCTAAACAAAACCACATGCTGCTGCATGAACAAAACAAAGTCAGAAAATGCATTCCTGACTCAACATGGCTGCTTTCAAAAAACACACAAATGCAAAGCTATATTTTCAAACATTTTACAACATGAGAGAGCAAAATAATTGACAACCAAGATGGTCTCAGTCGGTCTAAAATGGATAAGTATTGCTCCAAACACTTCATGTTTTCATAAGTTACAGTGTCAAACTTCAGGACTGCACAGAGCGCTATTATTTGAAATAAGATGTAAACATGCAGCAATAGTTCAACAATAGATCACATTATTATTATTTTTATTATTATTGTTATGTGAGAACATATCTTGAGAAGTATGGTCCCAGTCCGACTGCCAACAGCTTTACATTCTAACAACAGATCATGTCTTTAACTGTAACATGCCCTGGATATAACTGTCGTTTTGGTTGTTTACATACAAAGCGGAGGAAAAACTATTATTATTAAAAAAATACAGTTTTCCAGTGCACCGCAGACACAGCTGTAGTCTGTAAACTATATTTGAATAGACCCCATCATGCAGCACGTGACATAAACCCTCAATAATCTCTGAAAAGGAAACAAAATTTTAACTGATTTCTCTGGGCTTCACGAGTTTCTTTTAAGGCCAGGACTCTTCTTTGATGCCAAAAAATATATCCAAGAAGGACATAAAAGCTCTCTGCTGAGACGTTGCCACTCCATCTGTCAGAGCGGAAACACGGTCACAGCCCATTCTGTCCACCGTCTGTCGCCAAAGATGCATTCCACCAAGGAAAATAACAACTGAGAAAAGAGGAAAGTCTGACCACATTTACCAGTCACAGCGTTCCAACTTCTTCTTATTCCCCAATCCCCCAAGTACAATGTAAACTTAATTTTGTACTTGTACTTTATTTTTATAGCACTTTACAATAACTCAGGGTAAACCAAAGTGGTTTACAAGAGATCAAATAATAAACAAAAAACACACTGAAAAAGAAGTACATAAATTAAATAAAAGTGTTACCACACTACAAAAAGCCATGCTAAATAGATACGTTTAAAGCTTACATTTGAAAAGACCCATATCAGTAATGAGACTCATGTCAGTGGGGAGCTTATTTCAGAGTCTAGGTGCCACAACTGAAAAGGCTTGGTCACCCCTGTGTTTCAATCTTAACCTGGATATTTCCAGCAAGAGATGGTGGGAAGACCACACTCACAAACATTTTTTCTCTAGTACAAGTTAAAAGACGGGCAGCTGCATTTTGTACGAGTTGAAAGTGGCCAAGAGAAGACTGGGAGACACCAGCATATATAGCATTGCAGAAATCAAGTCTCAAACTAGTCAGTTCGTGGATGACTTTCTCAAGGTTGTGACAACTCAAAAAAAAAATTTGCCAAACTCTGGCTTTTGCCAGAAGACATAGCTAAAAAAAACTTTTTTAAAAAACATTGTTACTTTGTTTATCAAATTTCATATAACTGTCAAAAATCACTCCTAGATTTTGTGCAGTCCGACTGGGTGTTGAAGGCAAGGTGCAAAATTAAGTTGAAATGAACTCCTCAAAACATGATACATTCTGTTTTATCCTCATTTAGGTGTAAAACATTTGGGCAAACCACTGCTTAATATCAGCAATGCAATCAAATAAAGTGCTCTGTGCATTACTAGGATTCTGACTAAGGTATCTGCATCCAGTGGACAATTAGTAGGCTTCAAAGAATTTACTATGTCACCGAGGATGGAGAGAGAAAAAGACAAAACTCTGTGTGGGTCTATCAACTGATAAAATTAAGTTAAAAGTTGCGAAAACTCTTAAAATCAGTGGCAATTTGGTCAGATGGGAAACAAACATGAACATTAAAATCCCCACAAATCAGGAGTCATATTTTGGAAGAATATCTTCAAAAAAATTACTGAACAAAGAATATTTGGGAGGGCGATAGACAACGGCACATAACACAGTAATAATCAACTCATTTACAAACAATTGCAGCTCAAAGCAGGATTAGGTATTTGTGGGAGGAAGCGGCATTTAAAACATTCTTAAAAGTCATTAAAGACAGCAGCAAGACCCTACCCCCCCCGACCAGATACTTGTGTGACCCCGAAGTAAGAACGGCCAGGTGGGAGGAGCTCTGAAAAGAGACTGTTTTTACCTGGTTTCAGCCAGAAAAAATATTCTAAACAGTGGTAACAAGTGAAGTTAGTAGAGTAAACTCATGTGACCTCAACATTAAGTACCATTTCATCTACTCACAAAAATGCACAGATAATGCCAGATTGGTGTGGTCAGTCAGACAATTGCCTTCTAGTGATTTCAGTGCACATTATGATTTTGACAAAACAGCACAAAGACACACTGCTCATCAGCTTACTATGTTCTCATTTAAAGTTTTGGCCAATCAGTAATCAGACTTGTCAGCACAGAACCCACAGCTGCTTCTATCTTATGTAAGCTGTGAGTGTGTTTTTTATCTTATACTTGAACACTTCTCTTTTAAGATGTGTTTCTGCTGCTTTATCACAGTGTTTCATTGTGTTGGCTGCACATTGTAACTGGTACAAATCTCTTATACAGTTAACCTATATCTAACAGGCTGTCACTAATGCTGCTGTATGTATATGCTTATAACTATGTGTTATTCTGTTAAAAATAGATCATTTAAATACTCTGTCTAACCCTTGTTGGATTTGAGGTTCTGTCTGTTCTAACTCTATCCTTCAATTTGTAGATGTCATTCATGTTTTCACTTGTTTACAGATATTGTTAAATTATATACAGTATCTTTGTTAGAAAAAATGGTAAAATAAATGAATATGACTCAGAAAAAAAACTTTTACATGCATTTTGTTAGGAAAAAGCCAGACTCGCAGGCACATGCTAACTCCTCACAAGCAGCCTTTTATGTTGAATGTTAAATTATTAAGATTATGGAAATGAACCTTGTATTGCAAACTAAAGGTCAAATTTTTTGACCAGAGAACTGTATGTGATTTAGTCTTTCTTCAAACAGAAGGTCAGAGAGCTGGCTGTAACAAAGCCTTTAGGACCTATGAGATCTTTCAGCTCAGGTCATTTGCCCAATTTCATTCTCCACTCTCTCACCCTGTTTCCTATCCATCTGAATAACTATAAATTAAAAAATTGTAATACGCCAATTCTGCATCAGCAGTGGAGCAATGGAAACACGCACAATATGCAATTCAACTGAATGAGCCACCTCAAGTATCAAATAAAAATCACATTTGTGTGCTCTTGGCTTTTATGGTAATATGCACTGAATGTATGAATATTTTACTTTGTGCTAAAGGCTTGGCAACCATCTGCTATGGATCATTTGAATGACACAAAGTATCAGCATGTCAGATGTGCGGTCCATCCTCACAATTCAGTTCTTCATCTGGTAATAATCTCTTTTTCTGATTGAACTTTGAGTATGTGGAGGGTTTAATAAAGAAGGTAATGGACCTTATGGCTAAATGTGCATAATATAAGTTATTCTATTGTACCTAATGCTGAAAAAAAACAATTCTTTGAAATGAACTACAGCTTTGAATTAATCCTTGCTTTGGCTGTTGTTTTTAAAGTGCACCATTTTACAAATCATTTCCCACTTTTCAATGGCCAGATAAGCTCAACACAAGATCCTTCTTGTTAAATTTAATGGTTATTTTTTTCTTTGAGTATTAGGTATCTTATCAACGGTCTTAAACAGAGAGCCCAGTTTACTGGTTAACTAAACCTTCCAGAAATGTTAGAAAGGTGTATATTACAATGTCATATATTTAATTCAACATTCCACAAAATCCACACTAAGAACTCACAAACTGTAAACTGTATTTGTCTGGTTCATAACATTTGCTTTCACAGTACAGTTTTTTAAAGTGGACTATCGGACTTTCCCTAAAACTGTGATAACTGTTGTCATGACAACAGAGGGCGTGCCTCTTGTAGATGGCGTTTACTGTTGTGAATGTTTTGTTTCTTCAGAGCTGTAGAAATACAATAGTCAGACCTATGGAGACATGGTATTATTAATATAGAATTATTCATTCATTCATTCATAGAATTAATACACTTCTAATGCACTGTTTAAGACATGTTTTAAATCACTTTAACACTCATTTGGAAACAGTCGACTCCACAAATAGAGCCATACAAAATGTAAAACATTGTAATCTGTGTTTTATGTGTTTTTAAACCTGGCCGATATCCGTTTTGCCTCTTCTTCCGTCCGTGTGATTAATTCGCCTTGATTGACTGTATTTCATCCAAAAGTCCAAACTAATGGCAAACGTGCTTTTACGCTATAAAAATAAACAGACCTTGGGTCAGTTTGGTCCAGACCAAGACCAAAGAGACAAAGAGCAGCTGTTTGGTCTGAACCAAGAAACAGGGAGGAAACTAGTCACTCTGGCCGCAGAAGTGACAGGGAGGTTGGGAAGGGAGGCCGTGTGCGTGTAGCACATGCTTGATGGTGAATACATCTTCATCCTGACACTTTACCCAGTAGAGGAGGGAGAGGCAGGGGTCAACATAGTCAGGCTGGATGTGCAAGTAAAAGCAGGAATAGTAATGAAAGTGATGGCTGTGTGCTGTGCCTTGCAATGAGAGGTCCCACACTCTGGAAAACAACTAACTATGCCATTTAGATGAATAAGAACAGATAAGGCTTCTGCAACCAAACAACATTCATCAGAATGTATGTACAGTAAATAACATACCTGCCAATAAATAACTCCATGGTATGCAAAGATGATGAATAGAATAATTTCGCTCATATACTTTGAGTCATACCTGACATTTATCTAGTTTAGAGTAGGACTCTATCTCAACCTTTAGAAATTTGGATATCAAAAATCAAAAATCTGTATTTAAAAAAAATAAACCCTGGTGCCTAAATGGTTAAACAATATGGGAATGAATGTAGGTAGGAATGTAGGTCCACTATTTTCTGTATTTTTTTCCTCTGTTCACATGAGGAGGGAAGTTTCTGAGTGACACAGATCACAAAAGAAAGAAAAATGCTACAAAATCAAAACAGGCTAGAGTTGATTAAAAGCCACAAAAAATATTAAAATAATAATAAAATTGGACTAGACAGAAAGGATAGGACCAGGTCTGTTTATTAACTTAAGCCTGAATTTCTGCATATTATCCTTTTTAATACTCCTTTATAAATGTGTGAGAAGGTTTTAAACGTTATATAATAAAAAAAAAGATGCAATCATAATTCATCTCTGTCATTGTCTGAGGACAACAGGCACAAAAATGCACTAAGCATTGGCAATAGTTGTTGTCATTAATTAAAAAGTTAATAGTTCAATTGCTACAGGCTAATCTTAAACATGTTCAAAAATATAAAGATTTATTCCTTGTGTTTTAACATTTTAATTAAAATGCTCATGGTTATTTCTGTAACAATATTTAGGATTCCCTCAGGATCCGACACAAAAGTTAAGACTGACTCTTTGAGCTCAAAATGTGAGCAACAGAATCATCTCCAACATTCTTTCACACATTTTCAGATTTTTTATGAAACCACCCTCATTTATATTATGTTCAAATTAATGTGAATGTTGTGAGCTTTTTTTATTTATTTATTTTATATATAGCGCCTTTTCACCTAGTAGGCACTGAAAGCTCTTTTTCATTAAGCTTCCATTCACCAGTGTTACAGCCACTGGAGCCAAGGTGGGTTAAGTGTCTTGCCCAAGGACACAACGACAGTAGGAACTGTGGGGGAGAGCAGGTTGTAATGATGTTTTGGAATGTTTTGTGATGTTTTTAATGGAGATCAAACCGCCCACCCTCCGATTGAAGGACGGCCGCTCTACCCATTGAGCTTTGCCGCCCATAGTTGGCGTGTTTGTATTAAGTCAAATATGGGAGACAGAGTCAAGTAACTTATGACAAAATAAAGAAGTTAACAGACAAATGCACAACTCACCACATAATTGTGGGCGGCAGTGGCTAAGTTGTAGAGCGGCCGTCCTTCAACCGGAAGGTAGTAGGTTCGATTCCGCTCTCCCACAATTTATACTGTCGTTGTGTACTTGGGCAAGACACTTAACCCACTTTGCCTTGTATGATTGTGTGAGAATGTGAGAATGTGAATGTATTTGGTGATGGTCAGAGAGGCCATAGGCGCAGAATGGTTGACATGTCTCTGTCAGTCTGCCCCAGGGCAGCTGTAGCTACAGATGTAGCTTACCATCACCAGTGTGACTGTGTATGAACGAATAATTAATATGTAAAGCATCTTTGCGTCCCCAGAAAAGTGCTATATAAAATTGATGTAATAATGTAATAATAATTGCTGTAATAATAATAATAATAATTAGACGCCCTCACTTCCCTCCTAGCTCTTCTTCACCATGACAGCCCTAGTTTTTTAGTTTTTTTAATCCTGACATAATAATGTCCAGAGCTGGTTCATTTCTGGATTCATTCTGTGATTATAACAACAGCTCGAGCTGGATGATAAAGTGCTGTCATTTAGCTTTGACACGGAGCTTAGGAGCTGTATTTTTCTGATCAAATAAATGTTCCCTAATGTTCGTCCATAAAGTCAGTGAATGTCTGTAATGTTTTGCCATCGCAGTGCTAACAGACTTCGAGACTTTTTGATATTTCTAATTATTTCTTATTTATCTAACTTGTTGAATCTGTCACTGCTCTGTTCAAAACCAGGAGTAACCCCAGGACCCACGCGTGTACACAACTATCCTAGGAGTGCTGGTTCAAAAATCTTATTGAAGGTATGGAAAATGTCTTGCGTTTAGATCAAATCCCCTCAAGGTCCAAATACGGACTGGTGTCCGCCATAGAAAACATAAGTAATATATAATTTATTCTTGGTATTTATCGGGGCTCCTAATTCCCTAAGGCCCTAAGTGGCTGCTTACTTCGCATATAGATTAAGTCCGCCCCTGAAACAGACCTTGCTGCAGCAGATGGCAGCTCGTCTCTCGATGTGCAGCGCCGCTCAATGGGTACTCTTCCCGCTAACTTTGTTTGAGAAGTACTGTTCCCAGCTCCAGCCAATCACACGTGAGCAAGAACAATCCAAAAGTGCATCACAAAGCAGTATTTGAAAAGAGGCAGGACTTTGCCGTAACTGCTACATATTGATTGAGAGGCAGCTAGACTGTTGCTTTGAGAGATAGGGGGGCTCCCACTACAAACTGAGACAGCAGCTGTAGAAAGTAACAGACTGACCAGCTGCTTTTAAAGCAGCTGTACCAGTGAACTGTGATGTCAAAATGCATTGGCTGGTCTGGTTATGCAAACCCTTTTTGCAGCAGCTGTCCAGTGTCCGATGGTCTCATAGGATCTTGGAGGTGAAGATGCTGGATGTGGTGGTCCTGGGCTGGTGTGGTTACACATGGTGAGGCTGGTTGGATGTACTGCCAAATTCTCTGAAATGCCTTTGGAGACACCTTATGATAGAGAA
This sequence comes from Neodontobutis hainanensis, assembly GCA_024349245.1. NCBI lineage: Eukaryota > Metazoa > Chordata > Actinopteri > Gobiiformes > Odontobutidae > Neodontobutis > Neodontobutis hainanensis. The sequence goes on along the minus strand of JALDNG010000375.1, from coordinate 219,496 downwards.
ATGAATAAGGGCGGCAGTAGCTCAGTGGGTGCGTCTTTGGACCGGCGGGTGGGCGGTTCGATCCCCGCTCGAAACATCCCAAAACATTATAACATCCCGCTCTCCCACACATACTGTCATTAAGTCTTTTGGCAAGACATTGACAATAATTCGACAAAACACCGCTGCACCTCATTTTCATTTCCTGTGGCTAATGCAGCTGCACACTTGAGCAAGATGAATGTAGAGTTGCTGGTCTCTTTGGTGTCGGAACACAAAGAACTATATGACAAACGCGACATCGATTACAAAAATGACTTGCTCTCTTCTTCTGAGTGAAAAGCGAGTGCCAGAAGCGTAAAGTAACACAGTGCCACCTTGTGTACCGGGGTATTTCTGTTTTAAATTAAGTGCCATCTAATGTCAAGGAATGAATTTGCATGTTCACTCGGCTCATCATCAGCGAAAATCGCTTGGGTGTGAACACAGAAAACCCGTTGAAAAACGCTGGCAAATAACGCGCGCCGATATTTGTCGCGGTGTGTACAGGCCTTTAGTCTATTCTTGTGATGCTTTGTGCTGCTGATGTGGTACTTCATTCTTTTGTATATGGGGATTATGTGTCACTGATGGTGAAAAACTACTATAGATATAAACTACGATATAAACTAGGTATAAACTACTCTAGAATGTTGTTACTTTTAAATGTAGGTTAATATTATACTGTAACTTAAAGGGAGTTTCTATTGAATTAATGTAAATGAAAGTTACCTGAATGGAATGATGTGAGTGATATTACTAGCTAGTAAATTGGTTTCTTAAAGTGGATCTGTTTATTCAAAATAGGTCAGGTTCCCAGTCCTCCCACTTTTGGGGTAACAATACAAACTGCCTCCAACTTCAGGCCTGTGAATGGATCAAACGCCATCAGGAAGTTTGCGGATGACACTACGGTTTAAAACCCCTTATGGATAGAAGAAAATCAAGGACCGTGACGTCCCCGGTATGGCGCAACCGGGGCCACACCCTGGAGCCAAGCCCGGGGTTGGGGCTCGTATGCGAGCGCCTGGTGGCCGGGTCTTTACCCACGGGGCCAGGCCGGGCTCAGCCCGAAGAAGCGACATGGGGCTGACCTCCCGTGGGCCCACCACCTGCAGGAGGAACCGTAAGGGGCCAGTGCAAAGTAGATTGGGTGGCAGTCAAAGGCAGAGGCCTCGACGACCCAATCCCCGGACATGGAATCTGGCGCTAGTGACATGGAATGTCACCAAGCTGGCGGGGAAGAAACCTGAGCTTGTGCGGGATGTTGAGAGATACCGACTAGAAATAGTCGGGCTCACCGTCACGCACAGCTTGGAAAACCCAAATCCTCGAGAGAGGCTGGACTCTCCAGCCCACACCAGCGGCGGGCTGGTGTGGGCTTGCTCATAGCCCCCCAGCTCAGCTGCCATGTGTTGGAGTTCACACCAGTGAACAAGAGGGTCGCTTCCCTGCGCCTTCGGGTTGGGAATAGGTCTCTCACTGTTGTTTGTGCTACGGGCCAAATGGCAGTGCAAAGTACCCAGCCTTCTTGGAGTCTGTAGGAGGGGTGCTGGAAAGTGCTCCAACCGGGGACTCCGTCGTTCTACTGGGGAACTTCAATGCTCACGTGGGCAGCGACAGTGACACCTGGAGGGGCGAAATTGGGAGGAACAGCCCCCCGGATCTGAACCTAAGTGGTGTTGTGTTATTGGACTCCTGTGCTAGTCACAGTTTGTTCATAATGAACACCATGTTCATGCATAAGGGTGTCCATCAGTGCACATGGCACCAGGACACCCTAGGCCGGAGATCGATAATCAACTTTGTAGTTGTTTCATCTGACCTCCGGCGTATGTCTTGGACACTCGGGTGAAGAGAGGGGCGGAGCTGTCAACTGATCACTACCTGATGGTGAGTTGGATCCGATGGCGGGTGAGAAAGCTGGACAAACTCGGCAGGCCCAAACATACTGTGAGGGTCTGTTGGGAACGTTTGGCCGAGCCCCCTGTCAGATAGATCTTTAACTCCCACCTCCGGCAGAACTTCAACCAGATCCCAAGGGAGGTTGGAGACATTGAGTCCAAGTGGACCATGTTCTCCTTCTCCATTGTCGATGCGGCCACTCAAAGCTGTGGCCGTAAAGTCTCCGGTGCCTGTCGTGGTGGCAACCCCGAACCTGGTGGTGGACACTGGAATTAAGGGATGCCGTCAAGCTGAAGAAGAAGCTACTACTACTACCTACTGAGCCTGGTTGGCTCATGGGACTCATGGGACGCAACTGATAGGTACCGGCAGGCCAAGTGGACTGCAGCCCGGGTGGTTGTGGAGGCTAAAACTCGGGTCTGGGAGGAGTTCGGTGAGGCCATGGAAAAGGACTATCGATTGGCCTCGAAGAATTTCTAGCAAACCGTCCGGCGCCTCAGGAGGGGGAAGCAGTTCTCTGCCAACACTGTTTACAGTGGAGGTGGGAATCTACTGACATCAACTGGTGTGTTCCAACTACAGAGGGCTCACACTCCTCAGCCTCCATGGGAAAGTCTATTCCAAGGTACTAGATAAGAGAATGCAGCCGATAGTTGAACCTCAGATTCAGGAGGAACAATGCGGTTTTCGTCCCGGTCGTGGAACACTGGATCAGCTCTATACCCTCTCCAGGGTGCTGGAGGGTTTATAAGAGTTTGCCCAACCAGTCCACATGTGTTTTGTGGATCTAGAGAAGGCATTCGACTGTGTCCCTCGTGGCGCCCTGTCGGGAGTGCTCTGAGAGTATGGGGTCCGGGAACTTTGCTAAGGGCTGTCCGGTCCAAGTACGACCGGAGCAGGAGCTTGGTTTGCATTGCAGGCAGTAAATCAGACCTGTTCCCAGTGCATGTTGGACTCTGACAGGGATGCCCTTTGTCACCTATCCTGTTCATTATCTTTATGGACAGGATTTCTAGGCGCAGCCAGGGGCCAGAGGGAATCTGGTTTGGGGACCACAGGATCTTGTCTCTGCTTTTTGAAGATGATGTTTCCTGTTGGCTCCATCAAGCCAGGACCTTCAGTGTGCACTGGGACAGTTTGCAGCCGAGTGTGAAGCAGCTGGGATGAGGCTCAACACCTCCAAGACCATGATTCTCAGTTGGAAAAGGGTGGCTTGTCCCCTTCAGGGTGTTGGAGAGCTCCTGCCTCAAGTGCAGGCAAGTATCTTGGGGTCTTGTTCACGAGTGAGAGGAGAGAGCGTGAGATTGACAGACGGATCGGTGCAGCTTCTGCAGTGTTGCGGTCTATGTACCGGTCTGTCATGGTGAAGAAGGAGCTGAGCTGTAAGGCAAAGCTCCCGATTTACCGGTCAATCTACATTTCTACTCTCACCTATGGTCATGAGCTTTGGGTCCGCACTATTGCTCACCATAGCCTTACCTATCATAGTATATATACATCCATACAATTCTGTTTATAGTATTTGCCATTGTATTTTATGTTCATAGTGCATATCCACCTTAAAAATACTTTTACTATAATAAAATGTATTTCTGACTTCTGTTTATAGCCCACCATGTCTATCATTGTATATACCCATTTTATTATTTTGTTTAAAGCAATAGCCATCTGTATATTATTGTATAGTATGTATGTATGTATGTATGTATGTATGTACATACCCATCTGTTAATTACTTTCCATACTAACTTATTTATTTAAGCAATACTGGATATCTTGCACTTGCTGCTATTGCACTTCTGGTTAGACATATACTGCATTTCGTTGCATTGGACTTGTACATGTGTAATGACAATAAAGTTAAATCTAATCTAATCTAATCAATGGCAAGCTTCTGATTGGCTTGTAGCCAGAACATTGCTGGAATACCGTTTGTTACTGTGTGGGAAGATTGTTACTAATTTGATACTGTCTGGGTCTTGTCCAAATTTGGCCTATTGTCATTTTATTTTTTTCTAACTACTCACTCATTCAACTCATAATGCACTTAATAACTCATTCTGTAGATTGTAAATATTTTTTTAAATTTGTGTTGTATACAGCTGTGCCTGCCATTTATCAGATACCCTGCTGATTTAAATAGCTGGCCAAAGGAAGAGATATGGACCACAGATATGACAACACAGAAGCTCCTTGCCATGCATGGAAGGTTTCACCCAAAAGTCAACACCCTGAAACTAAGTACAATGAAGGAGGCAGAGGACTAGTGAGTGACCCGAACCACTATCCAGGATGATACCTCCAAGATCCTTAAATACATCAGGATGGACAAAGTACTTAGTGAGTGTTTCAGGCAGCGGTGCTGGAGGTACCATCATGGAAGGAAATGTAGGCCCCTACATGGAATTTATCATCGTCAGACAACGCAAGTGGCTGATATCAAGAAATCCTACCAATGGCTAGAAAGGGCTGGACTAAAGGGCAGCACAGAGGCACTAATATGGCTGCACAGGAGCAGGCCTCAGGCACCAGAGCATTAGAGGCCTAGTTCTACCACACCCAACCCAAGACCCAAGGTGCTGCAATGTAAAGACTCCTCTAAGACAATCCAGCACATAACTGCAGGGTTTAATGCTGGCAGGAAAAGATACATGGTATGCCATAAACAAGTGGCTGGTATACTGTACAGGAACATCTGTGCAGAGTATGGAATAGAAGTCCCATGGTCTAAGTGGGAAACACCCCCAAAGGTGGTGGAGAACAACAGAGCCAAGATTATGTGGCACTTCCAGATACAGACCGATTAAAAAGGTAATACTGAATATTTTATTCAAAATACAACATTGATAAGATATATGATGTTAAAAATGAGACTTTTTGAAATGTCATGCTAAATTTTGGCTCATTTTGGATTTCATGAGCGCTACACATTCCTAAAAAGTTGGGACAGGTAGCAATAAGAAGACAGAAAAGTAAAATGTACACATAAGGAACAGCTGGAGGACCAATTTGCAACTTATTTGGTCAATTGGCAACATGCTTGGGTTTAAAGAGAGCCATTTAGAGTGGCAGTGTCTCTCCAAAGTCAAGATGGGAAGAGGATCACCAATTTCCCCAATGCTGCAGCAAAAAATAGTGGAGCAATATCAGAAATGAGGTTCTCAGAGTTATTATCATCATCTACAGTGCATAAAATCATTCAAAGATTTAGAGAATCTGAAACAATCTCTGTGTGTAAGGATCAAAAAACCATACTGGATGCCCCTGATCTTTGGGCCCCTTAGACGGCACTTCATCACATTCAGGATTGCTACTGTAATGGACACAGGAATACTTCCATAAAACTTTGTCAGTGAACAGAATCCACCGTGCCATTCAGCGTTGTCAGCTAAAACTGTATTGGTCAAAAAAGAAACCATATCTATGGCCAAAGCTCATTTAATATGGACTGTGGCAAAGTGAGAAACTGTCATCCGGACTAAAGAGGACAAGGACAACCCAAGTTGTTATGACCACTCATTTTAGAAGCCTGCATCTCTGATGGTATGGAGGTATGAGTGCATGGGGCATGGCCAGCTTACACATCTGGAAAGGCACCATCAAAGCTGAAAGGTATATCAAAGTTCTAGAACAACATATGCTCCCATCCAGACGTCGTCTCTTTCAGGGAAGACCTTGCATTTTCCAACAAGACAATGCCAGACCACATATTGCATCAATTACAACATTATGGCTGCGTAGAAGAATGATCCGTTGTTCTGAAATGGCCAGATCTTTCACCCATACAAAACATTTGGCGCATCATAAAGAGGAAATGCGACAAAGGAGACCTAAGACAGTTGAGCAACTAGAAGCCTGTATTAGACAAGAATGGGACAACATTCCTATTCCTAAACTTGAGCAACTTGACTCATCAGTCCCCAGACGTTTGCAGACTGTTATAAAAAGAAGAGGGGATGCCATATAGTGGTAAACATGGCCTTGTCCCAACTTTTTTGAGATGTGTTGATGCCATGAAATTTAAAATCAACTTATTTTTCCCCTAAAATTATACATTTTCTCAGTTTAAACATTTGATATGTCATCTATGTTGTATTCTGAATAAAATATAAAAATTTGAAACTTACACTTCTTTGCATTCTGTTTTTATTCACAATTTGTACAGTGTCCCAACTTTTTTGGGATCAGGTTTGTGGACCAACAGCAAAGGAAAGCCATTGTGGTTGACATAGCAAAATCAGGAAAAAGGAACATGAGAAACTAGAGAAATACCAAGACCTCAAAGAAGAACTTGAGAAGGCCTGGAACGTGAAGGCAACAGTGGCACCCGTGATCATCGGTGCACTCTGGGGAGTAACCTCCACACTGTAGAAGTGGCTATAGCAGATTTCAGGTAAAACACCAGACATCTCAGTCAAGAAGAGCGCATTCCTAGAAACAGCCGAGATACTGCGCAGAACCCTCAAGAATACTGTATATGAGCAAACTCAGCTCTTCTACTGTATTAGTTAAACTCAGAATTGAAAAAGTCTCTTGAAATTAGAGACTAAACGTCTTGAAAACAAAGTCCAGATGCCTTTGCTTTAACCTAAAATATATTTATAGGGCACATTTTATTATAAATGTATGCATTATTTTATGCTGGACCCTTGCATTAGTGAATACATTAAAATTTCATGAATCAACAGGAATTATTATGTTTTATTCATATTTTTATCCTAAACAAAAACAGTCAATCAAGTCAAATTCAGGTCAACTTCCAGAACAAAAGAAAGGCTTGATACTGCAGTATGGTTACCTTTGGTGAAGAAAAAACACAGAAAAGCAATGACGTCTTTAATAAAGCTTGCCTAATGGTGCGTTCACACCAGATGCAAATCATTTGAGCATGTCACACGTAGTTGGACGCTTGAACATTTTGAGTTTACTCACTTGTTTTGCAAGTAAAATTCACTTCACAACAGATGTAAATTTGTGTTATGGGAGGGACTTCTGCCAGGCGACTTGTCTGATAGTCTCAATTGTAAATGGCTAACATAGATTTTGTTGCGAGTAGCTGCACTTCTGATGATCTCTCACGGCAAACTAGTGTACAACTGCACAGTGGTTGAAAAACACTGCTCTATTCCACCTGCAAAGCGCCTTTCCATCTGTCTTCGGTCAGTAAATCCTTTAATATTCTGTCTGATTACAATTAATTAACCTCTACATACAATATAGCACTTTAATGAAATGACAATTAAGTGCTCTGTTTACAGCAGTCAAAGTGGTTTTGTAATATTTCAATTACAGGTACAGTTGTGCTCATAAATGTACATACCCTAATTTGTAATTTATTTGACCATTTTTCAGATAATATGAATGATAACACAGAAAACTTTTTTTACTCATAGTTAGTGTCATGGCTCACTTTTCAGCTGAGGGAGCAGTCCCATGGCAACCGACTGATTAGTTTCTGTATATATTGTAAATATTGTAAATAATCACATATTTTCAACCTCTCTTGTAAATAATACTATCTTTTTTCATCCTTACCTCTTGTAAATATTTCATAATTTTTGCATAGACCTTTTGTTTAAGTTTAGATTGTTATAGTTCTCTTGTTGATGTTCAAATAATAAATGGAGGCAGCCTCCAAAAGCAATCCTCGTTGCTGCATACAGTATAGTAGCCTGGCTCCGCCCTCCTACGTACTTCCGCTCAATTTCATTTCGCTTTAGTACTTAGTCTGGGATCGCTGTATATTCTTAGGTTTCCAGAAATCAATTTTTTGTAGGACCAATCAGCGAACAGAGGGAGTGACTTATTGTTTCCGGTCGGTTTCGGCGCATGACATACGTCACGACCACATGTTAGCGATTGGCTATGGCAGATCCTGAGTGACTCTGGGCAGATCCAATAGTTTTAAACTTCAACAGAGTTCCCGCATACAAGGAAGTAAACGCTTGTCAATGGAGCGAGGCCAGACTCTCTGTACAAATGAAATGTACGAGAGTCTGGTAGAACCAGGCTAACAGTATAGCACAACATTGGGACTTTTTGGGAGTGGGGGTTTTTTTGAGGTGAAGATGTTTCATCTCTTGTCCAAGAGAGGTTTGGAAGCCATTTTGGTTAAAACTTTAAAATCCCACTGAATAGAGGAGAAGGCCTCAGATACCTTTTAATGTTTTGAATAAAACTGATAATAAAACAGTGATAAAACTGCATGTGATTTGATAAACTTGTAAAAACGATTATCAATTTGTGTCAACAGTGTTACACCCTCAGCTCTATACAAGCTCTATATAAGTTTTTTTTTCCTAAACCTGAAAAACAAAGTTGTCCATACTGTTTTATTCATTTTTGCCTAACCACATGACTTCTTCTTCACATCAACTCTTACTGATGCTTGAGTAAATTGTACTCAAGTAAGAGTAGCATTACTTCAAAATAAAAGAAGTAAAACGTAGTCCTCTAATAAATTACTGAAATAACAGTAAAAAAGTATTTGGTTAAAAGACTACTCAAGTGCTGTTTGATCATATTGTCTAATATAATTTAGTATATATATATATATATATATATATATATATATATATATATATATATATATATATATATATATATATATATATATATATATATATATATATAAAATTATTTTTTTTACAACATAAAACATTTGAAACTGATCCCAACAGTAGGCCTGTATGTGAGCGAAGAGAGGGGCCAGGCCTGTTCATCCTTTTCCCTTTCAACACTGGAGACAGTAGACAAATTTTTTATGTTTTTATTACGTCAGAGCAGTGTTGCTCAAAGTATTTGAAAAATATAGTGAGCTAAGCTACCAGTTACTCTACATTAAAAGAAACGTTAAAGCTCAAAAGCTACCCCCCAAAGAAATGTAGCAAACTAAGCTACAGAATCATGGCAAAAGTAGTTTACTACTTTCTAAACTTACCATTTATTTATTTATTTGTGTGTTTTCATATCATGTCAGCATTAGTTCCATCTGTAGAATTACTTTTTTGAGCAAATGTGTGCATGTAGCCTATTCAATTGCCTACATAACTTTTATGTAGGCTATTGAACTCACCAACAGCAACATCTCCAACAGCTGTAATCGACTAATAGTCCTGACCTGGTCCCGACCTGTTCCCAGTCTGGCCCTGGTCTGGTCACGGTCTAGCCAAATAATCCACCAAAGCCATGTCCTTTCCATTTATTAATTAACAACACATGGTGAATGTTGTTGTGGAGTCATGCAAACGAGCCACACAGCTCAAGTTTAGGTTCTCACAAATGTAAACAATTGTGTGCAAAGTGGGGTTTTACTGCAGCAACCATCAACTGAGAACAAAAAAGTCAGGTATAAGACACTGTGGCTCTAGAGCAGTGTCTTAATAAACTTTGGCTTATGCAGATAGTTATAGAAGATGAAACCTATGGCTACGGACCTTCCGGTGATGTATGTTCCAAAGGAAAAATGTTTTTGTAATTAAAATGTAGTTTGGTCAGATGTTACTTATTACTACATAATAAACAAAAGATCTTTGCTACGTAAATTACCTTGATTCAGAAAACAGCGATGCTACTGAGGAATGTAGTTTAGTTAGTAACGTTGCGACTGTCCAACACTGAAGAGTTGGACATGTGACTGCATGGCTTCGTCTGATTTGTTCGATCGTCTGTGGAGGATCTACTTGAGGCAAAAATTAAATGCATAGAATGTATACAATACAAAAATAAAAACATAAAAATAAATTGAGTGTAGCCCAATGTAACAGTAAGAGTAGCACTACTTCAAAAACTTACTCAAGTAAAAGTAAAAAAGTATTATGCAGTTAAAATACTCCTCAAGGTACATTTTTTTCAAAAGTAACTTAAGTTAATGTAACTTGTTACTAACCACCTCTGTGCACGACCATAATCATGTGCTATTTATAAGCATTTTTATTTTTTCTCATACACTGTAATAACTAAACATCACAGGAGAGTTCTTAATAGATCCAGACTACTAAACATTAAAAGTGGTAAATCCATTTTACATCTGGGCTGAATACACAATAAAAGCCTTTTTAAACACATCCTACCATTCTGGAGCACTCTTTACATGATACTTAATTGTGAAACTGCTAATATTCAATTATTATTAAGAGCTGTGATGTTAGAGCAGTTCAAAAACTTGTGATGATTGAGTGATAACTGTGTAAAGGAAATCTGAGCATCATTAGTGCAATCAAATACTGCACATAGTCATTATCCATGTGTGCTGTAGTGTTTGTGTACAAGTTCTTCTAGGAAGCAGATTGAAAGAGTTCAAACTAATACGGCAGCTTTTGATCACTGTGCGTTGTTTGCTTGATGTAGCCTAATTAAGAGACAGGACCAGTGTAGAGAAAAAGAAGCAGCTGGAACAAACATGGAACTCCTGAAGAGGTGAATACAAATAGCTCTAACAGACAGAATACAAACTGCTCTTTGACAGTCTGTGTACATGGTGGCCAATGGATTTTAATCTTGAAGAGAGAAACCCAAAATTGGACTGTTTACCAATTAGCAATTATAAAAAAGTAAAATAGAAATCCCAAAAACCCTATTTTTGTTTTGAAAATGATAATAGGAAAACTAAAAAACAATGATTATTTGATTTAGTACTAAGTTAATAAACTAAAACCAAAAAATTAAATAGGACTGGATATTTAGTATTGTCATATGTAGCTAGCTACTTGTTAGCATTTTGGTTACATCAAGGATTGAAGTGGAGACCGGAGGTGGAGCAGCACAGACAAGGGCAGGAAATGTTTTCAGAACAAAGAAGCGTGTCGGCTATAGAGAGGGAGTTTAATGCATCGGGACTTCTGAAGTCCTGTAGCCGACCTGCAGCAGGTTCACGCTGCAATTTCTGAAGTAGGGCCAATTCACCTGTCCCAATTCAGAGCTGTGAGCCCCATCTGCTCAAACCATGGGACAGTGTTGTCCGTGGCTCCAGTGGGACCGAGGAGCAATAGCTGCTCCAGACCTGCACTTCATGGCTGTGTTGTGTTGTGGCTCTGGTCACGCAACTTCACTTCACTAACTCTATCATCTGTACACGAACCTCTGAGTATGTAGCATTCTGTGTTGCAGGTTTACTCTATTGTATTCTTTCTTTTTTTTTTTTAGGAGGCAGGACAAATGGATGCAGATTAACCTAAATAACAATGAAATTAATTTATATTTTCTCCAGCACTGAACTTATCCTGGGCCCAGTGGGTCTTTGTTCAGATCCACACAGAGGATGATGACACTGCTGACACTGTGAGAGCCACAGTGGCCTGCTGCTGGATATTAAGGCTAAAATGTGAAAATAAAGGTCTGTGGATTGCAAGACAGTTTAAAAAAAATGAAACTGTTTGGTTTATCACACTTAAAAGGCTTTGCATACATAAGCAACTCGGTGTAAGCACCTCATGGCGCTCCACTTTACTTTGAGTCTGAGCGCTCACTTCCACAGCATTGTTTTTCAAAAGGAGCACTCTATAAACAAATATATAACAATAAACATCTGCAATGGTAGGCTACCCTATTTTTAACATTGATTTTACAAATTCTCTTACAATAAATGCTACAGAGCCTTGTTATGTTTCATTTCCTTATAGTTTATTTGAATCGGAAATAAAAGACTGTTATCCCAAATGTCTCCCAGACAGTTCTCTTTCCACTTGGGCACAGCACCAATAAAATATCTACTGCCAGTCTTCGGTAAAACCCAATCCAGGTAGTGAATATGATTACAAAAGTGATTGTGCTGATAAACGACTCCATTGCAGCAGAAAAGTGAGGTTACACAGGGACAAAGGGAGGATAACTGAAGTTGGACCAAGCACAATGAAAGCGTATATCAGACTTTACAGCCGCCATTTATCCACGTAATGTTCGCAAAAATGGCTGAATGTTAAAAGGCAGATATAATAAAAGTTGACAGCTATAAGAATTTCTGAGACCAAAACATTCAACAATTTTACCTTATAATTCCAGACTTTCCATTTTTTTTTACTCCGCTGGGGTATATAATTTACATACTTACATATTCAGTTTCTAAAAATAATAAGAATGAGAAGAATCTAAAGCATAACCTAAACATTTAAGTTTTTCCTTTCTAAAGAAAATGTCTGTTTACGCTGTCTATGTCTCCATATGTATACTATAAATATCTGATGTGTTAGTATGAAGGGGTAATGTGGCCCATCACTCAGAGATACAAACCTGATTCCCAAAATGCTGGGACACTGAACAATTTTAAGGGAAAAATAAGTTGATTTTAAATTTCATGGCATCAACACAGCTCAAAAACGTTGGGACAAGGCCATGTTTTCCACTGTGTGGCATCCACTCTTCTTTTTATAACAGTCTGCAAATGTCTGGGGACTGAGGAGACAAGTTGCTCAAGTTTAGGAATAGGAATGTTGTCCCATTCTTGTCTAATAATAATACTAATACTTGTCTAAGGCTTCTAGTTGCTCAACTGTCTTAGGTCTTCTTTGTCACATCTTCCTTGTTATAATGGGCCAAATGTACTGCAGGCTGGCCATTTCAGTTTCTGGATCCTTCTTCTATACAGCCATAATGTTATATTTGATGCAGTATGTGGTCTGGCACTGTCATGTTGTAAAATGCAAGGTCTTTCCTGAAACAGACACTGTCTGGATGGGAGCATATGTTGTTCTAGAACTTGGATATACCTTTCAGCTTTGATGGTGCCTTTCCAGAAGTGTAAGCTGTCCATGCCACACGCACTCATGCCCCCATCCCATCAGAGAAGCTGGCTGACAACTTGGGTTGACCTTGTCCTCTTTAGTCCAGATTACATGGCGTCACAGTTTTCCAAAAAGAACTTCAAATTTGGATTTTTCTGACCACAGAACAGTTTTCCACTTTGCCAGAGTTCATTTTAAATGAGCCTTGGCTCCAGAAAAATGCCTGTGCTTCTGGATCATGTTTAACTTTGGCTTCTTTTTTAGCTTTTTAGCTGGCAATGGCAAATGACTTAGTGGATTGTATTTACCGAAAATGTTTTCTGGAAGTATTCCTGAGCCCATGTTGTGTTTTAGCAATGCAACTAACTGGGCCACTGTCCACTGTACCCCGCCTCAGCCCCAAAGCTGCTGGGATAGGCTCAAGTCACCCGCGACCCCTAATGGGAGTAAGCGGTAGAAAGTGAATAAATGAATGAATTAATGAATGAATGTTGTGATTTCCATTACTGTAGCATTCCTGTATGTAATGCAGGGCTGTGTAAGGGCCAAAAGATCACAGACATCCAGTATGGTTTTCCGGCCTTGACCCATTTCTTAGTAAAATATGAAAATTTGAACCTTACACATCATTGCATTCAGTTTTTATTCTTAATTTGTACAGTGTCCCAACTTTTTTGTAATAGGGTTTGTACATATCTGAGTTAATTACATACTTATCACTTTCACAGTTCACTGAAAGATGAACTCCACTTACCTTTTAGAAAGGACTTTATTGATCCCACAGAGAGGAAATTTTAATGTATTAAGTATTTCCTGGCAAAATATGCTAACCTCCTCTTTTGGGAAATGCAAAATGTCATTAGCACCAATAGCACTAGAACTGTTGTAATTCTTCATGTGGTTTTATGCATGTTTTTTATTCCTGTTCACTCCTGGTTAAATCTGGGCAGACAGGTTTTAATAGTCTGTCAGTGCCTTAAAGCAGGGGTGCAACTACCCAGTGCTAGAGGGGTATGCAGCAACAATTTTGGAGCCCCACCTCCAAAAAAAAATAAAAATAGAAGAGCAGGACATCATTATGTATGGGCTGTAAATATTAAAGGTTTATTTGAAAGTATATCAGCCACTGCAGGCCTACTATTATTATATGGTATGTACATATATATTATTAACAAGGTTAATAAATAAAAAAAAACTTGACAACAAATTGACAAGCATTAACGTTAAGATCAGATTCCAATAAAGAAGCGTCTATATTATAACAATTCCAAGTAGGAGCCACTTCTCAATGCCCAATACTAGTAACAAGGTTGCTACCAAATATTCTGGAGTGCTCTTGAATTCATACTAAATTGTAACATGAGCCATATGTGTGTGTGTGTGTGTTTTATATATATATATATATATATATATATATATATATATATATATACATACATACATACATATATATATATATATATATATATATATATATATATATATATATATATATATATATATATATATATATATATATATATATATATATAGCACAGACATTTACAGAAAGAGAAAGAGCTGTGAACCTGTAATTACAACAGATGGAACTATAGCACATCAACAGCTAATTGTCAAAATCTATTAATGATTCCATGGTAAACCAGACTTATTGCATAGGTTATGTTGTCCAGATTCTAATCATTTATTGTGCATGCTACCTTAAATTTACCTGTTGTTATTATACCAGTTACCTTAATACATTTGTGATATGTAATGCCTAAGTAAGTAAGTAAGTAAGTAAGTAAATGTTATTTATATAGCACCTTTCACAGATAGAAATCACAAAGTGCAATAAAAGAACAATAAAAGAGCTTCCTCCCACCGTCCAAAGACATGCATGTATAGGTTAATTGGCAACTCTAAAGTGTCTCTAGTGAATGAATGTGAGAGTGAATGGTTGTCTGTCAATGTTTGTCTCTATATGTCAGCCCTGCGACTAACTGGCCACTGTCCAGGGTGTACCCCGCCTCAGGCCCAAAGCTGCTGGGATAGGCTCCAGTCACCCGCGACCCCTAACGGGACAAAGCGGTAGAAAATGAATAAATGAATGAATGAACAGAAACGTCCACTTGCAGTGACAGGGGCAGGGCGTTCCAGAGTCTTGGGGCGACCACTTGGAAAGACCGGTCTCCCCGGGTTTTAAAACGTGTTTTGGGGACCGTTAAAAGGTTTTGACCAGAAGACCGAAGAGTGCGTGAGGAGGAGTAAGGGGTCAGCAGGTCAGAGATGTACTGGGGGGCCTGTCCATGTAGAGCTCTAAAAGTCAAGACTAAAATTTTCAAATCAATTCTCAATTTGACTGGAAGCCAATGAAGTGAGAATAAAACCGGGGAAATGTGAGCCCTTCTGTTGGTTCCAGTTAAAAGCCTGGCTGCAGCATTTTGTAGCCGACTCAGAGACAATTTGTTCAAACAAATAAAAAGAAAATTACAATAATCAAGACAAGAAGAAATAAAAGCATGAATAATCATCTCCAAGTCAGCTTTAGACAATAACACTCTCAATTTAGAAATGTTTCTCAAATGATAAAAACAGTTTTTGACCAACTGTCTAGAATGACTGTCCAGAGACATCGACCGGTCAAACAGAACACCAAGGTTCCTGAGGCTTGACTGGACGGAAGAACCCAGGGAACCAAGGTGTTGTTTGATTTGAGGTATTTTTTGGTCAGGTGCAAAAATTCAAGTTTCAGTCTTTTTTGTATTCAGCTGTAGATAGTTATTGTATAACCAGTTCTTTATGCAAGACAAGCAGTCCAACAAATCAGTAAGTTTATATAACTCAGAGTCTTTAAAAGAACAGTACAACTGAATGTCATCAGCATAAAAGTGATAAGACACATTTTTAAACCGTGAATTATTTCACAAAGAGGGCATATGTACAATAAAAACAAAAGAGGACCTAGGACTGAGCCCTGAGGAACTCCATATGACAGAGGGGTCATTTCAGACAGAATACTGTTAATACAGACACAAAATGATCTGTCACTCAGGTAAGAAAACCACTTTAGAACTGATCCAGAGAAACCCGTTTTATTTTGAAGACGCTTTATCAATACATTATGATCCAGAGTATCAAAAGCAGACGATAAATCCAGTAAGATCAAGACTGAGTACTGCCCAGAGTCAGCTGCCATCATAATGTCACTTGATATCTTCAGCAGGGCAGTCTCAGTTGAATGACATTTTCGGAAGCCTGACTGAAATTTATCTATAAAATTATTTTCATTAAGAAACGCAGTCAGCTGCTCCGCCACCACTCTCTCCAGGATTTTAGATAAAAAAAGGCAATTTAGGATCGGCCTGTAGTTGTTTGGTTCAAAAGAATCCAAATTGGGCTTCTTCAGAATAGGATTGGTACAACAGGGTTTAACCAAAATCTAAATGTAGCCATCAGCTACATTAACTTAATTAATAAAGTTAGCAAACACTAACCAGTCTGTTAACAATAAGTCTCCAAGTTTGGAGCAAATCAATGCATGATTCCAAGGTAACCAGATATATTGCATTAGATGTTTTCCAAATTTTTTGTAATTTATTGTACACGGCATGCTTACTTATATTTTCCAGTTTTCAGCTCAGCAACCTCGGTTTTGCACATTAAGATGGCCTAGTTTAGTTTTCCCAGTGTTAGCAAATGCTATCTAGTCTGTTGACATGAATATTGCAAGCCTCCAAACCCAGACGTCACAATTTAAATCCTACTTGTTGCCTTTCACCACCATGTTTATCTGCTGTCGCAAAAGAGGTAAGACATTTCAGAGGGTCAATACATTGGTCCAAGGTCAATACCTTGCCGAATGTTTAGTAGACCGTGTGCAGCCCCTCTGTTACCCAGGTTGAATACATTTCTCATCTCGTCTGAAAAGTCTTCAAAAGATAAACAAGATGGTGTCATCTTCTTCCACTTGGCCGTCCCTACAGGCGTGCCCTCTTAGATTTTTAGGTTGGGACCAGGCAGTAAAGGTTGGCAACAAAGATCAATTCAGGTTATAACAGATTGGAATGCTTGGAAACAACACAAGACAATGTGGCACCAGAGTGTGCTCAAATGCTGCTGAGGATATTGTAGATTGTGGCCAGGTGAGGAGAAGGGGTGGAGCAATAGTGGCTACAAGTCAACAGGTGAGCCAAATTACTTATAATAACAGACGCTCCTGGTCCCATTACTCTGAGGCCATATCCACACACTGTCCTCAACACCATCTAGTGTAATTGGAGAAAAGCTCAGTCTATTGAGTCAGTTGGTCCAGAGCTGAAAATGTCACTGTGAACTGAACGAACCAGGAGCAAACTGAGCTAGAGGGATCTATTTCTGTTTTGGTCTGAACTAAAAGAGGCAAGTGTATGCACACTCTCAGAATGTAAAATTTTATCTATAGGAAAAGTGGAAAACTTTGAGATCAAATACAGGAAGGTTGCAAATAAAAGAAACATTTATTTGCCCATAAAATTTTGCCTTTTCCATTTGACTGTTTCCTGTGCCTTTCGGCCATGTCTTATCAGTGATGACATATGCAACAAAAAATGTCAGAATAAGCTTAAGGCTATGTTGTTCACACACAAAATGAGACAAAATGAACACAAATAGCTGTAAATGCATAGAGCCTGTAGCAATCCTTAATGAGCCCTCTAGAACCAGACACACATCCAACTACAGCAGCTGGAGCAAACTGTGAAAGTGTCAGAGCAGTCCAAAGGATCTCGGGAGACTGAAGCAGACAGAAGGAGGATCTGATGAGGACTGGTCCATCCCAGAGTACCCTCTCACTATCATGACCCCAGCTCTGAGACTAACCCCAGACTGAGTATAGCAGCTGTTCTGGTGCTACAATTACCATTAGGCCACTGACACGTCACAGGAAAGCCTCACGCTGCAACCACAGTTGAGGAAAAGAAGGTCCAGAGTCCCGTTGGGAGCTCCACACCATTTATTACAACTCCTGTCAGCTATTAGGCCACACTGTCTGGTGTGGCCTAATAGCTGACACACTGTCACACTGTTGGTGAGACATGATTCTGCTAAATATTAGTTTTTCACAATTGCTAAGACATTTCCTGAAACTTAAAACACATTTATCTACACCTCTACACAATTTCTATAACTGAAACTAAATTAACAAAACCTCTGTCTTTCCAGGCAAAAGCTTACACTGTTGTTATATTTAATATATAACATATAACATTATGTTGTCAAAACTAACACACACAGAGCAGTCACAACACACAACAGAGCAAAACACTGAACACAGTTGTCCGTTTATCACCAGAAACAAAATGACAAAACTGAGTCAATAGAACAAACCAAATAAATAGCACAATCATTGCAACAGGTCTAAGTTTATTTTTATTTTGTTTTTCTAAATAAATAAATAACCTCCTAACCAGGAGCAATATTCGCTACAGTAAATCTTCAGCACCATGTCTTTTAGTGAGACCAGACTTCATCAGCGTCACAGCTGTGTCTAAACTGAAAAGGCCAACCCACAAATGTGTAGCTGTTGGCTTTTACAGTATTCATATTGACAGTTATAGGTTCCTAATATTGCGCAGTGGCTCAGGAGGTAGAGCAGGGTGTACTGTAACCAGAAGATTAAGTGTAATACTAATGGTAAATTACATGAATGCATCCATTGACCCCGTTTACACACATTCACACGGTGAAGGTGGTAAGCTGTCTAGGACGCCTAACAAGAGTGCCTAAGAAAGGCCATATGCCATTTACCAGTAGTATTACAGAGCAAACTGCATTCAGAAATACACAATCTAAAAGATTTTACTACTGTAATCTCTTTACTGTATAATTGGCATATTTTAGCAATGAATAACGCTACAAGTGTTGATCTTTTTGAGTCAATAATCCTCATCCTAAAGAGTGAAAAGGTTTTTTAAATTGTGTTTAAACAGTAAATTGTGTTTAAGGTTTTGACAAAATAGTGACCAGTTCGATAAATGTTTTTAAGCAGTTGACTTTTTGCAACGGAGAATTGACTTTAGTGTTTTAATGTAAGTGGACAAAGAATGTGTGTGTCAAAATAAGAGTGAGAAAAGCTCAGGATGTATTGTTTGTTAATTTCTTTATTTTGGTCAACACAAACCAGAGTTTTTTTTTATAAATCTCAATTTATATCCATAAGTGTATTTTTACCTTGATATTAGCATAGCATTTAGATATTATGAATAAGCAAATTAAAATTTCTTGAGTCACTAACTTCACTGCTGCTGTCTTCTTAATACAATTCAGCTTTCATCCTCTTTTGTAATTACAATATACAAGGCTACTCCAGTGTTTTAATTATGACAGTTATGACACTTATAACAGTTTTATAATCAGTTTTATAATCAGTTAACTCATTGTTGTGTTGTAATAATGTTGGGTTTTATGTCATATTATACACATTTGTAGGTGTAATGTAAAATATTTAACATTTAATTTAAAATATGTAAAATACTTCATAAAATATTTCCCAGATTTGACGAACTGTGTCGGGTGGAATTTCCATTCCCTGTGTGCCACTGCCTGGCTCTGGAAAATAAGTCTGTTCCCACATACATATGGCCATGAATCGCTCTGAGGACAGAAACTCAGCCTGCACTAGAACATGGTAGCCCCTTAGCTGCTGGGGAAGTATTTCAGTTCCAGAAATACAGGCATCATTTCAGGGCAATTGATGTGCCAAGCGAGAAGATGGTCTCTCCATATCCCATGGGCTGGACGGCCCATGGCTGGCAGCCATCTAAGACCGCGCCCCAGGCCACAAGGAATGCGTCCGTTGTTAGCCTCCTACGACACCCACTGAGCTTCTGCCGACAAACACAACTACACCTGCTTGAATACACCACCGTTTAATCAGAGCACATAAGCTGTGTTAAGAACATAACGGTAAGAATAGCATTAGCACGCACCACACACGTGGATAAAGTAGTGGACAGTGTGTAAAAACAATAATACTTGTCATATTAGTTTGGCTCAGCGGACACAATGTGGATCTGTTAACACATCCAACTCGGATGAATGTGTTAACAGATCCATACGTAAGTCAACCTCCGCATCTATAGTAAATTATGATTTGTTCATTTTCATGATTGCACATTTACTTATATTATGTTATAATATATGGTTGTATGTACCTGTACACTGATGTGGAGGAGAAGCAGACGTTTGATGGAGCACTGCTGGTGATGGAGAAATTGCTGAAATAAAGTTAACAACAGAGCTGAGCTCCTTACTACCCGAGATTGATGGCTGGAGATAGATGAGGAGATTATTGTGATAAAAGAATGTAATTGTTGCCCAGTACTAAATACATAATTGGCAGGTTAATTTTGCATGTCAAATAGACACTGTATTTCACAAATACATCTCAAACGTCACATGTTTTGGCAATATCTTGCATCTGATTTATGGAACTTTTTTTTTTTCTGAAGATCCATGGCTGTTGCTTTAGATCAGGGGTCTCAAACTCAAATTAATTGGGGGCCGCAGGAGGCAGAGTCTGGGTGAGGCTGGGCCGGATCAGGTATTCCACAAAAAAAGCTTTGTTAAATCCTCTCTAACGTCATTACTAACAGTTTTTTAACTTCAATGGGTTCTTCTGAACCTGAGCTATCCTGAACTTAAATGGAATATTGAAGAACATGAATGAGGCTGAGTGGCCCCATTGGATGTCCACTTCCCTCGGTGATATTGTCAACATAACATTGGTGTTAATTTGCAGATTCGTTATGATAACAAATCCACATGGATAGTGGCGATCAAATTGCCATCAACTTTCAAACAAATCAGCCCATTTCAAATGATGGGAAAACAAAATACAATCCGCATGATGCCAAATCCAATGCCAGCAACATTGACTTTGTCCAGCTCAAGGTCAAACATGCTCATTTCAAACACAGTAAGAAGCAGTAATTTTATCACAAACATGTGATGTTACACGGGCTCCTCCAGAGTTGTTAAATGTTTTTCTGCCTGCATCAAGCCCAGAAGATGGCCTGCCCTCAGGAGCCATATCCTCCACTGTGATGGTAGGTTGGTTCAGTTCCAGCTTGCACAAAAAGGAACCTTCCACACACAACGTGGTAACGTGCCATTCATATAAAACTTGCAGAACTCACTAACATTAAAATTTCAAATCGACCTGCAGGCCACAAAATATTGTCTTGCGGACGCAGTTGGTCCTCGGGCCGGAGGGTTTGAGACCCCTGCTTTAGATGCTCTCATTTAGGAAAGTTAGATTTTAAATGGTCTAAATACATTTTCTGAATATAGAAATTATTTATTATATTGCCCAATCATGAAATCTGACAGCTCCTTAAAGTTTCTGTCAGCAGCTGTAGTTAAATTGTAATCCTCCTTTGAGAAGTGTATCTCAGATGTTTGATAACCATATGGGTCTGATTAAACTGCTATTAATGTTAAAATCCCTTCCACCTTCTTCTTCTCTGCTTACCAAATACAGCCAGCCTCTGATTTGGCTTCTTTCCAAACACTTTGCTCTCTTAAAAGATGGAACAGTGGAGTTTGGCAAGGATGCACAGAGCTGGAATAAGAAACAACATCTTAAAGAGCAAAGCCGGCTGCCCAATCCCACTTCACACACACCAAACATCTAAAGTACACATTCCTATCAAAAATGCAAAGACAGTTTAGCCTTTTGAGAAAGTGTTTCTGTTTCCATCAAAATGCAAAACGTCCTGGCAGCAGCTCTACAATTTTGGGCTGGATTCCTGTCTGTTACCAAAGAAAGGTAAGAGGCATAAGGAGTCAGGATGTGCATGTTTTCACATGAACCCCAATTGGGGAACTTTGGGAATTAAAACTCTCAGAAAATTTTGGCAAAGCAGCACATCTCTGGGATTCTGCTACAAGCTCAAATAAGCCATTTAAATTTTTTTTCAAACACAAACCAAACAGCAAGCAAACAAAAACAAGTGGTACTTAAATATGCAAATTCTGCCCTATTCTTTATAATGGAGTCTCTGCCTGACCATTTCAAACTAAAAGCTTAATAGTTTTGGTTTTACATCAGAAGAATTATATTTGGTGCAGGTAATGTTGACATGTGTGGCTGTAATTTCAAATGGTGTTTGAGCTTCAACAGACTTCATCTAAAGCGACTTACATTGTTCTACAGTAATTACCAGTGTCATTGGAGGCAAGGTGGGTTAAGTGTCTTGCCCAAGGACACAACGACAGTATGAACTGTGGGGAGAGTGGGATTCGAACCACCTACCTTCTGGTTGAAGGTCAACCGCTCTACACACTGAGCTACTGCCGCTCTGTTTATTTTACACGGAGATGTTTTTTGGGGTTATTTTGCTGTATTCCATCATGATTTATTCTGAAACTGTACCATGGTACATTCAAAAAATTTCCCTTCTGGGAAATCTCACAAGTACCAACTTCATTTTGACACCAGAATTATTGAAATACAACTTGTAGTTACAGAGATATAACACATTTACCGTGGACATGTCCTTTTCGAGCAGACACACCAAAAAACAGGCTGGGGTTTAAAGAGTTAAGTGTTGGATTGTCTCAGGGGCCTGTTTGCACAGCCTCCACCTTGAGTCTTGTCTGGTGTGGTAGATCTGGGCCTCTATTGCTCTGGTGCTCAGGGCTTGTTCCTGTGCAGCCATGATGAGTGCCTCTGTGCTGTCCTTCAGTCCGGCCCGTTCTAGCCATTGGTAGGATTTCTTGATATCAGCCACTTCAGTTATGTTTCGGTGGTACATCCCATGTAGGGGTTTGTCCTCCATGATGGTCCCTCCTCCAGCTCCTCTTCTGCTGTTCCCCATTGCCTGAGACATTCACTCAGCACGTTGTTATCTTTGGGTACAGTCTCGGGGTGCTGGATTTGGGATGGAACCCTTCATGCATGGTGAGGAGCTTTTGTGTCTTAACGTCTGTGGTCTGTAACTCTTCCTTTGGCCACCTTATTATTCCCGCAGGGTATCTGATCACTGGCAGGGCGTAGCTGTTTATTGCCCGTGACTTGTTCTTGCCATTGAGCTGACTTCTTAGGACTTGCCTTACTCGTTGGAGGTATTTGGCAGTTGCTGTTTTCATTGCTACCTCTTCAAGGTTGCCATTTGCCTGTGGTATTCCAAGGTACTTGCAACCATCCTCAATGTCTGCTATTGTTCCTTCTGGTAGTGAGACCCCTTCTGTGTGGACTACCTTCCCTCTCTTTGTCACCATTCGACTACACTTCAAGCCCGAATGACATCCCAATGTCAGAGCTGTAGATCCTGGTGGTGTGGATCAGTGAGTCGATGTCCCGCTCGCTCTTAGCGTATAGCTTGATGTCATCTATGTAGAGGAAGTGGCCATAGCCAGTCTTGTTGATTATTTGGCTGAGGGGGGTTCAGACCTATGCAGAACAGCAGTGGGGACAGAGCATCTCCTTGGTATATGCCACATTTGATAGATACTTGTACAAGTGGCTTGCCATTGACCTCAAGGGTGGTTTTCCACAGCCTCGAATCTGCAGTGAAGTCTCTTAGAGTCCTGTTGATGTTGTACATCTCCAAGCATTCAGTGATTCATGTGTGTGGCATTGAGTCATATGCTTTCTTGTAATCAGTCCAGGCAGTGCACAGGTTGGTGTGTCGGGTTCTGCAGTGTTTCCCATACCCTTCTGTGCTTTGTATTGATCCATGTGCCCACTTATCTTAGCCGCGATGATGCCTGACATGAGTTTCCATGTTGTGGAGAGACAGGTTATTGGCCGATAGTTTGATGGGACTGTACACTTTATGGGATCCTTCAGGATCAGGATTGTACGCCCTTCGGTAAGCCATTCAGGGTGCGTCCCATCCCTTAGCAGCTGGTTCATTTGTGCTGCAAGGCGCTCGTGGAGTGCAGTGAGCTTCTTTAGCCAGTAGGTGTGGATCCTGTCAGGGCCCGGTGCTGTCCAGTTTTTCATACCTGAGACTCATTCTTGGACGTCTGCCGCTGTGATGGTAACTGGATTCTGTTCAGGGAGGTGGCTGTGGTCATCTCTCAGAGCCACCAGCCACTGTGCATTGCTGTTGTGTGATGCCTCCTTCTCCCATATACTCTTCCAGTACTGTTCAATTTCCAACCTTGGTGCGTCTGCTCTGCTGTTATTACCCTGCCATTGAGCGTACACTTTCGCAAGTTGAGTTCCGAACAGCCGGTTTATTCTTCTGGCTTTATTCTCTCTTGTGTACCTCTTTATGCGGCCGGCCAAGGCTTGGAGCCTTTGTTTGGCAGTTTCAAGTGCTGCAGGTATGAGCATCTGGTTGTACCTATTGGGTACTTGTTTTCTCGTTGCAGCTTTCTTGTTTTCTCGTTGCACCTTTCTTGGCCTCTGTCAGTTGGCTCACTTCTCTCCTTGCCTCCAGCCTTTGTTTCCATGGTGGGTATTGTTTCTCATGGTTCCCATGGTTGTTCTTATAGCCAAGCATCTCGAGGATCACTGCTGTTGAGGTGTATATCAGCTCATTGGATTCAGTGATGGTTGTGGTAGGGATCGCACGCAATGCTGCATTCACATCTTCTAAGAGACTTTCTGATGGTACTTCACTTAGCCGTTGTAGTTGGCGTCAGGGTTGCCTTTCATTCCTTCTCGCCATGATTTTGTCTTTCAGGTCATTCGCTGCTTCATTTAGCGTTATTACACTTGTTGGGGCTGACCTCTCGTCCCCCTTGCCGTAGCATTTGTGTTGTATCTTGTCAATCTCAATTTATGATAGCAGTTGCAGCTTGTGGATGTTGGAACACTGAGCAACTAGTTGCTTCGACGTTTTTGTTATATTTAAGACTTGGACTTGAACACTGGTGTTTTGACTACAAGACTGCACTCAGAATACAGAAACGTCAGTACATCGCTGGATGAGCAAGGGTCTGTCAGGAGCCCAGAAACTCACTGACCTGTTCTACACTGTGACGGAGCACGTACGTCGCTGAACGCGGCCAGTGCGACGGCTTCCGTTAACCCCTCCACACACACATGCGCACACACGGTTTCTTTATGTTTTAAGTAACGTCGAAATTAACGCCTTTTTCTTTTTCCTCCTCCATGCTGTGGTAACGCGACCAAGGGTGCACACTTGGAATTGTTTATTCATCATAAGTGCAAACATCTTGCATTTCATCTCTTCCTGTGTGGGGACAGCATGGTCAAATCGGGCTATAACTTCCTGGTGCCTTAAATGTATTGTGTTCGCACTGTGGCGCGCATCACATGACCAGATGCAGTAATTATGTTTCTATGTACATTTCTCTTTTGTTTTATTGTGTTTGTGTTATTATTTATATGTCTAGAGTAGATACACTGTGTATGAGTTTATGTCAGGGGACAATCAATGACTTCTTTCTTTATTTTGTATTTCCAAAATACAAAAGCCCAGTGGGAGGGGCAAAGGGGTATAAAAGAGGGCCCATTTGAGACCTTGGGAGAGTTGACAGCAAGTTACACTGAAGGTAACATAGCTGCTGTGGGTCCTTCTGAGACCATTTAAAGGTGCCTTAAGTTAGAATTTTTGAGTTTGAATTTTTGGAAATTACTTATTATTGTATAGCTATTTTTTTTTTGAGATTTTCGACTAATCACTGTAAATATTGACACATTTTGGGATTTTTACTTTTTTATTGCACTTTGGAACTGGCACAATAAACACCCTGGACACTCAATTTCTGACTAAGCCTATATAATTTAAATAAATCCGTAACATACACACACAGTGATTACAAGCAAAACTATCACAGGTGAGGATGGTTACCTTTAGTAGCCATTCAAACCTGTTTGTGTCAACTTGTGTGCATTTTATCAGGCCAAAATCACCAGTGTACATATACTTTTAACAGGGTAATTTTGGTAGTTTGTTATTATGATTTAAAAGAGTAAACACAGTTGTCTGACAATTAATGGCATCACCAAACTACTAAGCACGAGTGAAAAAAGGTTAATTGCTTTTTCCCAAATTCATGTCTCCATTTTCCGTGAATTCATAACATTTAAATCCTGTTTTTCAGTCAAAGCAGCGTTTTCATTCACATTTCACTCTGTTTTTCAGCTGGATGTTTGGTGATACTCAATTAACCAAATCTTGCGAGTCATTTATAGCATCAAATACATTTTCGAAGTTTCTCTTGGTGGACGTACTTCCGGGTTGAGTAACTGCTGGCCTGTTTTTTGGCTGCCACTGATCTGCTCTTTAAGCTTCTCCCAAGAAATATGTTTGTGGATACTGCATTTGTGGTCTATGAGTAGGCTATCTATTTTAATCTATCATCCTGACATATACAGACCATCATCTGTTTATGTGCGCATGAGTTACGACTAGCTTATCTTCTGTACGTACTCAACATTACTCAAGCCTACCTGCCGCTACAACTCTCAACAACTACAGGTTGTGGAATATCTATTCGAGGCTTCTTTTCCTCTGGTTTGTTCTGTCTTTAATCTACCATCCTTCAGCTGCACTGTTCCAATACACTACCACTGAGTTTAATATTCATAATCCACCAACGCCAGCTCTGCTCCAGCAACTGGACATCCCACACGTGCCCACGGAGATGTACTCACCGGGCTCACGTTGGAATTTCCATTATGACAAATCCTACCCCATCAAGTCTTTCTGGTCCACATCTCGCCGCCCACAGAAGAACACCGATCATCGTGCTGATCTCAGTGCGCTAGCCTGTGTCCAGAGGACGGCTACGGCTGTCAGTCAGAGCACCACCACACTCAACTTTGGTCTTCTTAACATCCGTGCTCTCACGAATAAAGGCCAACTTGTCCAAGATTTCCTGACAGACCTTAAACTGGATTTTCTCTGTCTAACAGAGACGTGGCAGCAGCTGAAGGATTTTACACCGCTCAATGATGCTACTCCACCGGGGTTTGTTTACATCTACCAACCTCGTGTCACTGGCCGAGGAGGCGGTCTTGCGGTAATTTACCGGTCTCCGACTGTCAAAGTCAAACAAGGATTTTATCACGGACTTCACAACACTCCTCACACATCTATCCACACTCTCATCCAACATAATATTACTGGGAGACTTTAATATTCACATGGACATTGTTAATAACACTCTCACTAAAGATTTTATATCCTGTTTGGACAGTTTTGGCAATCAGCACTCAATTTTCCCACACACACAAAAGGACATATTCTGGATCTCGTCTGCTGCTCTGGCATCACACCTACTGACTGTAAAGCAAAGAACCTTCCATTCTCTGATCACTCACTACACTCATTCAATGTTAATCTGGCCCTATCCAAATCCAACCCCCCATGCACTATAAATTTCCGCAAAATTATGGACATTGACTTGGACAACTTATCCCTTCACATCGACAACCTGTCATGTACAGACCAGCTTTACTCCCGAGAACAATTACTATCACACTACAATACACACCTCCATAGCATCCTAAATAATCTTGCTCCACTCAAAACCAGATCTGTCTCATTTACTCACTCCGCACCCTGGTTCACTCCAGAACTCAGACAGTTAAAAGCAAAAGGACGGCAACTGGAAAGATTATACAGAAAAACTAGACTCACTGTGCACAAGGACAGGTATTCAAACTACACTCTCCTCTACAGAGACTGCATTTCCAAAGCCAAATCCACACACACTACTCCAGTTTAATAAATTCAAATCAAGGTAACTCCAAGGCTCTTTTCTCACTGATTACAAAAATTACAAAGCCTCCTGATTCACTTCCCCCTCACCTTTACTCCTCAGATTTTTGTAATACACTTGCCTCATTTCTCATATCAAAAATTCACCACATTCACCAGCAACTCACCATCCTTTCTGTCCGCTACTCACCTACCCCTATCCCATCTGCCTCTATCCATTCATTTCCCACATTCTCCCTTCCCTCTGTTTCTATTTCAACTCAAATTCAAAAATCTAAATCCTCCTCCTGCAAATTGGACCCACTCCCAACTGTCCTGGTCAAAGCCACATTACCTTCTCTGTCCCCTCTCTTCACTAACATTATTCACGCCTCCCTCTTGTCTGGATCTGTTCCCGCCTCTCTCAAAACTGCTGCTGTCACACCGGTACTCAAAAAACCTTGGTCAGACCACACCAATCTTAATAACTATTTCTAATCTTCCTTTCATCGCCAAAATTCTGGAAAAAAAACAGTCGCTGCTCAAATTCACACCCACTTCTCCTCCAATAATCTTTATGAAAAATTCCAATCTGGCTTCCGACCCCTCCACAGCACTTAAACTGCACTCCTTAAAATAACTAATAACCTTCTCCTCTCTGCTGACTCCGGCTCACTCTCCATCCTCCTTCTGCTCGATCTACTTGCAGCTTTTGATACAATCTCACACTCCATCCTTCTGCACAGACTCTCCTCCAGCCCTCACCTGGTTCCACTCCTACCTCTCAGAACGCACTCAGTTCATCCAGCTCAAATCCTTCACCTCCCATCCTGTCCCAGTCACTACAGGTACCTCAGGGCTCGGTTCTAGGGCCCCTACAGTTCATCATCTACCTTCTCCCCCTTGGTCACATTTTCCAAAAACATAACATTGACTTCCACTGCTACGCTGAAGACACCCAGCTCTACCTCTCTAACAAACCAAATTCCTCACTCTCACCCTCCTCCCTAAACAATTGTCTCTCTGAAATTAAATCCTGGTTCACCACAAACTTCCTCAAACTAAACAGTGATAAAACTGTACTGCTTCTAATAGGCACCAAAACCACCCTTAAAAAAAATCAATAACTTCTCCATTACTTTTGAAAACTCCACCATCACCCCCTCCCCACAGGTAAAGAGTCTGGGTGTCATCCTCGACCGCACACTCTCCTACGCATCCCACATCAATAATGTCATCCGCTCTGCCTACTTTCACCTCCGCAACATCCACCGCCTCCGCCCCTCCCTCACACCGCACTTTACAGCCATCCTTGTGCACAGCCTTATCACCTCCCGCCAGGATTACTGCAACTCTGTTTCGTTTGGTCTCCCCCAAAAAACCCTCCCTAAACATTAACTGGTCCAGAACTCATCCGCCCACATCATCACACACACACCCTCCAATCACATCACACCCGTCCTACAACAGCTCCACTGGCTCCCCATCAACTACCACATTAACTAAAAAATACTGCTTGCACATTTAAAGGCATACACAACCTCGCACCTCCATATCTCTTTGAGCTCCTCCACATATCCACCCCCGCCTGCTCCCTACGTTCCTCTTCTTCTCTACAGCTCTCATTCCCTCCTGCCCTGCACTGTCCTGTCATCAATATAACAGTTGTTTTACCTTGTTGTTTTTAATTGTTGATCTTAAGTATTTTAACTATGTGCTAATGTGTTTTTACTATTGTTGTAAAGTGAGCTTGAGTGTCCAGAAAGGCACATTATAAATAAAATGTATTATTATTATCATCAATGAGAGCCACTGAAAAAGCAGGTTACACCAGAGACCTGGGAGTTGAGTGACTGTGGAGTAATGCTGGCATCATCCTTCTGTGAGATGGAGGCACCACCGATATGCCAAGGTCTCCTGATATGATGCAAACATTCTTTTTTCTAATCCAGTCTAGTAATTACAGCAAAGTAAGATATTCTAGAAAAGGCGAGCATTTAGAAAGCTTAGTTGAGCTATGACCAAAGTCGGACTGAGCTGCATTATGTAAATTCACAGTACAATGAATACCATTACAAATGTTGCAGTTCAAGGTCTTTCATATGAGTCATACTGTATATGGATAGTGTACATCAAATTTAATTAACCACATAAACAAAGGGTGCCTAATGATCCATCCATCCATCTTCTACTGCTGATCCAGGGGCCGGGTCGTGGGGGCAGCAGTCTAAGCAGAATCCCCCAGACTTCCCTCCTCCCAGACACTCCCTCCAGCTCTTCCGGGGGGATACCGAGGCGTTCCCAGGCCAGCTGAGAGACATAGTCCTTCCAGCGTGTCCTAGGTCTTTCCCGGGGGTCTCCTCCCGGTGGGACATGCCTGGAACACCTCCCTAGGGAGGCGTCCAGGAGGAATCTGAAACAAATGCCCGAGCCACCTCAGCTGGCTCCTCCCGAGTGACCGAGCTCTTTACCCTATCTCTAAGGGAGCGCCCTGCCACTCTGTGAAGAAAGCTCATTTCGGTTGTTTGTAACCGGGATCTTGTTCTTTCTGTCATGATCCAAAGCTCATGACCATAGGTGAGAGTAGGAATGTAGATTGACCGGTAAATCAAGAGCTTTGCCTTACAGCTCAGCTCCTTCTTCATCACGACAGACCGGTACATCGACTGCATCACTGCAGAAGCTGATCCGATCCGTCTGTCAATCTCACGTTCCCTCCTTCCCTCACTCGTGAACAAGACCCCGAGATACTTGAACTCCTCCACTTGTGGCAGGAGCTCTCCACCAACCTCAAAGGGACAAGACACCCTTTTTCGACTGAGAACCATGGTCTCAGACTTGGAAAAGTTCAAAGTTTAAAGTTTTCTTTATTGTCCCTCTTGGGGAAATTAATTTTGCAGCATCATGCTCCTTAAAAAACATACAACATAGAATTACACTTCAACAACTCAAGAGCAGGATCAACAATGGAAATCACTAAAACCAAGATAAAAATGTGCAAACTGGAATTAAAACATGAATAAATACATTGTGCAAATAAGCAATTATTGTTGTGCAAAATGATTACAAAGTGCTAGGTGCCATTTAAGTGCCTCACAGCTGTCGGTATAAACGACATATTTAATCTTTTAGTCCTACAGCTCAGAGCTCTGTAGCGCCGGCCGGAGGGCAGCAGCTCAAATTCCCCTCTGAGGGGATGGTCTTGGGACTGCGCTATAGCACCAGCCTTCCTCTGCACCTGTCTGCTGTAAATGTCCTTCAGCTGAGCCTGAATCCTCCCCGAAATCTTACTGGCCACTTTATCAGACTACCCAGTCTGTTTTTGTTGGTCAGGGAGAGGCTTCCAAACCAGGCAGCAATACCGAAGGATAAAACCGATTCAATAAAAGCACGATAAAACAGTGTCATCATTTCAGTGGATACATTAAAACTGTTCATCTTCCTCAGGAAGTACAATCGTTGTTGGACTTTTTTAGAAACAGCATCCACCCAAGGCTCAAAACACAGTTTAATGTCCAGAATGACTCCTGGTGATTTATGAAGTCAATTTTAATTTCCTTTGTTTTTAACACATTCCTATGTAAAAATGAATGGTCACACCACTGAACAAAGTCATTAAGGACTGGCCCATGGTCCTGTTCATCCCCTCTGAGCAGGCTGATGATAACAGAGTCATCTGCAAACTTTAAAATGTGTCTATCCTTGTACACACTGCGACACTGGTTTGTGTACAGAATGTACAAAAGAGGGGCGAGACAGCAGCCCTGGGGTGAACCAGTAGAGGAATAGAGCACATCAGATAAAATACCATTCACTCTAACACACTGAGGTCTGTCTAATAAAAAGTCCAATATCCAACCAACCAAGTTAAGATCAAGGTTAAAATCAGCCATAAGTCTCTCTGCCAGCAGGAATGGCTGAATGGTGTTAAAAGCAGAAGTAAAATCAACAAATAAAAGTCTGGCATGTGTCTTGGCTCCATCCAGATGTTTAAGAATAAAGTGCAACAGTGTGATGACAGCATCCTCCACTCCTCTCTCGGACCTGTAGCAAACTGCAATGGATCTAGCTGTTCCCTGACCTGCAGTAGCACCATGTCTTTAATGATTTTTTCAAAAGTTTTCATAACCAAGGAGGTCAGAGCAACTGGTCTAAAATCATTCAAGGCTTTAGGAGTGTTGCACTTTGCTAAGGGCACAATGACTGAGTGCTTCCAAATTTTGGGGACCTTCTGTTGTAGTAAAGACAGATTAAAAATATGTTGGAAGATGCCACAAAGTTGGTAAGCACACTTTTTTAATGTCTGTCCACAGATGTTGTCTGGCCCTGGGCTTTTGGGTTTGGTGTGGCAGAACAATTTAGCCACAGTGTTTACCTCAATAGACACTGATGGAGAGGCTCGAGTCATTGCCCTGATGTCGGCAATCTTATCATTAAAATCCACTGTTTTGAACCGTGTATAAAATACATTTAGTTCATCTGCCAAGTCTTTGTCAGAATTAAAACCATCAAGTGCAACTCTGCTGACTTTATCATGTGACCCAATCATTGTTTTCATACCATTCCAGGTTCTTTTTAAGTTGTTACTTCTTAGTTCACCCTCAATCTTATCCTTATATCTCAATTTGGCTTTTTTAATTTCAGCCCTGATCTCCTTTCTCACAACCCTTTCTGCATTCACATCACCTTCGTTAAATACAGTTTTCCTTTTGATAAGCAGATCTTTCATGTCCTTGGAAATCCATGGTTTGTTATTAGGATACACCTTGACTTCCCTGTTTGGGAGAACTGAGTCTTTACAGAAGGAGATGTAACTGCAGACAACATCAGTCAGTTCATCTATGTCAGAACAAGAGTTCTGAAACACTGTCCAGTCTGTGCACTCGAAGCAGCCCTGCAGCGCCAGACAGATGTCCTCAGTCCACACCTTTACCTGTTTCCTAACAGGCTTTTCCCTCCTCAGCACCGAGGTGTAGGTGGGCAGAAGGTGGACTGTGTTGTGGTCAGAGGAGCCCAGTGCAGGTCCTGCCTTCGAGATATAAGCCCCTTTAATGGAGCCGTAGCACAGGTCCAGGGTTTTATTACGACGTGGTGGACAGTTGACATACTGATAAAAACTGTTCAGGGTTTTCTTTAAATTACAGTGGTTAAAATCGCCGAGTATAAAATTGGGAGCAGCAGGTGAGATTGACTGAAGCTTATTTATAGTTTTAAAAACAATATTAGCTGCAGACTTAGCATCAGCCTTAGGGTGGATATAAACAACAGTCACAAATATCTGCGGGAACTCTCTCGGGAGGTAAAACGGCCTTAAAGACACGGACAGGAGTTCGATGTCCGGGAGACACATCTGCTCTCTTACAGTAATGTTACTGCACCATCTCTGGTTTATGTAGAGACATACGCCTCCTCCCAGTGTTTTGTGTGTCACCTCTCGGTCCCGATCCAGGCGCAGAGGAGCGCCAAAGCCGCTTATTTCCAGCGCTGAGTCCACGTCCGCTTCATTTAACCAGGTCTCAGTAAAAGCCATTAGACACACATCCCTGTTGTCCCGCAGATGGATCACATTTCCCTGTAGTTCGCCTATTTTATTCCTCAGAGACTGCATGTTAGCCAGAATAATTGAGGGCAACAGGATGCGGTTTTTCCGCTGCAGCTTCCGGGTTCGTTTTTTCACGCCGCCCCGTTTTCCTCGCTTTCTAACTTTTTTAACTGGTTTTGTAGAGAGGAAGATTCACAGTCTGTGTATTGACACTGGAGTCCGACATACTGTGCAGGTAGCTCCATTGTAATGCCAGTAGTAAATCACAAGAGTATCTGAGTGTTTGTGACTGCTGACTCCAAACAAAGTTTAAAATAACCAATAAAAACAGGGCATAAAAAGTGACTTCCATTCCTCAAGTGCTCAGGAGTCATTAATAAAAACAACAACATAAAAATAACATCTTCCAGGTGGCTAAAAGACTGCTAAAAGACGTTAAAATGTTAAAACAGACCGACACGCTCACGCACAGCTGCAGGTCGCCACCAGGGTATGTGAGCGGAGCGGAGCGGCAAGAATTTGCGCTCCACGCTCAAAGTATTTCATAAATACTCCGCTCAAGCTCCGCTCCGGGTGTGCAATTTTCCGCTCCTCGCTCCCTCCCCCGCTCCGTCCATATACGTCTCGCTCCGTTTTCGCTCCAGGGTATTTTTTTTATTTTTATTTTTTTAATAACACCAGTGTCTGATCAGAAGATGCATGTAGTGTAAAACGAATACGCAGTACTAAGAGAAAAACATCCATACTTTTTTGTAATTTTGAACACTGAACAGACCCAAACCCCTCCGTCTCCTGACAGTGGTTTGGTCCTGGGACTCCTGCCTCGTGATTGGTAATTGAGCGATAGTGGAGCGTTTCGGAGCGGGAGAAAATCACAACGCTCCAACATTTAAAAAATCCGCTCCTCTCACCGGGCAAAATCACACCGCTCCGCTCCTCGCTCCGCTCCCGCTCCGCACCGCTCACATACTCTGGTCGCCACAGAACAGCGCCCCTCCTCCTTCTGGAGGTGCTGATCCTTATCCCAGCCGCTTCACACTCAGCTGCAAACTGTCCCAGTGCACAGTGAAGGTCCTGGCTTGATGGAGCCAACAGTCAGGATCCATTCCTGATTTCATAGTCAGTCTGTTTTGTTAGTGTATCTGTGTGTGGAAAATGAGTGCCGGAGGACGCATCCCAGTGACGCTAACAATCAGGCGAATGTATCTCTCCTGGCATTGTCCTAAAGTTACGTATTAATTATTTCTTAAACATTGTCAACACTTTAACTGTGCACCACACCTCATTCATTGTTATTCTGGTTATATTTCTGCTAGAGTTTAGTAATAAAGTTGCTGCCGTTTTGTGAACAGGGCACTTCTCTTAGTGCTAGCTAGCATGCAGGCGGGTTTTTAGCGTTTGAATTAGCCTGATTATACCTCGATTGTTTGTTTGTTACCATTGTTGTCTTACCAGTGGTTATTTTTGTTGTGTTTACAGAGTTTTTTGTTTAACTTGTGGTTAGTACTGCTGTGTGTGTTTGTTCGAATTTATCATTTTGAGTTGTGAACTGTTGGCTTGACTTAGCTGTACATACACTAGCTTAGCTAAGCTATTCTGTGTTGTTGTTGCTTGTGGCAATGGTTTGCCATTCTTGTTCGGTATTACTAGATAGGTTGTCTCTATTAGAGAGACGTGTTTGTGAGTTAGAGCAGCTAGATCAGCATAGACAGGGTCTGGTTACTTTAGATGTGTCAGGGTTTCCTGATAGTATCAGATGCAGGTCTGATAGCAGTCCTGCAAGCGATAGCTCTAGTTGTGGCTCAACTGTCTCGGCAGTTGTTGCAAAGAGTGATATGTTTGAGCCGGTCCGGCGGCGCGGGTGTGCAGGCAGGGGGAAGCCTTCGGTTGTCCGCCCCTGTCCGCGGTCACCCCCTCTGACCGCGAACCGGTTTTCGGCGCTTTCAAGTCCGCTTGTCCGCGCTGATCACCGGCCTGTTTCCTCTGCACCTGCCAACCTGAGCAAGCATCGCACTCTGGTGAAAGGGGACTCCATTACCCGCAATGTTAGACTCGAGACGCCAGCCATTGTCCATTGTTTACCGGGGGCCAGAGCTTCCGACATAGAGGCTAATCTTAGGGCGCTGACATCACACAGGGAGGGTCACAAACTGCAGCCACGAGAGACCTGTTGGAAAAGAGGGCCTTGCCATCAAATGGGCATTGGAGAGCTTGTTGTACTACTTGCTGGGACCGAGTCACATGACCCAGAGGCGTGTGGTAAACTGTGTTTCTGCTTGGTTTTGCATCGTTTTTTATTCAAAATGATTTCAAATGTGTTTCTGCAAAAGCAGGATGGAAGGAACTTTTTATTTAAAATGAGTTCAACTGTTTTTCTGCAAAAGGATGGAAGAAACAAACTGCTCTAAACCAGGACTAAGATGGCCAATTATCTATCTAGGTTCACCACTGTGTCAACCTCCCAGAGGTTGAGGGGTGATGTGACGGACGTGCTCCGTCACATGTATAATATTAGCTAATGGAAGTCTTCAAAACATATTAGCTCTACAAATATTTTTTGACTCCGGCCTTGTCTTTGAACCAGACTCTAAATGTGTATAGAGAGAAATTAGATTCTATAATTTACACATTTTCTGCCAACATTAACATTTATTCCTTTGCATTTGTTTTTGGACCCAATGAGATAAGAAATGGTGTAAAATTGGTGTGCATTTATATGGCGCTTTTTTGTACACTTCTGGGGCACCCAAAGCGCTTTACATTATGCTTTCTTTCACCCCCATTCATTCATCCTGGGGCAGACAGAGAGGAATGCTGCCATATTCAAGGTACTCACAACCTTCTCCGACCACCACAATAAGGTTAAGTGTCTTGCCCAAAGACACAACAGCAGTATGAACTGGAGTGACCGGGAATTTAACTTTTCGGTAGGACGATCGCTCTACCACCTGAACCTCTGCGCCATGGAAAAAAGAGTTATGCCTTAGCCTACCTATTTTGATCTATTATTACTGTTGTGGAAAGTATTTATGTGTGAATGTGTGTGATTGTTGTGTTCGGAGAGGCCTACGGTTAATTCGCTTTTCCTAATGCTGTGATTACTGTCGTCGAATGCATGTTTAAAAGGGACGTCACACAGGGAGGGAGAGTTTCCTCAGACACATACTGGCACTACATACAAGCAGATAGTTATTCATGTTGGCACCAATAATGTGAGAGTGATGCAGTCAGAGGTAACCAAAGATAGCCTAGCCAGGACTCTTGAACTAGGGAACAAGATGAGTCGGCATCGATTAATTGTCTCTGGCCCCCTCCCCGTAAGGGGTAGTGATGAACAGTATAGCAGATTAGTTTCCATGAACCGGTGGCTGGCACGGCATTATAGTCAGAAAGTTTATGGTTTTGTGGATAAGTGGCCTCCTTTCTGGGGCCGCCCAGGCCTGCTGAGGGCAGACGGGCTGCATCCTACTGGACCTGGTGCTGCCATTTTGTCTAGTAATATAGACAGGTGCATTCGGTGCATTTGACACAAGGAATCTCAGCAGGTCGCAGGAATTAGAGAACCTGCTAGTCATGATAGTGCGGGTGTGGAACTGGATAATGTAGAAGCTTTTAGTTGTCTGGTTAGGCCGTGTTATCCTGATGTCTACTGCCTAAATCTGTTATTTAGTCCTCAAACACATCTGAAAACTCATAGAGTCAGTGACCCAAAAGCATCCTGTCCTCATGTTATAATAACTCAGAGGCAATCTTTTAAACCAAGCAGAACTGTTAGAGCTCGACAGCTTTTTCCTGTCGCTATCTCTCCACTGGACCAGTCTTTAAATGCAGGCTCTACATCAAGACTGAAGATCGGTCTCCTGAATGTGCAGTCTCTATCCTCCAAAGCACTCCTAATTAATGATCTTATTAATTCTCATAGCTTGGATTTACTCTGTCTTTGTAAAACTTGGCTTCAGCCCAATGTTTTTCTGCCACTAAATGAAGCCTCTCCCCCTGATTATGCGTATGCACTGGTAGGTCGCACGTCGAAACTGGGTGGTGGTGTTGCAGCCATTTATAAAGCTGCATTTTGCTTTACAGGTACATCATCACAGCCGAAATTTAACTCTTTCAAAGTGTTACTCATTAAACATATTTCTTCTCAAATAAACGGAAGGAAGACATTTTATTTAGCTGTAATCTATCGCTCTCCGGGTCCCTACTCTTCTTTCTTGGATGAGTTTGGAGTTTTCCTCTCGGACTTAATAACCCATGCTGATAACATCCTTCTAGTTGGAGACTTTAATATTCATCTAAATAAGGAGTGTGATCCTCTGGCCAGAGCATTTCAATCACTGCTTGCGACCATGTCTTTCAACCAGTTTGTTCATGAGCCCACACACATTAGTGGAAACGATCTTGATCTTGTTTTGGCTCGGGGAATAGATGTCTCCAATCTCTTTGTCTCCTCTCTTTCATCTGCTGTCTCAGATCACTCACTGGTGGAGTTCGAGATAAGTTACACATTTCCCTCAAATTCAGACAAATGCGTTGTGTCTACACGGAATTTTAGCGCAGCTGCAATGGAAATGATTGCCACACGGCTGACAGATGTTCTTCCTAATTTAACTCCAACTGGAAACTCAGTAGAGGCCTACACAGAGGAGGTCCATGCTACCCTCTCAGCCATCACCGACTCAGTGGCACCCCTCAGGACAAAGCCCAGACCAACCAGACGACCTACGCCATGGTATAATGAGGAAACACGGGCTTTGAAACTGGCCTGCAGGAGTTTTGAATGCAAATGGCGCAAGTCAAAAACAAATCTAAATTTTCAAAAGTGGTGTTTGTGTGTAAACACCTATAAGCACGCCCTCAGCACTGCAAAGACTGCCTATTTTTCATCTCTTATAAGAGAAAACCGGCATAACCCCAGGTTTCTCTTTGGAACAGTTGCTAAACTTATCCAACCAAAAACAACTGAAGACTCCTCTCCCTTTACTGCAAAAGACTTTTTTAGATTTCTTTAATCATAAAATTGAAGATATCATGGATATTATTTTTTTGTTGTCTTCTTTGGCTCCGGGTCCCATTCACTTGGATCCACCGACCTCTCGTCTCTCAGTTTTAGATCCTGTATCCCTCAATGAGCTGACAAAGGTGGTTTCTTCATGTAAAGCAACTACGTGTCTCCTGGATATCCTCCCAGCAAAACAGCTTAAAGAACTGTGGCCCTATGTGGGGCAAATTATGTTAAACATTATAAACTTGTCCCTGTCTACTGGCACCGTTCCTTCCCTTTTCAAACAGGCTGTGGTCAAACCCCTGTTAAAAAAACCTACTCTGGATCCTGGATGCCTAAATAATTTCCGTCCTGTCTCCAATTTACCTTTTCTATCTAAAGTCCTCAAAAAAGTTGTGCTAAAACAACTTACTCTATATCTATCGGAAAATGACCTCCTCCAGCCCTTTCAATCTGCATTTAGGGCCTCTTATTCCACTGAAACAGCTTTAGTTAAAGTAACAAATGATCTTCTCCTTCAGATGGACGAGGACTCATCGGCTCTACTGTTATTGCTGGATCTCAGTGCTGCATTTGATACGATTGATCATGCAGTGCTAATCAACAGACTTAAAGATGTTTTTGGCATCTCTGGCACTGCTCTTGCTTGGTTAGAATCCTATCTGTGTGATAGGTCTCATTTTGTCTCTTTTAATAAATCCTTCTCCTCCACGGCACCAGTGAAGTTTGGTGTGCCACAAGGGTCTGTGCTCGGTCCCATACTTTTTTCACTATATGTTACACCATTGGGACAAATCATCAGAAGTTATGGAGTAAACTTCCACTGTTATGCCGATGATACACAGCTGTATCTACCAATAAAAGTTAATAATACTACTGACATCACACGTCTAGAGGCCTGTCTCATTTCAATTAAAACATGGATGTCTCAAAACTTCCTCCATTTAAACGCGGATAAAACAGAGCTCTTGTTAATTGGTCCTGCCAGTCATCGGCACAAGTTCAACAATCTTACTGTCTCAATCAACAATGTGTGTTGGAGCACGGCAAAACTGCAAGGAACCTCAGTGTAATTTTTGACCCCACACTATCTCTGCAGCCTCACATTAGTGAGGTCACTAAACTGGGCTTTTTTCACATGAGGAATATCTCAAAAATTTGCTCCTGCCTCTCTCTAGCTGATGCTGAAATTCTCATTCATGCATTTGTCACATCCAGGCTGGACTGCTGCAAAGCGTTATTCTCTGGATTGCCGAGGAAAAGTACTCACAGACTACAAATGGTCCAAAATACAGCCACCAAAACTCAAAACATACTTATTTCACCAAACGTATTGAGACTGATTGATAGGGTTAGGTTTACACTGGTTGTAGCTGTAGGTACACACTCAACCGCTCATATTATTATTACATCTGCATATTTTCAGTAGTATTTTGTTTTTCTCCTTTCTACCTCCTCCTAGGGTGGACGCAAACCTCTCATCTGCTGGGTGATGTGTACTGCCCCCCCGACTCTGCTCCTACACACACACACACACACACACACACACACACACACACACACACACACACACACACACACACACACACACACACACAGACAGAGTGGACACTGGAAGCTGTCAACATAAATGTTTTTTGTGAATATGTTTTGTATTTATATGTATTTTTTCAACTGTCCTGGACACATTCTTGCACGGCCTGTCCGTCCTGGGAGTGGATCCCTCCTTCAGTGGTTCTCCCTGAGGTTTCTATTTTTTCCCGGCTGGGTTTTTTTTGGAGTTTTTCCTCACCCTGATGAAGGGTCTAAGGACAGGAGATGTTGTCTAGTGCAGTCTGCTAAGCCCTTTGAGGCGGCTGATGTTGTGATATTGGGCTATACAAAAATAAATGTCTTGTCTTGTGTCTGTTTTGTTCTGAGGTCATGTTTCATTATTGTATCTGATTTTGTTTCAAGTTTGTCTTTGAGTTCCTAACTCAAATGTCTTACCCCTGTCTGTGTTTTATGAATTCCTTCATGCCTTGTGTCTTTTCCCTCCTGTGTGATTACCTGCTCCGCCCTAATTGTGTTTCACCTGTCCCTTGTTGTCCATCTCTATATACCTGTGTGGCTGGTTACTCAGTGCCAGGTCGTCGTCTTCCCTACCGTGAGTCTGTTTTGTATTTTCTTGTGTTTCATCTGTGTTTCATTGGATTATTATGCTCGGACCCTAGCCTTGTGTAATTCTGTGTCATAAATATTGTTTTGTTACTTTGCCCGCAAAATAAACCTTTTTGAAATTTATACCTTTGTGTGGGGTTTTGCATGGGAGTCTTCCCAGTTCCGGGCCTATGGCCAAGACAGTACAACCTGGCTAGAACTGAGAATCCGCAACCCCAGGTCTGTCTGTTGGACCTCAGGTCTTCTGAGGTTTTGGAGGGTCTCCCCTGAGATTTTTTTCTCCCTGCCTGAGTCTTCGTTCCAGCCCCAGAGTTTTTCCTGAGTCTTCGTTCTAGCCCCAGAGCCAGCTAGAGACTTCTCAGCGCCTACCTGGGCCATAAAGAGACTGTCGGAGCACTTTCAAGCACCCCTCCTAGAGACTCCAATAAGGCCGCGTACTCTGCACTGCCATTTGGCACGTAAACACAAACAACAGTGAGAGACATATCCCCGACCCGATGGAGCAGGGAAGTGACCCTGTCGTTCACCGGGGTGAACTCCAACACATGGCGGCTGAGCAGGGGGACTATGAGCAAGGTCAAACCAGCCCGCTGCCTCTCACCTCAGGCAACTCCAGAGTTGTGGAGAGTGGGTTCCGGAGTCCAAGCTGTGCGTGGAGGTGAGGCCAACAATTAAGATATTTAAAAAAGGTATAAAAGTAAAAATGTTGGAGATGTATGGAGGGGATGGTTAGGTGGTGTGAGTGAAGGTAAACTGATTTTACAGAACTTTTGGTCAATGTGGATTTTGTTTTGATTTTATGTTTTTGTTATTTAATTTGATGAATTTGATGAATTTATTTTGACCAAAAATATTTTTTATTAATGGAATATACACAATACATACACAATTTTTCTATTTTATAATAAATTGTGTTTTTAGTATGGACCTCAGGAAGACCAGCTGATAGAACAGGCTTTCAGCTTATGGGGATCCATGTAAATAAACAAATATACAATGTTGATTAGGCTAGTTAGTGAAATGACTCTGTGGCAACATAATGAAATACCGTTTTACAGATTATTACACTCTATTGTTACTACAGAATAGGTGTTCTTGTGTTTTTACAAGTCATAGCACTGTTCTCATCACAGCAGATGATCACAAGCCTGATCAGTCCTGTGTGTACTTACTATCAATCAATCAATCAATCAATCAATCAATCAATCAATCAATCAATCAATCATCAATATTTATTTATATAGTGCCTTCCAACAACCACAGGTTGAACCAAGGTGCTTAACAACATTAATAAAAAAATAAACATATTTACACAATAAAAACAGAGCAGTGTCACAGAGCCATTAAAAAAAAAGTGCAAAAGTGCAAAAAGCCATTTTAAATAAATAGGTTTTAAGTTTGGCTTTAAACAGAGGCCAGTCAGTGATGGAACGTAACTCAATGGGCAAAGAGTTCCAGAGTTTAGGACTGGCCACTGCAAAAGAACGATCACCCCACTGTTTGAACCGGGACCGGGGGACCTCCAGCAGATGT
Organism: Neodontobutis hainanensis; assembly: GCA_024349245.1. Taxonomy (NCBI): domain Eukaryota; kingdom Metazoa; phylum Chordata; class Actinopteri; order Gobiiformes; family Odontobutidae; genus Neodontobutis; species Neodontobutis hainanensis. Next base: position 177,970 of record JALDNG010000375.1, on the reverse strand, counting down.
TGCCCAGCAGAACGTAGAGCTCTGCTGGGTTGGTGAGGGGTGAGAACCCACACAAATAAGAATGTGCAAGGCCCGTGAGTGCATTAAAAACAAACCTTAAGATTTTAAAATGAATTCTAAACTGAACAGGGAGCCAGTGCAGGGAGGACAGGACAGGTGTGATGTGCTCGTGTTTACGACTGTTAGTTAGCAGTCGAGCAGCAGCGTTTTGCACAAGCTGCAAACGGTGAAGTCCGGTTTGGTTAATTCCCACATAGAGTGAATTGCAGTAGTCTATGCGGGAGCTGATAAAAGCATGAATGGCTTTCTCCAGATCAGCTCGACTTAAAAAGGGTTTAACCTTTGAAAGGAGGCGAAGCTGAAAAAAGCTTGCCTTAACCACAGAATCTATTTGTTTTTCAAATTTTAGACTGCTGTCTAGTTTTACCCCAGATTTTTGACAACGTGGTTAAGATTGGGGCCAAAGCAAAGGACCAGGAGCTAGCGACTATCGCTGTTCCTCACTTCTGCACAATGAGCTGTCCAAACTTTAAGAACACTATATAGAAGTCCACTAGACACTGGGAAATCATTGTAAATGAAGGACTCACTGGAGCAGAATACTTTTGATTCAAGAGGTTTTCACAGTGTGCTTCTAAAATATGAAAGAACAAAATGTCAGACAAAGAGGACAATGAAAGGGTCCAAAAACTAAGGCAAGGTGACTGTATATCCACATTATCTACCAGAAAATCTGTATAGTTTTCCAGATGTTTAATAACACAAGTCAATACTTCACCTAATAGTCTAAGCTCAACTAAAACTTGCATCTCTATGCCAGAAGCCATTTATTAACTTTTGGATTTACACTATATTTGGTAAAAACACACCAACAGACTTTTTCTAAGCTTCTGTTTTACCATCATTATGGAAGTGTGAGGCATTTATCCTGTACGAAGTATTTAACTGAACATGTCTTTGGTGAATATGTTGCTACTTTAGGGGTTTATTTTACTAAGCCATTTTCAAAATTACCCCTAACAGTTCAAACTTTAAAAGGTACATTACAGAGGTTTCAATGGTTCCAAAAAAACTTTTTCTAACCCATACATGCATCAGACACAGGCCTGATGTGCAGAATGAGCCGCGGTTGCCTCTGTAAGCTTGTACAGTCAATTAATTAGAAGGTTTTGGGACCAAAACTCCTGCTCTGTTTCAGTGAACGCGACGTAATGCGCGTCCATTTACCTGGTTTTCACTTCCTGATTTGCCGCCATAAGTAAACTAAGCAAAGCTAGCAGCAAAGTTGAAAAAGAATTGTGCAAACACATGGAAAAGAAAGGCCTCCAGCGCATTCAAAACCAGCAGATACTTCATTGGTTGTTATTTGTTCGTGTTTGTACAAACATGCACACAGAGAACACGCTCAACACTGGATGCAGTACCGCTTACAGCAGAGGTGCCACACTAGAACAAAAACTCTGGATCTTCAGTAATGCTTGTTTAAAATGAGCTGTTTATCACTTGTTTGAAACATTATTGTTTTTATTATTATTATTATTATTATTATTATTATTATTATTATTATTATTATTATTATTATTATTGTTGTTGTTTCCTTTTGACTGCCCTTTTCTTTCTACTGACATTAAATGCCTGTTGACTAACAGACTTTAAACATTTCTGATTGCTCTAATCAATTAACAGATGCACTTCCAGATTGCAAATGAACTGAACACATGTCATTTTTACTAGGTGCTAAAAGTACTAATCCTTACTATGTTGCAAAAATTAGCATATACATATTGATATTGCAAACACAAATTTACTATTTGTGTGTCATTTATTACCCAACTGTATAAAAATGTATCTCTCTGGGCCTTTAGTGATTCAAATAACTCTATGTTTCATGTGTAATGTCACTGGGGTCTTATTGTTTGTTGCACCATCTGGATTACTGATGAAGCAGCATCTTCAAAATGGGTCATGTTGAATGTCACAATAACGTACAGTTCACTTTGTCAGCAAAACCAGCAAACATCTCTACGTTAGCCCTGAACACATCTTCCAAAATAGAAGTGATGAGGCTGAGCTTTGTGAATCCCCTGGCTGCGACACTTCTGGCTGCTGCTCACACTCGCTTTGTGAAGTCAGCGGCGGAGCTCCCTGTGAGCCACTCTCAGGGTCGCAGAGCTGGACCACTGCTTTAGAAACAGTGGTGTGCACAAAATGTCTGTAAACAGGAGTTGGCATTGGCTCGGAGGCTAATGCAAAAGCTGACTGCTATTTGTGAAATACTCTGTCATTACATTTTCACTGGTAGCATTAATGTGCGGGTGCTTCAGTTGGTCAGAGGTAAGTAAGAAAGTCAAGCTAGGTGCTATTGAGAGATGAGCACAAATGCAATATAAAAAATAAGTATTAAATAAAATATCTGAAAAATTCAGTTGATTATACTACACATGATGTACTGTGCACTTACAACTGCAGCACTGCAGATCTTGTGTGGGTATTCCCGCCCCAGATTGAGCACTAGTTTAAATTCCATTGTGCAAAATCTTATATTTGTCACATGTTTTTAATCAAGTAAAAAAATAAAACACTTTCTTTTTGTAGTACAGCTCAATAGACCCCAGTGTAAGAAACCAACCTTTTTTGTTCTTTTACTTCATTATTACTGTTCCAGCTTCCCAGTGAGGACAAACTGATTACTGTTGGAAGAAAAGTGCACTCATCTGTCATTTTGGGCTGTTGCTTGTTTTTGGGGGATTAAAAACAAATTAATAACTAATTTTGTTGCAAAGATTTTTAAGTGAAACCATCAAATTATACATATTTTCACTGGGTTTCTTTGCAGACAACAGCAAGTCCATACAGCTAGACCCCTCAAGTTTACCCCTGTCAACACCCAGGTCACAGGATTATCATGTTCCTCCTTGTGGAAAACAATACTTAACTTGGTGATTAATCTGAAGAAAGGTTGCTTTTCTTTCAGTGTGAATATGTTCTACAAAGATTTAGAAGATTTAGATTCAACAACATCCACTTTTGCTACTAATAAATACTAAAAAATATTTAAAAGGGATTTGGTTGCCACTTAAAACAACAATAAATTATAATTTTCATTTCTGTGTACAAATATTCCAAACTCCTACTCACTGTGTGTCAGCTATGATCTTCTGCTATTCTGGATGTGGTTTGTGGACAGGAGCGCTAACTATTTACCAAAAGAACTGATTTTTTTTCTAAACCAAAACACAAAATTATAATCTTGGGTCAAACACCGATAACTGCCCACCCCCTCATTCTTCCTCAGGCATTTGGCAGTGCTGGGGCTATTTATATCAAACTTTTATTTTACCAAACACAACAGTGAAAAAGTTGGCATGTATGGTGCAGTTTCTGGGAGTGCTGTTTGCTAATATCTACTTTCTGATCAGTTTTATATAAATATTACTCTTTTGGATATAAATAAACCATCCTTTCACCACCCACATCAAGTGTCAAGTATGAAAGCAATCAAAAAGAGAAGTGCATATCACAGTTTCTATTAGGATGATGTAAACATGCCACTACCTGCTTGTGTACACTGACTGACAGCGTTATATGAAGATCCTCTCTGTAAGCATCAACCTGCAGCTTTTGCCTTTATTGAGGATGGGGGTTTAGTTCAAAGGTTCCTTTTCTCTGCCTTCACATTTTCTTCACTATAACGCACCAAAATTCTTTAACATTTCCAAAGACTGTAAAAATCTCTTTAAGTAAGCTGTGTAAATAGAGCAGCCCAGGAAGTTTTGTCGATTTCTTTAAGTGTAAATGCCAGCATATTCCAAATGCCAAACACATCCAGACGCTTTTCTGTGTGGGCGGCATTAATGATCAGTCAGTCACACATTTAAATGCAATGTGTTCAATTAAAACTTTGGGACATATTATATTTCCTAATGCTTCATTTGTATTGTATTTCTTCATTCAACTAAAATGTAAACTCAGTGAAGTCCAGTTAGCTGTCTGTTCAAGTTCAATATTAAAGCCTCTGTGCATTTATTTTGCTTTAATTGGTGAACAACAAACATGTCCATGTATGATGGATTGGAGTGAGACATTAGCTTCCAGTATAACAGTTAAAAATCTTCTAAAAAACAACAATTTTTCAGCTCTTTCTAACAAAACAAGGATTCTCTGAATAATTAAGCACTCACCCTTTTCATGTTTGAATGGAGCCTTTGCTGAACCTGACTGGGCTTCAGATGTATTTAGGACTGTGTTTAGGCCCTTTTTTTATTATTACACTTCACGTCTTTGGCATTTCATTGCATAAGCCTGGAACAGAATGTTATTAAAAGTTATTTTCTGTCTTTGTCTGAAAGATCAACTCCATTAACTTATGGAAACAGTTTAATACAAAGCTCATAAAAGCAAAATTTTGCCACTGGTGCCTTTTGGTTGGGCTGCCTTACCACAGATGTGCCTATTTATATCTTTTTGTTTTTTTTAGGAATTTGATAGTTTTCTTTTCTGGTGCTTCATTATATCTTGATATCTCTATGCTTCATTCATAGAGCCCAATCATTCATTTCAGCATCATCACCACTGCATATGTCAGTTAACCACAGACCGGGTCTGGACCACTGCTCACTGTGGTCAACAGGGGTCACAGGGGTCACCTGAAGGGCTTAAGTTACACACCTGACATTTCCAAAGAGCAAACGAGGAGGAGACATCTCTCTTCCAGTAAACCTGAATTAAAAAAATCTATTTCGCAGCAACACTTTTATGCCGTATAGCCAATAAAGGGAGACAACTGTTCTTTAAAAACTCACTTTGTGCTGTTCTCTATGAACATTCTGCCTTTATGTTGTGGTTCGATTAGTAAGTTGTTGTATAGAGCCCCCTTTTGGTCAAAGTTAAGTATTGAAGGTAATACTGTCGTTTGAGTCCGTATGTGATGACGTCACTAATGTGAGCCGAGTTTCAGCGGCAGCAGGGAAGAGCCAGATGGCATGGCTACTGTTGTTCCTCGATTTAAGTTGTGTTTAAGGCACTTTTGGTATGTAGATATCACTATATAATAACTTCTATGTGTATTTACTTTAAATTGTTATATCTTATGCGCCAAATGTAGATATATTCTTGTTTGTGAATTGTGTGATATATTTCTGATATAGTTAATGGTAACTATGTGATGAAACTCTGTACTTACAGTAGAATCTGTATTTTTTGTATTTCTACAGTTTTACGTTCTTCCTTGGACAATAGTAATAGGCGTTTGAGATAAAGGGCAGAATACACTTGGTAACAAAATAATTTAATTTATTGTTGTAATCAACAATAACATTAACTCAGTCTAACTCAGTTGGAGTCCCCTTTATCTTTTCAGCCTAGAAGTTGCAGCAGGCACACTGCTGGATGTAGATAGGTTTGTCCTTTAATCTAGACTTCAGCTGCCCTGACTTGTCTGTTCGAGGCAGGACAGATCTTCATTACTCGGCCGATGGGCCACTGACCTCTGGGTAGCTAGGAATCAACCACCATCACCGCTAGTGAGATTGTCTGTGTTCTTGTGCCATTAGACCGCTTCTAAAGATCTGGGAGGTGGCGACGGATGAAGTTGGACCAAACGTCCACCAGGATCTGGCTATGACTCCATTTTCTTCTCCTAGGTCGCTGGAAGCGTTAATTGCCTGTGTGAGTGATCTGTCACGACATCCCATGAGCAGTAGTTTTGGTGTGACCAGGTCCAGGTCAGCAGCATCGGAGGAGATGTATCCCAGCGGCTTGTCGTTGAGAAGTCCTTCCACTTCGGACAACACAGTCTGCAGCACTGGTTCTGCCACAGTCTGGTCTCGGAGTACTACCTGGAGCGTGGCTTTGATCGACTTGCTCTCGACTTGCTTTGATCGACTTGCTGGCTTGCCACGGTGAGTGATAAATTGGAGGAGGGCTATCGGGAAAGCATTGGTGTCTATGCTTTCTAGATGGATTGTACAAACCAGAGTCTCGCGGGGGTCAGATCTGCCATCTGTGGGTCCACTTCTGAAACTCAATACAGCTGGGCTGCTGCCGTTTGACGGACTCTCTTCCTCATAAGATCCAAAATCTTCTCCTGAGTTCTGCGAAGATGCGCTCTGGACCAGAATGTAACAAGTTGCTGTCGTTACTTGATTACTTGATCAGCAGCTTGATCAACAGCTTGGGGACATGGTGCTTTGGATCAAGGATGATAGGATGCATAAAGTCTATGTCGAGGTCTTCAGCTCTGCGGATTCTCCTTTCCACTCTCACCAGACCAAAAGCTGCATCATAATCTGGAGCAAGCATGACCAAGCAACTCTGTTTCAACATCAGCTTACTAAGAGCAAGAGTGTTCACCTCTTCAGGGAAGCGATCTGTTGTGAGCCGCACCTTGAAGAGTCAAATGAGTTGTTTTGATGAGACTGTCCCAGTTGTTGATGTGGGAGATGTTTAAGGATAGGGGCAGGTGGTAGTCCCACAGAACACTGGTTTCCTCATTTTTCCTCCTCTTCCTCAACTTTTTCTGTAAAGCACTGGCCAGGCATCTACATATTGCAGGAGAAAGTATTGGACTTAGACTCCACTGCTTGGGCAGGTTGAACTTGTGCAGTGCTTAACTGTGGGTCAGGTAATCAGCAGAGTTGTCTGTGGTGCTGACATAATGCCAGTTGCAGCCTTCAGTGAGCTCTGTAATTTCTGCAGTTCTGGTGCCCAAAAAGTGAGACTTTGTATCGGCATGAGTCCAACAAGCCATGTCAAGGCTGTAGTTGAGTCAGTCTAAAGTGAGATCTGCTGGGGAGAGAGTGCATCCGCATGTCGATTTGTCAAACGCGGTGACTCACTGGTAAATGCTCCGGTAAGTTGTACGTAAGCGGCTAAGTTCTATGTTGCGCGCTGGCGTGACAGTGATACTCCGGTAGTTCCTGGCTCTGAGCCAACAGTTAAGACCGCGGCCGCTCTGCTCCATGGGGCTCCGGTGTGTGTAGGGGTGGTATCCGCAATATCGGTGTCAACGCAGGTCCTCTTGTGTCAGGCCTTACCTGTACCACCATGCTAGTTGGCTGCTCAAGTGTCAAGTGTCCGGGATTTAGGTGTATATCCCCAGCCAAAAGTATTAGCACCAATAGAACTTTGGATGCAGACACTGCACTCACGTAAAGATGGTACACCATTGACATTGTTCCTGTTGCTCGTGCACAAAGGATTTGATGACCAGTGAGAAAATAAGATGCAGTGTCCATGTCCAAACATATAGAGAGGGGTGGCAGTATAGCACAGTGGGTAGAGCGGGCGTCCTTCGACCGGGTGGGTGGATCAAATCCCGCTCGAAACATCCCAAAACATCATAACATCCCGCTCTCCCCCGCATATTGTCGTTGTGTCCTTGGGCAAGACACTTAACCTACATTGCCTCAAGTGAAGTTCTGTAACACTGGTAATAGTTTAATGTATGTAAAGCGCTTTGAGTGCCTACTACAGTAGGTGGAAAAGCGCTATATAAAAATAAAGATTATTATTATTATTAGTTGTTCATCATATGTAAATCTGGCCAAGTTATCCATATGAGGTGCAGAGTTATAGGTCCATGAACATGATAATAAGAAGAATTGTAAAATACAGAGGGCCACTCCTGCCCTCAGTAGCCATATTGCTCAGTTATCCTAACACACAAAGGATTGAAATAATAATTCTGGACAGGTTAGGTGGTCTCTGGCACCCTCTATAGGCTCTGCACTGATAGCGCTCCAGCATGGGTTTATGGACATAATTAGTGTCAGGTTACAATTGAGGACAAGTGGCATGGAATTCTAGTTAGTTCTAAGTTAGTAATAGTTAAGTGATGCAAACACAGGTAAACTAAGCATAGAAAAGGCACACAAGAACTTCAAAATGTAATCACCTATAAAAAAACACATTGACATACTATAAAGTAATTACATGAGGCCAAGTAAGGGCAGCTAGAGCCATAAAGGCACAGATAAAACATATTAGCACAGGAAAAACACTCTCAAACATATCTAGAAGTAATATATACAACTTGCACTATTACACACTTACTTGGTGGTCATGACACGAAGAAACCACACACGTCTGGCCAAAAAACTGAACTTGATGATCACTAAATGACATCATTTACAGGCACTACAAATTACTACAACAACTATTTAAAGTTAAGATTTCCGACAAACAGAGAATACTTCTCACAGTCTATAAATAATGAACATGCCAAACAATGTCAGAAAAATTACATGCGTTACATGCTAAGAAGCTAAACATGAAGCTAATGAGGCTAATGTCTTTGTTTTAAGATTTATTGTGTTACCATTGTAGATAATCTTGTTTCTGTTGTAGTGAATATGGTCTCGTTAATGAATAATTAATATGAATATGAATTATGAAAATTAATAATTAATATTTTGTTTATGAAAATATTAATTTATTTCGACACCACCTTAGTTTTAACAGTTCTAAGGAAACTGATTATGTTTGATAAGTCTCAATCTTGAAGGAAGGAAGTTCTAAACTCGTTTTCGACACAAATCTCAATTAAACAATGAAACAAGAAATGTCTTTATGGGGTTATATTAAAGATTATGTAGGTTAAAATATGAATAATAACAGTGGAAAGGACATAAAGGGATAATTAGGGCAAATGATGAAAATAAAACATTGATTGACGATGGCACAATGGTTATACCTTTGATGGAACAAGATGAGTTTAATTCTGTTTAATTTTAAGCGATTTAATCGGAGTGGTTATGGAGCAAAAATGGAATTAGACGGCTTAATTAAAAGGACTGTTGGCGGCTTTTGAATGAGTGTAGGGAAGAGTTTCTGCTGAGCCTACTAAAGACAATTTACAGTTTTTATAACGCCAAACACCAGTGTCGTGTGCTCACTCACTCTGTCGTTTGGTGGATTGGTACCAGTTGTCCGAGAAGGGAAAGATCCAAAGGTCCGCTTTAGAACTTCCCGCGCGGGTGAAACTGATGGTTTCCAAGCGACTAGATGGTGCTGACGCGTCTACTGATCCCACGAGCCTTGGAGCTCCGTCGTCGGGAAAGAAAGGCGTTCTGTTATTGTCTTTGAGTGAAAAGGCCTTTGCCAGCAGTCGAGATTAAAGTCTTTAAAAACTGAAGATTCGTTGAAGGACTGAGAAAGTTGCCTTTTTGGATTTAACGAGGGCTAAACTGTTTAGCGGACTCGTTTTAACTTAAAGAACTACAAAATTTCCACTTCCGTCGCGTGGTTACGTAGTTCCGTGGAAGGTCTTCAAAACAAAAGATCGAATGCGTTGAGTCTTTTAAGAGAATAAAATTCACGTCTGCACGGTGTGTGCTGCGGGCTAGGAGACTTGAAAGTTTACAAAGAAAAATACGACGAAAGTTAAGCTTAAGAAAGAGCGTGAAGAGAGTTACAAGCGAGTTCAAGAGAGAGTTTTTAAGAGAGGTAAAAAGCTTGAGAGAGATTGAGAGAGATTGAGCTAGTGATTTCCGCTTTGCCGACTCTTTTGTAAGAGACGCAAAAAGGGCGTGTTTACACACGTTTGGGGAATAGGGGAGGTGTTACTAAAGTTTGGGATCCTGAGATAACTTTCTTGCTCCATCAAATAAAGTATTTTAAAACACATTTATAAAACATATTGATTCTGCATTGTATCATAAATGCACGTGAAATGTCTTTACCAATCTTTAAAGACTAAACACATTTACATTATTTGTTGTTTGACCTGAAAACAGAATAATTCATTTTATTACACAGCCAGCTGTAAGGATGAAGAAGAAAGAATTCTTTTATATTGTTATCACTCTGATCCTGTAAAGGAAAAATGGTGAGGTTTGCACATTTAATGACAGTCTTTAATATACACTCAAATGGACCAGAACGGAGAATTGTCTTTAGTTTCGAAGCAGAGTCATTACTTTGTTCAACCAAAGGAGGGCAATGTTCACTCACTTATAGAGTCCTGAAACAAAAGGCATTCCTTTGTGTTGAGTTGAAAGTCTTATCGCAGCGGTATATATCACCCAAGATTACCGTGTCAGCTTTTGGTTCCAGTCGTCCAGGTCTCCGGAAGATAACACTCACATAGTTCTTTGAACTTGTGAAAAACAAAGTCGTTAATTTAATTTCACTTTTCCGTGAACTTTCTTAAATCAACATCGAGCATCTGGTCCAGATTAGCAAGGTGCTGCTAATCAAACCTCCTGGTTTTCCTCGGTCTAAATAAACAAAGGGAAGAAGGTATTTAAAAGTTCAGAGGTGTAAATCCTGTGGTCCTCTGAGAGGTGTTGGTTCCTGGGGGTACTGCGGGATATCACTACACTGTCATATATGTTTGTATTGCGCTTTTGTCATATTGTTTCTCATCTACTATCCTGTTTAATCTTACACAATATATATCTGAAGCCTTTCTCCATAACAAAAGGGACTTTATGACAGGGGTAAGACAAATATATTGCATGTATCATATCTTTGATCAGATTGTGTATTGTGTACTTTCCTGGAGTAACTTTAGGTATAAGAAAAATAGAGAAGGCAAAACCAAAGAAAGCAATATTCGTCTGCTGTCGTGTCTTCTCCTCGGACTTTCACGCCCCTCTTCTGCCGGGATGACTGTCGGGCTTTGCACTGTCCCAGATGTCAGCCGGCAGGACAAGTAAAATGCATGTCATTGGGCTGTCACAGCTGCTGCTCTTCAGGTCAAGTCAAGGTGTCCACAACACAACGCAGCGGACAAAGGACACTGTTGGAATAATGTGTGGGAATAATGTTGATTAATGTTGCACTGGACCCAGGGCAAGGACCGACCAAGACAAAGTTTAAAACAGACGCCATCAAATATGTACTGCCTTTTCTCTGAGTTAATATTCAAGCAAAAATCCCTGAGCACCAATTATCTTAAAAGTTTGTCGAAGTGTGTTTTTGCCACAGGATGCACAAGCCTTCTGCAAACAACCCACACAGATTAAAAGTCTTTGTAAAGCATTATTAAAATTGTGTTACAAGCATGCTGTACAATGTAAAAGATTAAAACTCATCAAAGAGACCATTTGTGAGGTTTAGATTTTACAGAAGGCTGTTTTTTTAGTAATATTTATATAAGTATAATGAAACTTTGTAAACACCGGCAATAACGTGAGCGTTTGTGTGATAGATGCATAATTTGTTTCTAGCCAAAGTCTGTGTCTTCTCCAGGGGAGGCAGGCTGTATCGGGTCGTGCAGGATGAGATAAACCATTAGAGCTGTTTCTCGGGACCAGCCAAACTTTTTCAAATTAATCACTGCAGCTCAGTGTTGTTGACTGATTACAGCAGCTAATGTTCTGAAAAGACAGATATCAGCTACATTCATTTTTAATTATTAATTACCAGTAGCTCAGTGGGTAGAGCAGTCATCTTTTAACCGGAAGGTAGGTGGTTTGATTCTCCAAAGTTCATACTGTCGTTGTGTCCTTGGGCAAGACACTTAACCTACCTTGCCTCCAGTGGCTGTAACACTGGTAATTACTGTAGAACAATGTAAGTCGCTTTGGATAAAAGCGTCAGCTAAATGAATAAATGTCAAAATGTCAATTAGGCTAATTGTAGGAAGCTTTACATGTTTGCAAATATATATATATATATATTATATATATATATATATTCATTCATGAATATTCATGAATGAATGAATGAATGAATGAATATATATATATATATATATATTTTTTAATCAAAGCCAAAGGAATGCAGCACTCCTAGTTTTTAGACATGTTGTTGTATGTGCAAGCAGTTGTGAGTGACAGTTTGTCATTAAATCATATAAAATAGGATGTTGCTGTAGTGTTCACTACAAAATTATAACAATGCATCTATTAGCCCCTCTATATTATGGTGTGAGTCTAGCCCAGTATGTGTTGTCTTGTTTCCTAGTCTTTGTCTCACTCGTGTGGTAATTTGTTCCTAGGTGTGGCTTCTGGCTGGTGGTAGTGGTTGGTGCAGCTGTTTCCCCATCTCTCATAAACAGCAGTAAAAAGTCTCCAGGTGTTCCTCCACTTATCGCCAGATTGTTCCGTCTACTCAGTTGTTAGAACACTAGGCCTAGGCAAGGCAAGGAAGACAATTTTATTTATATAGCACAATTCCTACACTGGGTAACTCAAAGTGCTTTACAGGAATAAAAGACAATTTACAAGATTTAGATTTAGATTAAGAACCATAAGAAAAATTAAAAACATTTTAAATGAAGAGTGCAGATAAAAAAAAAAAAAAAAAAACATTTTAAGTTGTAGTGTAGGCGGAGCTAAAGAAGAAGGTTTTTAACCTCCCCTTGAACATTGTTAAAGTTGAGGCTGTTCCAGGTTTTTGCTGCATGAAACTTAAACGCTGCTTCACCCTGTTTAGTTCTAACTCTGGGCACGAGCAGGAGGCCTGTCCCAGATGTTCTCAGAGTCTGAGGAGGTTCATAAGCTACTAGCATGTCAGAAATATATTCTGGTGCTAAACCATTTAGAGAATTGTAAACCAGCAGTGCTGTTTTAAAGTCTATTCTCTGAGCAACAGGAAGCCAGTGCAGAGATTTTAAAACTGGACTGATGTGGTTGTACATCCTGGTGTTAGTTAGAACCCGAGCAGCAGCGTTCTGAATAAGCTGCAGCTGTCTTAACCCTCGTTTTGAGAGACCAGTGAGCAGGCCATTACAGTAATCTAACCTGCTGGAGATAAAAGCAGGAATAAGTTTCTCTAAGTCTGGTTGAGACATTATCCCTTTGATTCTGGAAATGTTTTTAAGATGACTCGAGGTGACTGTTGACACTTTCTCTTTGTTTCTGTGGCCCAAAGATAATTAGTTCAGTCTTGTCTCTGTTTAGTTGGAGAAAATTATTTTGCATCCACACATCAATCTGTTCGATGCAGTGACACAGTGAATGGATTGGTCCATTTTCACCTACTGTGAGTGAAATGTAAATCTGAGTGTCATCTGCATAATTGTGGTAGGATACGCCACATTAACTGTGTGTTAAATGTGTATTAACTGGCCTAAAGGAATCATGTAAAGTTTTAATAATAGGGTCCCAATATAGACCCCTGTGGAACCCCACATGTCAGGGCCATTTGGTCTGATACACAGTTACCAACCAAAACAAAGTACTTCCTGTCTTCAAGATAGGACTGAAACATTTAAGAGCAGTTCCAGAGATACCCATCCATTCCTCTAATCTTTGTGACAGGATTTCATGGTCCACTGTATCAAACGCAGCATCCAACAGAACTAAGACAGAGACTTGGCCCGCGTCAGTGTTCAGACGGATGTCATTTGTGACTTTGATAAGTGCAGTCTCAGTCTGTGATGGGGCCTAAATCCTGACTGAAAAGGATTAAAGCAGACTAAGCTAAAACAACTTTTTTGATGACTTTCCCTAAAAATGGCAGGTTTGATTTGGGCCTATAGTTGTTGAGCACTGTAGCATCAAGACTGCTCTTCTTTAGGAGAGGCTTAATTACAGCAGTTTTTAAGTCCATTGGAAATGTTCCAGACTGTAAGGAATTATTGACTATATTAGTGAGTTGTGGTAACAAACTGCTTATTACTAATTTTAGAAATCTAGTGGGTAGAACATCGAGGCAGCAGGTGGATGAACTCAGGCTGGAGACAGTTTTTCAATTAATCTGTCATTAATGGGTGTAAAATGTGTAAACTCAACCAAGTGTCTCCTATGTGGCTGTAGTGTTGTTGTTTGCCCTTTGGACTGAATCGCATGTTTAATGCCTTGAACCTTGTCGTTAAAAAACAATGCAAACTCATTGCATTTAGTGTTGGAAACTAATTCTGGAGGAAATGGAGTTGGAGGGTTTGTTAATCTGTTCACTGTAGCAAACAGGACACATGAGTTGTTACTGCTGTTGTTGATGAGCTCTGAGAAAAAAAATATTTATCTTGCTTTTTGCAAAGTTTGATTGAAAACATGCAATTTTTTTGTATACCTCATAATAAATTAAGAGTTTAAATTTACACAATTTTATTTCGGCTTTTCGGCATTCCCTTTTCTGTGCCCTGACAGAAGGAGCATTGCTCCACAAAGCCTTCTGCCTCTTCATCACTTTAACCTTAACAGGAGCAATGTTGTACAAAACATTTAAAACACCTAAAGTATAACAATTAAACAAATCATCAACTTGACATTTTCAAACCTGATTGCCTCCATAAACTGTGTCCTGGTGTTATCATTAATGTGTCTCTTCTGAACAACTGTAGGTCCAGCAGCAAGTTTTGGAATTATGGACAGATGGAAGAAGACACAAGAATGATCAGACAGAGCAACATCAATCACAGTGACATCTGAAATATGTCTTTAGTAATGACCAGGTCCAGAGTGTGACCTCTGTTATGGGTCGGCTCATTAATGTGATGACAAAGACCAAAAGTATCAAGAACAGTAGAAAGTTCTTTGGCATTCCTGTCACAAACATTATCCACATGCACATTAAAATCACCTGATATGACTATTTGTTCATATTCTGTGCAGATAACCGAAAGCATTTCAGTAACTCATCAATAAAATCATGACATTGTTGAGGTGGTTTGTAAAGAACAACATATAAAATAGTAAACGAGTAAACCTCAAATCCATTTTGAATGACACATACTCAAATGATGAAAGCTCCCCAAGTGATAGTTTCTGGATAAGAATATTATCCCTAAGAATAGCACAAACACCACCACCCTTTTTGTTTTCCCGCATTTTGGATAAAAATGTGAAATTCGATGGGGTGGATTCAATAAGGACAGCATTTCCAGTCTTGCTGTCTAACCATGTTTCTGTTAAAAACATAAAACCAAGCTTATTTTAAATTATAAAATCATTAATTAAAAAAGATTTGTTTCCCAAAGACCTGACATTGAACACTGCAAGTTTCAAGTCTGTTTGAGCAGGACCAGACTTTATCTGTTTGCAGGGAATTTGAATCAGGTTTGTCTGATTAGACAAACTAACTGTTATTCTCTTCTCGAGTCTGCGACTTCTGACTGTAGCTATGGAGCTGGAGGGGAGTGTTCTCTCCCAGGGCCTCGGGTTGATAAGTATTTTATTATGACAAAAAGTCCTGGAACAGCAGAGGCCTTCAGTGTCCTAATCGCTGATAGTAGCCTTGATGCTAGTCAAGGCTTTTGGAGCTGGTCTGGGAGGAGCTGGTCTGGGAGGGGGTGGAGGGGGTCTGACAGGGGTGCATTGGATACCTGTCGGGGGTCTCATTTGTACTGGCCATGGTGGAGAATTGGTGCTCCTCGGTGGTATTGGGGGTGATGTTTTTCGGGATGATGATAGAACCTGTGAGCTGGCCAAGTTAGGTGTGAGGGGTATCATCTTAATTCCAGATTTTACCAACATTTCCAGGTGATCTGGAAATCCCATTGGTGAATCCGGGGATGGGACAGAGATGGTGAGGTCCGCAGAAGGTGTTGATGTTACTAGAGGGGTCCGGGGTCCTATTGGGGGGTTCCATTTAAGTGGTGGAGGTGTTGAGGGTGGTCCTGTCAGAAGAGGATCCTTGGTTGGTGAGGCAGGAGTGCTTTTTTTGTTCAGTGGCTGATGGCTTCTCAGAGGGCCTTTTCTTTGTTCCAGAGTGTGCCCAAAACCATTTAGGTGTCTCAGGAAGAGTTAAAGTACCTTTAATATAAGATGAATTTTAGATTAACGGAAGGTTCCCTTCCGTTATCAAAATCTAAATATGGTTCACTTTGTAAGCGAAACTGGCACGTTTTTTGGCTGCAACTGATCTGGTCTTAATGATCTTTTCAAGAAATCTATGTTTGTGAATATGTTTGTGGATACTGCATTTGTGATCTATGAGTATGCTTAACTCTAACCTAACCCTAACCCTAATTAATCAAATCATCCTGTTGACATATACAGACCGTCATCTGTTAATGTGTGCATGAGTTACAACCAGCTTACCTGCTGTACGTACTCAACATTATTATAGCCTACCTGCTGCTACAACCCTCGACAAGTATGTGGAATAGCGATTCGTGACTTATATTCCTCTGGTTTGTGCTGTATTTTATCTACCATCCTTCAGCTGCACTGTTCCAGTACACTGCCACTGAGTTTAAGATTCGTAGTACTGGTCCACAAGTGCCAGCTCTGCTCCAGCACCCGGACATCCTAAAACTGCCCCAACGGAGATGTACTCCCCGAGGCTCACGTCAGAATTTCCAGTATGACAACTCCAACCCCATCAAGTCTTTCTGGTTCTCCTCTTGCCGCCCACAGAAAAACACTGGTCATCGCACTAAATTCAGTGTGCTGGCTCATGTCCCAAAGCCGCCTACAGCTGTCAGTCAGAGCACCACCACAATCAGCTTTGGTCTTCTTAACATCCGTGCCCTCACGAATAAGGGTCATTTCATCCAAGATCTCCTGACAGACCATAAATTGGACTTTCTCTGTCTCATGGAGATGTGACAGCAGCCAAATGTTTTCATTCCTCTCAACAATGCTACTCCACCGGGGAGTTTGTTTACCTCTCCCAACCTCGTGTCACTGGCTGAGGAGGCCACTGACAGATAGCTGGAACTGGAAAATAGCGCCAGTACGTCTAGATGCCTACCATTCATTCGAAGCCATTGCGTTTGAACTGTCTGGATCTGTTCCTACAATTGTGGCCACCCTCTACTGACTACCAAAGCCAAACAAGAATTTTATTATGGACTTCCCAACACTCCAACACATCTATCCACACTCTCATCCAACATAATATTACTAGGGGACTTCAATATTCACATGGACATTGTCAATAACACACTCAGTAAAGATTTCGTGGTCTGTTAGGACAGTTTTGGCATTCAGCAATTTGTCAATTTTCCCACACACACAAAGGGACATATTCTGGATCTCATCTGCTGCTCTGGCATCACACCTACTGACTGTAAAGCAAAGAACCTTCCATTCTCTGATCACTCACTACTCTCATTAAATGTTAATCTGTTCCAATCCAAATCCAACCCCCCACGCATAAATTTCCGCAAAATTAAGGACATTAACTTTGACAAATTATTACTTTACATTGACAACCTGTCCTGTACAGACAACCTACATTCCCTGAACAATTACTCTCACACTACAATACACACCTCCATAGCATCCTAAATAATCTTGCTCCACTCAAAACCAGATCTGTCTCATTCATTTCGCACCCTGGTCCACTCCAAAACACAGACAGTTAAAAGCAAAAGGACGCATACTGGTAAAATTATACAGAAAAACTGGATTTGCTGTGCTCAAGGACATGTTCTCAAACCACACTCTGCACTACAGAGACTGCATTTCCAAAGACAAATCCACCGATACTACCGTTTAATAAATTCCAATCTAGGAAACTCCAAGGCCCTTTTCTCACTCATTACTAACATCACAAAGGCTCCTAACTCACTTTCCACTCACCTTTACGCCTCCGGTTTTTGTAATACGCTTGCCTAATTTTTTATATCGAAAATTTACCACATTCAAAAGCTCACACCCCCTTTTGCCCCTTACTCTTCAACCCCTATCCATTCATTTTCCACATTCTCCCTCAAATTCAAAAATCTAAATCCTCCTCCTGCAAATTGGACCCACTCCCTGCTGTGCTTCTCAAAGCCACATTACCTTCTCTGTCCCCTCTCTTCACCAGTGTTGGTCATCTTACTTCAAAAAAGTAATTAGCTATAGTTACAAATTACTTCTCCCAAAAAGTACGCATTGTACATTGTAAAAGTAACTCAGTTACTCAGCAAAGTAACTAAAGTTATTTTTTTATGTTCTATAATGTTATTACATTCTATAATAGCTTAAATATCAAATATGTTTAAATTAACTGATTGAAGAATAAAAAAACTATATATAGCATTGTAGAACTTTTTATTTTAACTCAATATATTGCAGTCTGCCATATGATATGCATAGAAATAATAGCATATAAAAATAAATATTGAAAATAAAATTCAAGGGCAAAATTAAGTCACACAAATGTAAACCTGTGTTAAAAAAAAAAAACAAAGGAAGATCTGGCAAATAAGTGCAAATATCTGTACCTGTAAATTATTGCACAATAAACAGAACACAGTACAACTCTCTCAGTAGATTAACATTCCTTTCTCAGTGAAAATGAACAATATAAATATATCTATTCTAAAATACTCTTCATCTAACAACTAAACCAGTGGTTGTAATGTACTCTAATTCCTCAAATGACGTTTTAAACTCAATATTGATTTTTTCACATTCACTGTCTATGAATTTAGCAACAGTGTTTTGGCATGGGGCAACCCCCCTTTCTCCTCCTCGTATTGGTGTTTTAGTGAGTGTTGCTTGTTTTCTCCTTCACTGGAGCTGCCTTTGGGGTTGGGTTAGCAGGAGCGACAAGTGTGGTGTTAGCATGTGTTGATGTGAGGGACTTCAAAAGGTTTGAGTTACTTGAGGCAGACGTGGATAAAGTATTTTTTTCCAGGTCATAGCATGTTACAGAAACATTCTTGTCTTTAGTTTCAAAAAACGAGAAGTAGTGCCGGTACTTTCAATACGACAACACTACCTTTGAATTTCCATGACTCCCCAACTGACGCTTTCATGTTTAGTGGAAGTCAGCGCCTTCAGTGAGACGGCGTCAGCCAATCATCATCGCTTTTGCAGCAGTGTCCTCATTCCCACCCTGCTACGCTCTCTCTGCAGCAGCTGATGTGTAGCAAAAGCATGACACCTCGCGCTTTATTCAACCCAATTGTAGTAACGCAACACTTTACATCCTCAGTAACGATAACGGCATTACAACAATGGGAAAATTAATTAATTAGATTACTCCGTTACTGAAAAATGAACGCCGTTAGTACGCCGTTATACTCTAATGCCGTTATACTCTAATGCCGTTATACTCTAATGCCGTTATACTCTAACGCTGTTATACTCTAACGCCGTTACTTCCAACACTGCTCATCACTAACATTATTCACGCCTCCCTCTGGATCTGTTCCCTCCTCTCTCAAACCAGCTGCTGTCACTCTTATACGCAAAAAACATGGTTAAGATCACACCAACCTTAATAACTTCTGGCCTATCTCTAATCTTCCTTTCATCGCCAAAATTCTGGAAAAAAACTGCTGCTACTCAAATTCACACTGATTTATCTTCCAATAATCTCTATAAAAAACTCCAGTCTGGCTTCCGACCCCTCCACAGCACTGAAACTGCCATCCTTACAATAACTAATGACCTTTTCCTCTCTGCTGACTCCAGCTCACTCTCCATCCTCCTTCTGCTTGATCTAACGACAGCCTTTGATGCCATCTCACACTCCATCCTTCTGCACAGACTCTCCTCTATCGGCATCACAGACACAGCCCTCACTTGGTTCCTAAGTCCATCCAGCTCAAATCCTTCACCTCCCATCCTGTCTCGGTACTAGCCCCCTGCTGTTCATCATCTACCTTCTCCCCCATGGTCACATCTTCTGAAAACATCCCATTGACTCACTGTCACCCTCTCTGCCCCATTTTATATTCAAACTCAAAGCACTTCTGTTCAGAGTAGCCTTCTCACTCCCATCATAACGGCACTGTACTGTCATCAATAAAATTGTTGTTCTTGAGTATTTTTAACAATGTGCTATTTTGTTTTTTTACTATTGTTGTAAGGTGACCATGAGTGCCTAGAAAGGCATGTTAAAATAATAATAATAATTATTATTATTATTATTTCTTCGAGGAAGTTTCATTTACGCTCAGAAGGGTAGGTTGTCATAAATAAACAACACATAATATTCACTTAAAATTTGAACAGTTCTAGTATATGAATTTAATAATATGAATGAGGAGGATAAAAGGAGAAACTGTTGGGGATGGGGGAGTTCCCAACCATCTGCTGCCATCCACTGGCGCGAATAAAGGAAGACATCAGGACTTTGCAACAGTTCACCACCTTATCATATTTTATTGCAAAAAAAGTCATGCCAGGGACATAAGCAACAAGTGACCAAAAACAATCCGATGTCAGGATTCATGTTTTTGATGTCTGTTTTGGTATGTGTTTTAGCTTTTATTTCTGATGTAATGTTCTGTGTAGTTTTGTAGTTATTGGATCTTATTTTGGTGTCAAGCTGTATTTGAGTTCCGGTTGTTATTTTGAAATGTATTTACCCTGTCTGTGTCTTTAATTGACTTCCTGCCTTGTGTCTTTACCTCTTGTGTGATTACCTTCTCCTGCTCCTGGGCCATCGGCCGTGACAGAATGACCTGGCCTTAACTGAGACTCCACAACCCCAGAGCTCCTGCGTTTTTTCCTGCCTGAGTTTTGTCCGAGCTCTTGCTGTTTTTTCCCTGCCTGAGTCTTTGCTTCAGCCCCAGAACTGTTTCCAGAGTCTTTGCTTTAGCCCCAGAACTGTTTCCAGAGAAAAGCAGAGCAGAAAAGGCAAATGAGAGATGTGAACGCTAAGCCAGCGGTGTCAACACTTAAAACTGTCCATACTAATGACTTCCCAGAGGGAGCGTTCAGTGATGCTGCTCTGTTGTCAGCGCAGTCCCACACCCGCTGCAGGAGAGCGTTCTCACTTCCACTCTCCGGGACAGAGCTGCATCCTCATTAACATTTTGTTATGCAGTCAAACTATAATACAGTCCTTGTGTTCCTTCTTTGAATGCTAAACATGACACTCCACAAACTGGTGCATGGAGCGGCAAACCAGAAGTCACTCGCCAAGTTTTTGATCAGAGGGAGGGCTACAGCCAACACCGGGATCAGATGGATGTGTTTTTTGTTTACACAACTTGCAACAAATTACTTTTTTGTGCAAAAGTTGTTACTTTTTCTAATAACCATCATTCCATTGTAATGCCAGTGTAAATCATACTCAAATTCTTTTAAAGCATTTTTGTAAAGAAGCACTATTGACTCTATGCACGGTCCTATATTGTACTTATAAACCTAACCAATGCCAACCTGTTAAGGGGCTGCATCAATCTGATCATCTCTGCCGGAGACAGAAGCACAGGGAGGGGTGTGTCCAAATCTATTGTTTCCAATTTTCAGGGTGATGATAAAAAGAGGCAGGACTTGAGCCAGAGCAGGTGTGTGCAGCTCACCCCCAAGAACTTACAGCTATACACAATTTTCACCTCAATGCCCTTATATAAAACAAAAAACAAACATTTACACTAAAACTGATGACCAGCTCATATGTTTAACTAGTGTTTAGTGTCAAGATATTATTTTCACTCCAACAAACATTTTCCACCTCTGATTTGTAGCTTGATTCATCATTTAAGTTAATAAGACCAATGATGGTTGTATCATCTGCATACTAATCAGATTATTAAGGATGAGTAGCAGCACAATCATGCGTGTACAGAGTATACAACAAAGTACTTAAAACACAGCCCTGTGGAGAAACAATCAGTTTGTCAGAGACAGTTATTTATCTTAAGCCTTTATGTTCTACAGGGAAAATGTTTTTCATTCATTTGCAAATGGCTTCATGTAGTCCTAGAAATTTCAGTTTGCAAATGAGCTTTGCAGTGACAATCAAGTTAAAAGCAGAACAATAGTCAATAAAAAGCATCCTGGCATACGATTTATTTGTCCAAATGTTTGTATACAGAGTTCAAATCAAAAGAGATGGCATCCTCAACATTCAATTTGCCTGTATGTGAACTGGAGTGGGTCCAGAGACATCTGACCTTAAATGCTCTAGAGTCTTCAGTAAAACAGAGGTCATGGCCACAGACCGATAGTCATTCAGACATGACACAGGTGTCTTTTAGACACTATAAAAATGTTGGAAATTTTTTTTTTATTAAACTGAGTGAAAGTGAGATTTTGTATAAGTCAGTTCAAACAGGAGCAAACTGCTCTGAGCACAGGTTAAGAACTCAGTGAGGAATGCCGTCAGGTCCAGAAACTTTCCTCACCTTAGTCCTCAGACAGACAGACAGTTGATTAGTCGTTAGTAATATTTCAGGAAATAAGCCCAGGGCATTTAGAGAATTTTATATAAAAAATACTTTTTACCAGAGCATCTGCACAATAATAATGTGTGTGGCAATAGCTTCCTAATTTAATTTAATAATGCCTGTCATCAGTCCATGGTCTTCCACCTAAATTCAACTGCAATGGGCTTTAAAGAACAAACACACTGCTGTTGACTTGTGCTTTCACTAATATCAGCTGTTGTACCCATCTGCACTGTGCCACGGCTCGCTTTTTAAACCACCACCCCTTGCAGCACTGTCAGAGCCGCAGACCGGCTGAAAGTTGCTCTGTTTCACATGCAATTTTCAGACAGTACTGATTATTGCCATCACTAAGGTTGCCATGCCTTGATGCAAGACATTGTTGTTACAACCGGGCCAATGTCAGATACTGACACAGTTGTGGGGTAAAAATGACACCCAGATGGTTATAGCTGCTGTTAGACTGTTGTTCTATTACTGTCTAGTGTTGTAGGAAACACTGTACAGGCAAACTGTGTAAACAGAGTATCTAAGTGTCAGCTCCTGATATGTATCAAGAGCTTGACACAATCAGATTCCTTTATGAGATTTCTAAGCATTCAATCTGAGTTAAAACTGCTACTGCCTGTAAAGACACACTTTGACTTGGAGCAGATTGCTTCTAGTGAAGGTGCCTGACAGGTCTTTCTTTAGAGCAGCAAGAGCCTAGAGACATGAGAGAGGCAAAGCAGAGACAAGATTTGAACTCCCCAGTCAAATGACAAAAGGCAGATGACATTAATATTACAGGAGGCTTGGCAGCTCCTAAGTACATGACAGTGAGAGTGAGGGGCCCACATAAGCCCTGTCAGCCCACCCGCATTCTGCTCTGTCAGCACATCACACAAGAACAAAGTGGGCGACGTACAGATGTAGATTTGCTCAGAATAGAAGCGGCGGTTTGGTTTTGTTGAATTTGTTTCCCATAGCCCTCCCCCAATGCTTTGCTCAATGTGTTCTGTTGTTTTTGATGTGCAGACATGACTTGATCCTTGGTGCTGTTTGTTGTGTGAATATTTAAGGTGGATTCCCTTGAGAGCGCTTTACTGTGGGGCCCTCACCTGCTTTATCCCTGGATCTGTTTGTCTCCTGGTGAAAATCACTTGGGTTAAACTCTGTCATGCATTGTTTTAACAACTTTAAGGAGCTTTGTTTTCAAATATTTGTACAGGAAGCTTTAGTCAATGAACAACAACAAAGACATTGCAGGAAGAGTTAATGTGTCTAAGTCACACTAGCCTGGCTCCGCCCTCCTACGTACTTCCGCTCAATTTCATTTCGCTTTAGTACTTAGTCTGGGATCGCTGTATATTCTTAGGTTTCCAGAAATCAATTTTTGTAGGACCAATCAGCGAACAGAGGAGTGACTTGTTGTTTCCGGTCGGTTTGGCGCATGACATACTTCACGACCACACGTTAGCGATTGGCTATGGCAGATCCTGAGTGACTCTGGGCAGATCCAATAGTTTTAAACTTCAACAGAGTTCCCGCATACAAGGAAGTAAACGCTTGTCAATGGAGCGAGGCCAGACTCTCTGTACAAATGAAATGTACGAGAGTCTGGTAGAACCAGGCTAAAGTCACACCACTTTGCTGAGCTAACTTTACATTGCAGCTCAATTCTCGTGAGGTTTGTGAGTTTACAAACTCACTAAAATAAATCTTGACCTGCACCAAGCAAAGTACTCAGTCCAAACCCTGGTCTTACTGCCTCATTGTGTCCAATATGTCAGTTCTGAGTGTGTTTTACGTTTGAAGATCTAGTGACTGTTTTCCGTTACAAACTTAAACAACATGGAGCTGCTCTGATTGACTTAAACTTGATAAATCCAATCACCACCAGGTATTCATTTGAAGAACCTGTTCTTTTGCAAACACCTTCAACAGTAGCCCTCCAGATGAGTCTGTGGAACAGACTATTTTCTGTAGAGCAATTCTATATGTCAGTCTCAGGTTATTGGTGAGCCCCCTTTTAAAGTAGATGAAGAAAAAATTTTAATAAAAATAAAAATTGGGAAAATAAATGGGGATTTAAAATATGTATACTAAAAAAAACTAAAATCATTTATTGTTTAACACACTATTCATGTGTTTAAAGGGAAAGTGTATTTACAGTATTTCTGTGAAAGAGGAAACAACTCCTCACATCAGAGAGCACCTCTACAGAGGAGGAATCTTGGGGATAGAGGAATAAAACATGGCACAGAGCAGGTTCACAAATTGAGTTACCTCAGAGTTTAGAATAACTCCCTATGTAAGACAGAAAATCCAAAGTTTCTTTTTGCAGGTTTAAAATACTCTAAGTTTAAATTTAAACTGCTTCTTGAAAACAAGGTCAACCTTTTATACCAAAAAAACTATTTAAAAAAGCTCCTTGGTGGCAAAGCACCGGGGGTGGATGAGATACGCCCTTAGTACCTCAAGTCTCTGGATGTTGTGAGGCAGTCTTGGCTGACACGCCTCTACAACATCGTGTGGCGGTCAGGGACAGTACCTTTGGACTTGCAGGCCGGGGTGGTGGTCCCTCTTTTCAAGAAGGGGGACCAGAGGGTGTGTTCCAACTACAGAGGAATCACACTCCTCAGCCTCTGTGCCAGAGACAAGAATTTGCCCGATAGTCGAAACTTCGAATTCAGGGGGAACAATGCGGTTTTCATTCCGGTCGGATCAGGATGGGCGGCAACACTCGGCGACAAGCGGGTACCGAAGGTAAGGACCGGAGACTCAGGACCCGGTAACATTTTAGCCATGTTTGATTCAAGAACAAATATCATGCTATTGTAGTTAATCTTAAGTGTATGTCATAATCCAAACTAAAACTGTGTGTTGGCTTAAGTTAATTGTTCTTACACTGATCTTACATTAGGCAAATCCAAAATGGTCGACCAAAGACTATTTGAAGTGAAGCCATGAATAACATTTGTTTTACAAAAAGCAGTGTGTACATCTGCCTGAATTGTCCAACACTTTAACCCACTGTGCCTGAGCAGAAGGTGAAACACACACATAATGGCAGCACTTGAGCTCCATGACAGCTTTGGCATTTAAATGACAGAGTAATGTTTACAGCCGCTCCATGAGCATCGAAACTCTCCCTTTCCTCACAGTGTAAGTCCCACCTTGACAGAAAACCTCTGACAGCTTCATTCCTTTCCACACACAAGGAAAAAAACCAAGGCCAATGTAAAAGGAGTTACAATAATCAAACCTCGAAGTGATAAAAACACAAATAATTTTTTCTAAATTGTTTGAAGGGAGCACCGTACACAACATTTACATTTAGATTTTTACATTTAGTCATTTAGCAGACACTTTTATCCAAAGCGACTTACAAGTGAGGAAAACAATGGAAGCAATTTCAACAACACAAGGTAACAAAAAGCATAAGTGCACCAAAAACTAGTCAGTTAAAACCTAGCACAGTAATCAAAGCCAAGGATAAGATTTTCTTTTTTTGTGAATATTAATATATATATATATATATATATATATATATATATATATATATATATATATATTTTTTTTTTTGGGAAAAGGAATTGATAGAAAGGAAGTAGAATTCAGTGTTTGTCAGTCAGGTGTTGACGAAAAAGATGTGTTTTCAAGCATTTTTTAAAGATGGCAACAGAATCTGCTGATCTTGTAGCAGCATCTGGATCTCTCCACCAATGTGGAACAGATCCAGAGAAAGTGCGTGAGAGTGATTTTTTTCCTTTTTGGGATGGTACCACCAGACATTGTTCATTAGCAGATCACAGGGATCTGGTAGGAACATAGGTCTGTATCAGTGAGTGAAGATATGAGGGGGCGGAGCCAGTGGTGGTCTTGTAGGCCAAGAGCATAGTTTTGAACTTGATGCGGGCATCAACTAGCCTGGCTCCGCCCTCCTACGTACTTCCGCTCAATTTCATTTTGCTTTAGTACTTAGTCTGGGATCGCTGTATATTCTTAAGTTTCCAGAAATCAATTTTTTGTAGGACCAATCAGCGAACAGAGGGAGTGACTTGTTGTTTCCGGTCGGTTTCGGCGCATGACATACGTCACGACCACATGTTAGCGATTGGCTATGGCAGATCCTGAGTGACTCTGGGCAGATCCAATAGTTTTAAACTTAAACAGAGTTCCCGCATACAAGGAAGTAAACGCTTGTCAATGGATGAGGCCAGACTCTCTGTACAAATGAAATGTACGAGAGTCTGGTAGAACCAGGCTAGGCATCAACCGGGAGCCAGTGTAACCTAATGAGGAGAGGAGCCAGTGTAACCTAATGAGGATAGGAGTTACGCGCGCTCTCTTCGGTTCTTTAAAGATCATTCTTGCCGCTGCATTCTGAATCAGCTGCAGAGGTTTGGTTGTGCAGGCAGGGAGTCCAGCCAGAAGAGCATTGCAATAATCCAGTTTGGACAAGACAAGAGCCTGGACTAGGATTTGCGTAGAGTGCTCCGACTTTGATACCATCTAACTTTCCTAATGTTGTAGAGGATGAACCTACAGGACCTGGTGGTGCTGGCAACATGACTTGTGAAGTTTAGTTGATCATCAATTACCACTCCCAGATTTCTGGCAGTGCTGGACGGTGTAATAGTTGATGAGCCTAGTTGAATGGAGAGGTTGTGGCGGGTCTTTGGGTTGGCAGGAATCACTAGCAGTTCTGTTTTTCCAAGGTTCAGCTGCAGGTGATGGTCCTTCACCCAAAGTGAGATGTCACTCAGGCACGCCGAGACACGAGCAGAGACCGTCGGATCATCAGGTTGAAATGACAAGTGGAGTTGAGTGTCATCTGCAGCAGTGATAGGAAAAGCCATGCTTCTGAATGACAGAGCCAAAAGATGTCATGTATATGGAGAAGAGTAGCAGTCTAGGAGAATTTACTTCCTTCAGATTGAGACTTAATCTCAACTAAACATAATTAGTTCCCAGAACTATAATTCTGGGTGGTGCTCTGAGGAAAATAATTTAATATCAAATATTAGTTATTAATTTTAATAATTAATGTTCATATTAATTATTAATGAATCAATATTCACTACAGATGACTTGGATGTTGCCTTTGCCAGTCTCAGGGCTTCGATGACTGAGAGCAGTGCAGTTTCGTGGAATGTCCGCTCTTGAACCCAGACTAGTTCTGGTCCAGGAGCTTGTTCCGTGTGAGAAAGGAGGAGAGCTGGTTAAACACAACTCGCTCCAGAGCTTTGGCAGTAAAGGGAAGGAGGGAAACCGGTCTGTAGTTTTCTAACAGTGAAGGGTTGAGAGTGGGTTTCTTTAGTAGTGGTGTGATGCGGGCCTCTTTGAAGGCTGTGGGAATGACCCAGTGGAGAGAGATGAGTTGATGATGTGGGTTAGAGCAGGCATGACAGATGGAGAGATGACCTGAAGGAGATGTGTGGGGATTGGATCTAGCTGGCAGGTGGTAGGGTGGTTAGAACTAATGACCTTGGAAACGTCCGCTTCAGTTAGAGGAGAAAAAGAAGGGAGCAAACACGTATCAGGGGTGTGAAAGAGTTCAACAGGTGCTGGCGCAGAAAACTGACTGCTGATGGCAGTTGTTTTTACAAAAAGACATCAGCTGTTAAATCTGATGAAGGAGGGGGGGCAGGTGGACAAAGGAGGGAAGAGAAGGTTTTGAGTGCCTGAGTCAGGTGAGTTGATTAACTTAGAATGGTAGTAGTCAGTTTTTGCAGAGGTGACATCAGCAGAGAAATAAGAGAGGAGACACTGGTAGATAGAGAGGTCAGTGAGATCTTTTGACTTGCGCCATTTTCTCTCAGCTGACCGGAGGCTGGTGCGATGCTCGCATAGAACAATGGATAACCAGGGGGCAGATAAGGATGTACGGGCTGGTCTAGATGTAAGCGGGCATAAGTTGTTCAAGCAGGATGTAAGAGTGGAGCACAGAGTGTCAGTGGCAATGTTGGTGTTTAAGCGAGAGCTCCACAAGAGGGGAGCGCAGAAGAGACGGCAGAGGAAAAGCAGGGGAGACTGAGTGAATGCAGGTTGCGTCGGAAAGTGACCAGCGGTAAAACAGCATGGAACTCGAAGGAGCTGTTGTCACAAAAGGGTGCTAGCTGTTTGAACTTCCAGTCAGTAGGGATAAGTAGTCCGGTCCCTCCACCTCTTCCTGTGACTGTGGGAGAAAGTGTGATTATGGGAGAGGGCAGCGAGAGTGGCAGAGTCCTCTAGTTTGATCCATGTTTCTGTAAGTGCTACAACTGAAAGACCAGAATGTTGAACAAAAGCGGTAATGAAATCAGCTTTGTTCACAGCAGATTGACAGTTCCACAAGCCTATTGAGAAAGTAGAAGAGGCAGTTATGGACGGTGATATAACATGCAGATTGTTATGGTTGCATCTCCTTTGCGTGAAACAGATGAAAATGTCCGTGTAGAAATGACAGTAGGAATTTGAAAACACATTGAAGAAGAGCAGAAAAGACAATATTTAAGTAGAGGGGGAAAGTCAAAATAATAAAATATAAGTGCAAACAATTGGTACAAAAAAGTGCAATACTCAAGTGCAGGGACGGACTGGGAGTAAAAACGCCCCTGGACTTTGCCCGGCTCAAAGCAATCGGCGCATGGAAAGTCGACAACAACAACAACAATAACGCCTGGCATGAGTGTCACAAGACTTTAATTGTGGCTCATGATACTATACCATCCAAATTATAACAGTAGCACTGATGTTGACTAGATGTTGTGTTAAAAGCATATTATTCTAGATTTAACTTGAATACTCAAATATCTGACTTGGGGCGCTTAAAGTAATTTAAAGTTGAGCTGGAGTGGGTTTCTTTCTCTGCTCTTGGTCTAAGCTCAACCTGAATAAACAAATGATGGAATGGATTAAAAAAAAACAAAAAACATGTTTTATTTCAAGATAGCATGGAATAGATTGTATATTATATAATCTATTCTAATTTAAATTCTATTCTGTCTTCAAATTAATTTATTACTGAATAATCTTAATTAATTTATGCAGTAATTAATCTTACTGCACAAATAATACCTCATCTAAATGAAAATACACCATTACAAATGTAACTTCTGTATTCAAAATCTTCAAAGTTTGTAAGGATTAACTGTAATGTTAATCAACATTTTTAAAAGCAAAAGCACAACATATTTCTTAATATTAGCTACTGCATGTGGCATTTTACAGCTAAAATTTTGAAGTTTAGCTGTTTTACTACTGTAATCATTAAAAATTTAGCAACCTGAAAACATATCACTTCCTAACATCATCCCTAGCAAGTTACTCTCTTTCTCCTCTCATGCTCCATACTTACTTGCCCTGAATCTGGCTGTGGAACCAGCTCATCTTTCTGTCCCTCATCATCAACATGCTGCATAGCTGTCTGGCTCTCTCCTTCACTGTTGGTAATTTTTAACCTTGAGGTGCTGGTGCTGGCTGTGCTGCTAAAAATTTTGGTTAGTTTGCGACATTTAGCGGCTTCCCCGTCTAAATTCCGCAATTTTTTTTCTCTCACCTTCTTAGCCCCATGTTCTTTCTGTTTTTTACCCGCGACCGTGTTATGCATGATGATACTGTTTGCTTCTATTCTTCTTTTCTAACGTCTTTCCTGTTGCTTCCACTGCTTATTCTTCTTACTTGGCAGCCACGGCCAGTGCAGCTGGCATCCAACTTAAAGGTGCATTGCTCCCACCTACAGTACTGGAGTATATAACAGATTAGTGGGAGAAAAAAAGGTGATGTTGACTGCGTGAATGGTGGGTGGTGGGCCGGCCCGCCGGCCATCCTGGAGTACCGGTCGTTCTGTGATTCTCCAGATCACACAGATGGCCAGTCCGCCCCTGCTCAAGTGCTCTGTCGGTGTGTCCCTGCGCGGAGGAGTCGCATGCAGGTAGAGTCGATGGTCTTTACTCTCTTAGGTCTTCACGCAATGACAGCTGCCGCAGTGGTTCACACTTATATACCTGTCTGATTCAAGAATTGAATTCAGCAGGTCACGCCTCCAAAGGCCGTAAACAATTCAAACAAAACCAGGTGGCGAGCAGGTGAGAGAAAACGCCGGTGCACCACATGACAGAGTCGTAGTAATGCACAGCGCGGTTTCTCAGCAATAACACGGCACTAAGCTCAAAATGACAAGAATCACATACACTTACACAGTTCTGTAGGCTTCTGCTGCTAAGTTGCTTCTCCAACAAACGCCACTAACAAGTGCACCAGACAGAGAACCTAGTGGTTCTCTAAATTTTTAAAAACTAACTCAGAAAATATTCTCTTTAAGTATGTTTATAATAATTTACACATCAGACATTTTTAGCTTTATAAATATTTGCAATTTTCTGTGCTCTATGTATCAAATACTTAGCCTCTGCAGTTACATTCAGATTCACGTTTTTAATATTTATGTTCATCTTTTTTTCCATGGCTCCTTTCTGCAGCAGCCAAAAAAGTTAGGCTTGTATAATAACAATGTTGTCTGGCCAGCCATCTGAATTTTTTTACTACTCTACACAACAAATGAGTGTGGTCCTTGTCGAACTAAGTTTTATTCCTAGGAGAGGATGCAGATTAAATTGGACATTGAACTAATCAGGATTCAGGGACTGTAGCAAATACACACAGAATAAACTGCCTACTGCAATTAAAAAATAAAAAACACACAATCAATCAGAGAAACACAGGAACACAAAAACCCCACCCCATTTTAGATAAACAGGCAGGATTGAGCTGAGGAAATCGGTCTGACTAGTCAGGCTATTAAAGAGAATGACTGTCACAGAACAAACCTGGGTCCAGTCTGTTCACATACTCCAGCATCAACTGCAAACAATGCACTCCAAACAACATCTTCCTCTATTTACTGTAACACATTAAGTAAAGCACTCCATTTTTGCCTCCAAGTGCCCTCTTGAGACAAACATGTTGATATGTTGATGCTATTTACTTTGCTCTTTAAAGCAAAGAGTTTTTTAAGTGTTTGCAAAACAAATGTTCAACTTTTGTTTATATAGCAGTACGTTCAAAATAAAAGTATGCAATACACAATCAATACACAATTTTTTAATTCATTATTAATTTTTTTGTATCACAATTAATTACAGAACTTTGTGCGATTAATTGTGATGAAATTCTTTAATCGTTGCCCAGCACTACTAAAAATATTTACAAAAAAACAATGTTTCATGTCTTTATTGAACACACTCATTCAAAATTCAAAATGGCAGTGGAATAAGTAAGTGAACCCTTAAAATTAATAACTGGTTGACCCCCACCTTGGCAATAACCTCAACCAGGCACTTCCTGTAGCTGAGGATCAGACCTGCACATCGTTGAGGAGGAATCTTAGCCCAATCTTCCTGTCAGAATGACTTTAGCTCTGTCATATTATGTGTTTGGCCCTCTTCAAGTCAATCCATAGCATCTCTATTGGGTTTAGGTCTGGGCTCTGACTTGGTCACTCCAAAAATTGGATTTTGTTTTTCTAAAGCCATTCTGTTGTGGACTTGCTACTGTGTTTAGCGTCATTGTCCTGTTGCATCACCCATCTTCTACACAGTTTCCGCTGACGTACAGACATCCTCACATTATCAGTCTGTCAGGATTAGTAATAGGACTTCAGCCAGTATCATCACAAATATTGGTTTGTGAAAGGAAAGGAGAACGCATCAGCCATTGTTCATCCGAGAGATATGTGTCCACATAAGTGAAGACCTCACTTGGACACCTCACATCATGCAGCTATTCAAGAAGGCCCAGCAGTGACTGTATTTTAGGAAGGGGCTGAGGAGTTTTGGTATGTCGCTTAAGATCCTCGGCAACTTCTACAGCTGCGTGACGGAGAGTGTCTTGACCAAATGCATCACTGTGTGGTACGGCAGCACTACTAGTGCAGAATATATAAATATATATATATATATATACAGTTTATATATATATATATATATATATATATATATATATATATATATATATATATATATATATATATATATAATATTAATATATTCATAATAATAAATTATTATTTATTATTATTACAACCATCCATCTTCTACCGCTTCTACCGGGCACGGGTCGCGGGGGCAGAAGTCTAAGCAGAGAGGCCCAGACTTCCCTATCCCCAGACACTTCCTCCAGCTCTTCCGGGGGGATACCAAGCATTCCCAGGCCAGCCGAGAGACATAGTCCCTCTAGCGTGTCCTAGGTCTTCCTCGGGGTCTCCTCCCGGTGGGACATGCCCGGAACACCTCCCTAGGGAGGTGTCCAGGAGGCATCCGAAACAGATGCCCGAGCCACCTCAGCTGGCTCCTCTCGATGTGGAGGAGCAGCGGCTCTACTTTGAGCTCCTCCTGAGTGACCGAGCTCCTCACCCTACCTCTAAGGGAGCGCCCCGCCAGAGAAAGCACTTTTCGGCCGCTTGTATCCGGGATCTCGTTCTTTCGGTCATGACCCAAAACTCATGACCATAGGTGAGAGTAGGAACGTAGATCGACCGGTAAATCGAGAGCTTTGCCTTACAGCTCAGCTCCTTCTTCACCAAGACAGACCGGTACATCGACCGCATCACTGCAGAAGCTGCACCAATTCGTAGGTCAATCTCACGTTTCCTCCTTGCCTCACTCGTGAACAAGACTCCAGGATACTTGAACTCCTCCACTTGAGGCAGGAACTCTCCACCAACCTGAAGGGGACAAGCCACCCTTTTCTGACTGAGAACCATGGTCTCAGACTTGGAGGTGCTGATCCTCATCCCAGCCGTTTCACACTCGTTTGCAAATCGTCCCAGTGCACACTGAAGGTCCAGGCTTGATGGAGCCAGCAAGACAACATCATCTGCAAAAAGCAGAGACGAGATCCTGTGGTCCCCAAACCAGACTCCCTCCGGCCCCTGGCTGTGCCTAGAAATCCTGTCCATAAAGATGAACCGGACCGGTGACAAAGGGCAGCCTTGCCAGAGTCCAACATGCACTGGGAACAGGTCTGACTTACTGCCAGCAATGCGAACCAAGCTCCTGCTCCGGTTGTACAGAGACTGGACAGCACATAGCAAAGGGCCCCGGACCCCATACTCCCAGAGCACCCACCACAGGGCGCCACAAGAGACACAGTCGATTGCTGCCACAACAGGCACTGGAGACTTTACGGCCACAGCTTCGAGTGGCCGCATCGTTAAAGGAGGTGGAGAACATGGTCCACTCAGACTCAATGTCTCCAAC
This sequence comes from Neodontobutis hainanensis, assembly GCA_024349245.1. Classification (NCBI taxonomy): domain Eukaryota; kingdom Metazoa; phylum Chordata; class Actinopteri; order Gobiiformes; family Odontobutidae; genus Neodontobutis; species Neodontobutis hainanensis. The sequence continues at coordinate 144,790 of JALDNG010000375.1, read as the reverse complement.
CTCCCTCAGGATCTGGTCGAAGCTCTGCCAGAGGTGGGAGTTAAAGATCTTTTTGACAGGGAGCTCTGCCAAACGTAATGTTTGGGCCTGCCGAGTCTGTCCACACTTCTCCCCCGACCTTGGATCCAACTCACCACCAGGTGGTGATCAGTTGACAGCACCACCTCTCTCTTCACCCGAGTGTCCAAGACATACGGCCGGAGGTCAGGTGAAACAACTACAAAGTCAATCATCATCTCAATCAATCTCCAGCCTAGAGTGTCCTGGTGCTACATGCACTGGAGGACACCCTTATGCTTGAACACGGTGTTCGTTATGGACAAACTGTGACTAGCACAGACGTCCAATAACAGAACATTGCTCGGATTCAGATCCAGGGGGGCCGTTTCCCCCAATCACGCCCCTCCAGATGTCACTGTCGCTGCCCACGTGAGCGCTGAAGTCCCCCAGTAGAACGACAGAGTCCCCGGTCGGAGCACTTTCCAGCACCCTTATTATTATTATTATTATTATGAACACCATAATAATATATGTAATATATATATATATATACATATATATATATATATATATATATATATATATATATATATATATATATATATATATATATATATATATATATATTGGCTGAGGGGGTTCAGATCTATGCAGAACAGCAGTGGGGACAGAGCATCTCCTTGGTATATGCCACATTTGATGGATACTTGTGCAAGTGGCTTGCCATTGGCCTCAAGGGTGGTTTTCCACAGCCTCATCAAATTTGCAATGAAGTGTCTTAGAGTCCTGTTGATGTTGTACATCTCCAAGCATTCAGTGATCCATGTGTGTGGCAAAGAAACCTCTGGTGTCATCAAGTTGCTCTGGTTCCCCAACACCTGACACAGACCTTGTTTGGCCGGTCGCCGTCTGATCCAGCTTCTCATAGCATTTATTGTCTCTCATCATTTTTATGAGGTAGGCAGTAGCGCAAAGGGTCTTGCCTAAGGACCCCCAATGGATAGAGCATCGAGGATTCGAACCCGGGTCCCCCGTGTGAAAAGTCCTGTCCTTACCAGCTTAGCTATCCAGCCGCTTGACTGGCTATGGATACCAACTCAGGAATGGGGCCACCATCAGTCACCTCCTCTACATGGATGACATCAAGCTATACGCTAAGAGCGAGCGGGACATTGACTCACTGATCCACACCACCAGGATCTACAGCTCTGACATTGGGATGTCATTCGGGCTTGAGAAGTGTAGTTGAATGGTGACAAAGAGAGGGAAGGTAGTCCACACAGAAGGGGTCTCACTACCAGAAGGAACAATAGCAGACATTGAGGATGGTTACAAGTACCTTGGAATACCACAGGCAAATGGCAACCTTGAAGAGGTAACAAGGAAAACAGTAACTGCCAAATACCTCCAACGAGTAAGGCAAGTCTTAAGAAGTCAGCTCAATGGCAAGAACCAGGCACGGGGAATAAACAGCTACACCCTGCCAGTGATAAGATACCCTGCGGGAATAATAAGGTGGCCATAGGAAGAGATACAGACCACAGACGTTAAGACACGAAAGCTCCTCACCATGCATGGAGGGTTCCATCCCAAATCCAGCACCCTGAGACTGTACGCTAGCCGTAAATAAGGCGGCCGTGGACTAGTGAGTGTGAGAGCCACTATCCAGGATGAAACATCCAAGATCCACAAGTACATCACAGATAAGGCCCCGACAGATGACGTGCTCAGTGAATGTCTCAGGCAATGGGGAGCAGCGGAAGAGGAGCTGGAGGAGGGACCATCAGGGAGGACAAACCCCTACATGGGGATGTACCACCGGAACATAACTGAAGTGGCTGATATCAAGAAATCCTACCAATGGCTAGAACGGGCCGGACTGAAGGACAGCACAGAGGCACTCATCATGGCTGCAAAGGGACAAGCCCTGAGCACCAGAGCAATAGAGGCCCAGATCTACCACACCAGACAAGACCCAAGGTGTAGGCTGTGCAAACAGGACCCTGAAACAATCCAACACTTAACTGCAGGGTGTAAGATGCTGGCAGGGAAAGCATACATGGAATGCCATAACCAAGTGGCTGGCATAGTGTACAGGAACATCTGCACGGAGTACGGACTGGAAACCCCAAGGTCAAAATGGGAAACACCTCCAAAGGTGGTAGAGCCAAGATCCTGTGGGACTTCCAGATTCAGACTGAAAGAATGGTAATGGCAAACCAACCAGACATTGTGGTGGTGGACAAACAGCAGAGGAAAGCCGTTGTGGTTGATGTGGCAATACCAAGTGATTGCAACATCAGAAAAAAGGAACATGAGAAACTAGTCAAATACCAAGGGCTCAGAGAAGAGCAAGAAAATACTTGGAAGGTGAAGGCGACAGTGGTGCCCGTGGTCATCGGAGCACTCGGGGCAGTAACCCCCAAACTGGAAGAGTGGCTACAGCAGATCCCTGGAAGAACACCAGACATCTCGGTCCAGAAAAGTGCAGTACTAGGAACAGCAAAGATACTGCGCAGAACCCTCAAGCTCCCAGGACTCTGGTAGAGGACCCGAGCTCGAAGGATGAGACCACCTGCGGAGGGTGAAGGACAAAGTTGTTTTTTTTTTATATATATATCTTGACAGATCCTTGCATCTCTCATCCAGTATTGCACTGACATTTCTGTATTCTGAGTCATGTGGAAGAATTGTCAAAAGGTCGGTAGGAAAAGGTAAATGAACTGTATAAAACAGGAAAGGAATATAAAAAAATAGCAGTGTTCAAACTCTAATTAAAAGTGGAAAATTAGGGATTCTGTGGAAACCAAACTCTGGTCCGGTAGACCAACAAAAGTTTCAGCCTTAATTGCCAGGAAAATTGGTTGAGATGCAAAGGAAAACCCACAAATAACCTCAGCTGAAATACAGGGCTCTCTGAGTTTGTAAACTCACAAAAATCACTCAATTAGATACATGGTTTACTCACTTTGGCATGGCATTTGTCTGCTTTTCCAAACTGGCAGTCTGTTGACAACAACTACTGCATCAAAAAATATACCAATACCCTGACAAAATATTGGACTAACACAAACTCAATCAATCAGTAACTGACAGATTGATGCCGGTCATTTTACGACCATGTGTTTTTTTGTGTTGTCTTGTGTTGCCTTCAGATTCCTCCTCCTATCAGATTCCTAATGCTGTGTTGTATAAATCTGATAAGTATTCATGTGTTTTGGCTGTGCCCTCACACAGACTAATCCGTCAGCAAGAAGCAGTCCGGCCGTGGGCTTCCGGCAAGTGCTGCACTCTGACAACTAGACCTCTATTGTCTCGATTAGCAATATACTGGCGTTGGCCCTGCAGCGGGGGTGGAGGGGCCTAGTGGGGCCAACCGGGCTGGGAATGGTGCCACAGATGAACAAGGACAAAGTACACTGTCTAGTTTGATTATGCTGACACAGCATTGCTGGTGCAAATCCTCCAGTTGCATGTAGGATTTGATGAAACCAGGAATGTTTTGAACAGGTTAATCTAGATTAGTGAAACCTAAAGGGACTTTTAACGGGGACGAGGAGATGTCGGCTTGGGGGCTAGAGTTTGGACATTGTAATGACGCCAAAGCTGTTGTGTCACGTGTGGACTTACTCGGTAGTCAGCGGGTGCTGGCCCGGTTTGGTGTGGTCGATATCAGTGGTCTGAGAAGAGCATCCTGAATGTTCTCCAGAAAGTTCGTCACTTACTGATGAAGCGCTCCACACACCAGGGAGGCCGTCACATGCAAGTCTCTTCCAGAAGGGGTCGCCGTGCGCCCGGGGAAGAGAACAAAAGCGCCTAGTTGCTGTCCAAACCAGCACCGCCTCTCCTCGGTTGTACCGTGAAAAAGTTTAAGTTTGTGTAAGTTATTTCAAGGTCCATGAAAGAGTTCTCTGCTGTTGCTTTGCTGGTTAAAAACTTCTTGAGCACGGTCAAGCTAACTCGTTAGCAGGCACGAAGTCTTTTAAAAATTAAAATGGCCAAAATAACTTCCATCTGGTAACAGACTTGCAGAAAGTACTTCGAGCAGTTGTTTGAGAGAAGGAAAACTTAGCGTAGCACGCTAGGCTTTCAGACTTTGAACAAAGAAAGTTTACTCATTTCCACAAGGCCCAAGCTTGTAATGGTTGCGGAGGCGAGGCGGTCCTAATGGACCGTCCGCCAGAAGACCGCAGGTTCAGATCGAAGAGAAGGGAAGCGAAGGGAAGAAGGGCAGATTCTCTGACAGTGCGCCAGTTTTATCACCTTCAGAATGGGGGTGTGTCTTACAGAGAAATGCGTCGCTTTGGGAAGTTTAACTAAAGTTTAAATGTTTAAACTAAGTTTCAAAACATTCCTTGCGTCGCAATTTCTCTTGGTTTTTCATAAACACGCAAAACACTTGTACTGCAAAGATATACAGAGAATGCATTTGTCAGGATATTATGGAAACATTCATTACGTTTCCTTAAAACAGAACACAAACTGCAAACAAAAGTAGGATGAGGAGTTCTCGTCACAACTGCGTCCTGGAAAAGAACAGCATAAACAACAGTACACAATAACTCTTATTAAAATGGAATGTCCTTTAGGGAAAAGTCATAGTTCTTTGTCCATTCAACCACAAGGGGACAGTGTCTGATCATCAGAAGTTCCGGGGTTTCTGGTGTGATCAAACAAACCTTTATCTCCAGAGGTATGACCTGTTTGACAGCGGCGCCAGGGGCCTGTGATCTGTTGGTGTTGAATGGCCTGAGATGTGTCCTTAGGATGGCTAAAAAAAGTTCTGGTTAAAGCTGAATCAACAACTTTATCTTCTAGAATTTATGGTCCTTCGACATGGTGCCAGGACGTGGTAGTGGTCCTGAGTCACCTTTGACCTGGTGACTGGCAGACCCAAGTTCCACTTCTTATGAAAGCAGAAACAAAATCATTAATAACATTTCCAGTCCTTTACAAAATACTTTGGCCGTCCTTTTATCTCAAAGAAAATTATGTTAACCAAGTCTTCTTCCAGGCTTCAGATTCAAGCCTGTCTCTGAAGATGGTGAAAACAAACAGTTGTTAATCCTAAAGACTTCTTAGTCTTATAACAGATGTTACTGTGTGAGTGGAATTCTGGAAACTGATCTGCTACAACACACAGTTCAATATTTGCTGTTTGATTCTCACCACCCACTGCAGCACAAGCTGGGAGTCATCAGGACTCTTCAGCACAGAGCACAAGAGGTGCCCACAACCTCAGAAGGTAAACGGAAGAAAGAACAACACATCCGTAAAGTCCTGAGAGACTGTGGATTTCCCAGAAGGACTTTCAACAAAAAACAACTAAACCAAGAAGAACCAGAAACCAAACAGACAGGACCCGGGGACAAAAGGGAAGGGTGTGGTTATACCTTAGGTGTCTGGTTTATCTGAAAAACCTAAAAGTATTTTCTACAAAAACAATATTCCAGTCCACTTTAAAACAGGGAACACGCTGCGTCAAAAACTGGTCCATCCTAAAGACAAGATCCCCTGGCACAAACAGTAATAAAAACAGTAATGTAGTTTATGCAGTTCAGTGAAGAGTGCAGTGACAGTTATGTCGGTGAAACTAAACAACACCTTCACAAGAGGATGTATCAGCACAGAAGAGCCAATCCTGGAGGACCTGAGTCTGCAGTCCACCTCCACCTCAAAGAGAAAGGACATTCCTTTGAGGACATCAATGTCCAAATTTTGGCCAGAGAGGCCAGATGGTTTGAGAAAGGGGTGAAGGAAGCCATTTTTGTGAAAATGTTGTGAACAGAGGAGGTGCCCTCAGATTCATGTTGCCTAGTATTTATAACAGTGTTCTCAAACCTAAAACAAAAGAGCTTCACCCTAGAACAACAAACACAGCAGCTGAATAGAACAGTGGGGTGGAAGGGGGATATAGTGCAAGGGGGTATAGTGCAGGGTCAGACAGATGTAAACATGGGAGACTCTTGGTATGGGCTCGATGTTTTGATAAACATTTCCAAGGCCTCTGTGGTGGCGGTCAACGGCAGTCTTTTGGAGTGAGAGACAGTGGCCTTGGCTGGGAACGGAAAGTCTCATTTGGATAAGATATGACCCAGCTGCCCGCTAGACTTCTAAACGAGGGAAAGGGTGGGGTGGTGGGGTTAGGGGGTGGGGGTGGTACTGAAACAGCAGAAAGTTTATTTTGGTTAATATATTTTGATCTACGGTAATTTTCTCCGGATCATGATCAATCAGTTCTGGTCCTCAGCGTCAGTTGCGTGCGTCCATGTCGTGGAGTAACCTTGATGTATCCTTCATGGTCAGAACAGAAACACTACGTAGAAGCTCACTGATCAGTCTCTCGATGATGTCCACTCTTTTCTGAGTTTCCTCAGATCGGGCTAAGATGTTGCGAATCAGCTCTTCGATTTGTGTGCTCCATTGATGTAACCCCTTCACATCAGTTAAGCCGCACAGTAGCTCTCCGGTCTGTCTCTCGGTATTATGAACTCTTTTCTGTATGTCCACATTCCGCGCTGAGAGGTCTCGGGTCAGCTTCTCGGATTGTGCATCTCTATGATGTATCCCTTTCCAACTGTCACCCACTTCACCAAAGCACTTTTTAATTTCAGCAGAAAGCGGCTGGGTAAATTTAAAGGCAGCTGTCTTACCAATTTTCCGATAGTTGAAGGCATTCCCCAGAACAATGAGCAGGAATCCCGCTATCATAAATCCAAACATATATAAATCTTCGATGTCCTCCACGGACAAGGATTCCAAACACAGAACCTGCCAGTTCTTCCAGGCATCCTGTGTATAGCCTGCCACATGGGTCCCGCCGCCAGGGCATATGGGTTCCCCCAGAGCACCCTTTTTTTGTGAAAAAATTGGGTCAATAGAGCTCAGAGACCAGGTAACAAGATCCATGTTGATTCTTAGTAGTCCAGTAGGCAGAAGGGTCAAGAAATAACTGAGGAAAGTGACGGCACAAGACACGAGACGAGACAGATCTTTCCTTTAGTTATTCATTTCTGTTTGCTCCCATTCCTGCTCAGGTCATGTCAGTCCTGCTTATGCCATGTCCTTCATACTAAACTAAACACATAACTAGCCTTGGACTACATTCTGAACCTAGTCATTGGGGGGCGTGAATGATGTATGCCTCCTACAACTGCACATACAGCATGATATAAAATGTTTTGTATTGTTTCCTCTTTTGCAAGCAAAACCTCTCTGTACCAGTGTCTACATTTGTGAGTTGTTTCATTCTTGCAAGAATTAAAACCGGACTATTTATTCCAAATTAAATGCTGTCTCCATCGTCTCGCTCATTGATCTGAACTAAAAATAATTTTAACATACCTTGCAATGCTACAGATGTACCTGTGTGTATAGTTTTGCTTCATACATACAATGGATGCTTATTAAAGACACAATTTAAATGTGCAGCTGTGTTGGTCTGGAACAAAACAATTCATAGAGATTGGTGCCATTCTCTGATTCTGGAGACAGTAGCTGGTTACGTCCAAAAAAACAACAACACAGGGGATGAAACTCACAATAGTAAGAATTACTAATTGTTTCGCTGCTGTTTCATGGTTTGAAGTTACCAAAGCTGCCGTGTGATTTGTTTACAAATGCTGTTGCGCAGTGCAGTTAATGCAAAGACCTTGTCGTCAAACTGTTTGGACAAAGCGTGAATACTAACAAAACCTAATACCTCTCAAAATTGTGATTAAGACCTTTTAAGGGTCTTCGTTTTCACAAAATTGGTTTATCAACATTTAATACTTTTTAACACTCCCCATACACCCTGTGTTGTATAAATCAGAGTAAAAAGTCAAAATGAATGTTACATTGCGATAAAATGAATGTCAATCTTAATGTTATAGCTTTGGCTATATTTACTCAATATAGATAATGATCAGCGAGGCACAAAATGAAGCATGAGCAGCTATACTTCACTCTATTTTCTGCTCAAGCAGATTGAGGAGTGAGGATAAGTAAATTAACATTTAAGTTTTCAGATTCTGTGACGGTTCTGCTCACATTACGCACATTTTCTCGTCTGAGCGGACCGCAGAGAATAAACTGTAGAACAAAGCTGAAGGACGCTGCTGTAAACGGCCGCAATAAACCTAAACAAGTTCTGCCGAAGTGATATAAACATTACGTTTACTTCAATGTAACACCTCCTATAACCATTTCAAAATAAAGCAGCAGCTGTAAGCACTTTAATTTGTGTGTTAGAGCTGAACTTTAATTTGAGTGTTAGAGCTGAACTAATAAAAAAAACTACACTACTACACTGCAGGCTGTTGGAGGACAGTTGTGCTCATAATTTTACATACAGTTTTCTGGGTACTGCACATTGGGTACAAGAGAGGTTCTTCTCGTTGCTGCAGCACCATTAATCAGCTCTTTCGGTAAGTACTGGTGTCTAGAATAACTTAATATATTTGTTAATACATAAGTAATTGTTACTTGAAATGTTAAAAAGTGCTTTTGTTTACACAGGGTGATGAATTGCTGTGAAATAATTTACTAATGTGCTTGCATAAACTTAAACTTCAACTTTGCCATTATTGTTGCTATCTAATGAATTCAGCACCATCATGTATGTTAGCATTTGTCTGTCTGAAATATTTTTTGTTGGCCAAAATTAAGGAAGTGTAACCTTTGGTGTAAATGTGAGGGGCAGGTGTGTTTATTATTGTAGTGCGCTGAAGCAGCTCACTGCTAAACAGACGGTGAGGTCCACATGGACGTCAACAGTCCGGGGCCAATATCTGAGATGGAGCTAAGGACCTGAGCCACACTTAAGATGCAGCAGCAAACTCTTTACATCCCAGCCATGTATCATTCATGTCCTGCATCCATATGTGCAAATGTAAGTTTGATCACTGTCCCAGAGCAGACGGAGATGTTTCTGGATGGTGTTCAGATTTGTCATCTTCTTTGATTGATACAGCTTTAACTCTCTTTTGTGGAAGACAGTGGACTGTGTCACAGACAGTGAATTCTGGAAGAGTTGCTCTCAGAATCTTTTGGTGATATAATGTGCTGTAGATGGAGGGATATGTTGTTTCACGGTACCAAAATTTGGTACCAATATCAGTGAAAATCCATGTTTCTTGTGTGACGGTACTGGGGTTCCTTTTATTGTGAAGCTGCTTGCACTTGTATGTCTTCCTGTTTGCCAGGATGCTGGGGGGAGTGGCTTCTCTCAATCAAGGAATCGGTTCCACCTGTTATGGACTATAAACAGCTGTGAACCTGACTGCTTGAGAGCGCTGCAACATTTGACTGCTGACCAGGCCACCAGCTGACTCCACTTTATTTTAGTTGTTTATCTACACATCTACACATCCACACACCACATGCACCTACAACATCACCCTCATGGCTGACTTACACATTCACGTTATTTTCATTTAAATAAATGTGAATTGGAACATTGCTCCATTGTGTGATCTCCCTCTTTGTTGCTGCTCTTGAGCCAGAGTAGTAACAAATGGGGGCTCGTCCGGGAGATCTCTTTCGCAAAAAACAACCCGGTTCTAGGGGTAAGTGATTCCATTTCCTTGTTGTTTAATTGGGTAGTATTTTGTTAAATCTTTGTTTGGTAAATTAAAAAATTGGGGGAGATCACATAAGTTTGAAGTTATATTAGTTTTAGAAGTGAACATTTGTTAGGGATTTGTAGTGTGTATTTGGTTTGGAGCAGTTTGGGGGTAGCTATGGGTTGCCGCAGATTTTGTGCAGACCTCAGTTGTGTAAAAGTCTGATTTTTGTTTTGGTAAATATTTTTTGAGCATTGGACAGGATTGGGGGTTTCTCTGGTAGGCTGCAGGAGCTTTTTCCCCTGGGATTCGCAGATTTTTTTTGCATTAGTGCATTAGTGTGGAAGTAAGTGCGGGTTGCAGCATCCATTTCCCTTTTTCCCTACGTCGGCTCGGGAGCGCGCCGTGGCTAATGTATTTTACTGTGCCAGCGGTATACATGGGGTAGACAAGCTACCCCCAGCGCATAAAAACCCACCGCCAGGTAGTTAGCGGGAAATTTCCCCAATCCATTGTCCATTGTTGTATTTAAATCATTATGGCTTCAGTGGAAAGTTTTATTCAGTCGCCATCAGAAGAGCTGTTAAGTAGTTGCACTAGGGACCAACTTCTGCAGCTCGTCAACCATTACGCTGTTGATATTGGAGACAGGAAATTGAAAGATGAAATTAAGTTATGTTTGAGGTCTGTTTTAGTACATAGTGGAATTTTGCCAGGGAAAAATAATGTAACTGGTACAGTTTTAAGTGAAATTAATTCTGATACTTTAACGTTTGAACAAAAGAGAGAGTTACTTGTGTTAGAAATGGAGAAAGAGAAGGTGGCCATGGAGCAAATGAGGATTGCACTCGAGAGGGAAAGATTGCAGTTTGAGAAGGAAAGGGTCAACTCTTTTAATTCCCCTCAGGAAAAAAAGTTTGATTTGGTGTCCAATTTGTGGCTTGTTCCCAGGTTTGAAGAGAGTGATCCTGACACATTTTTTTTCACTTTTTGAGCGAGTAGCAAACTCAAGGGGTTGGCCAGATGAAGAACGGGTTGTAATGTTGCAGTCAGTCCTTACAGGGAAGGCTCAAGCAGCTTATTCTGCTCTAAGGGACCATGAGAGTCAGGTCTACAAAACTGTCAAAGAGGCTGTATTAAAAGCTTATGAGTTAATTCCAGAGGCCTATAGACAGCGATTTAGATCATGGAGGAAGGCTGAAAAACAGTCACATGTTGAGTTTGCGAGGGATCTGACTAAACAATTCAATAGGTGGTGCTCTGCCTTGGATGTTATAAGTTATGAGGACCTTTGTGATTTGATAGTGCTCGAACAATTCATTGACTGTGTCCCACCGGAAGTTGCTACTCACATTGTTGAGCGAGGAGTAGGTACTGTTTCAGAAGCAGCTGTCATTGCAGATGAATATGTTTTGGCTCACAAGAAGAATAGGAAAGCAGATTTTGGTTCAGCTAGATCTGTGAATCACAAACTTCACAGGGCTGAGTCTTCCAGACCAAGTCGTTTTTCTAAGTTCTCTAGTTTTGATCAAATGTGTAACTATTGCCATGAAAAGGGTCATTGGAAGTTAGATTGTCCTTTATTACGAAACAAAGGTGGCCAGTTTAGTGGAAAAAATGTGAAGCCTGCATTATTTACAGCACTAGCAAGGAAAGAACAGGGTTTAGCTTCAGATGCTACAATTAAACAGTACTCAGGTTTTGAAGCTTTTGTTTCAGATGGGTCTGTGTCTTTAAGTGGCGATGGTAGGAAAGTACCAGTAAAAATATTGAGGGATACAGGAGCTACGGATTCGTTCATTCATGCCGCAGTGTTGCCATTTTCGGAGGAAACGGATACGGGGGACTGTGTGATAGTCCGAGGTGTCAGTTTGGTCCCACTGAGTGCTGCTTTGCATAAAGTTTTTTTATCTTGTGGTCTGGTAGAGGGAGATGTCCACATTGCCGTTAGGCCAGCGCTACCAATGAAGGGCATTGAGGTAATCTTGGGTAATGATTTGGCTGGGGATAAAGTTTGGGCTACTGGATGTCCTGAAAAAGTTTCAGTTCAAGCAAAAGAACCAGATGACTGTGAACAGAACTTTCCAGATGTGTTCACAGCTTGTGCTGTGACCAGGGCCGCTGCAAAGGCTAAGTCTGATACTTTTATCAAAGGGAATGATGGGGACTGCAAAGTTCAAATTTATTTACCTGAGTTTTTGCCTATTTCTCAGCAGGATTTGCCAACCGAACAAAAAGCAGATGTGTCTTTAAGAGAGCTGTTTGACCGGGTACAACCTGCTTCTGAGCTTCAAGGTTCAGCATCTGGGGATTTTCCTACAGGACAAGGTATTGGTTAGAAAGTGGGTTCCCCAAGGCATCAACCTTTTGGGAGACCCAATGTTTCAAATTGTTGTGCCTACAAAATTTAGGGAAAAAGTGTTAGCTGGTGCCCACGACAAAACTGGTCATTTAGGAGTTAGGAAAACATATAGTCATATACTTCGTTATTTCTTTTGGCCTCGTCTTAAATGTGACGTTGCAGCTTATATTAAGACCTGCCATATATGTCAAATCACAGGCAAACCAAACCAGGCAATTAAACCGGCACTGCTTCAGCCAATACCTGTTGTTGGAAATCCATTTGAACACTTGATAATTGACTGTGTGGGGCCTTTGCCAAAATCTAAGGCAGGTTCACAGTACTTGCTTACTATAATGTGTTTGGTTACTCGGTATCCAGCTGCATATGCACTGTGTAATATAACTGCTAAGGCAATTGTTAAAGTGCTAACTCATTTCATAGCCATATTTGGGATACCAAAGGTTATTCAAAGTGACCAAGGGTCCAATTTTTCATCTCACCTTTTTGCCCGAGTCTTACAGCAACTTAACATTACACATAATCAGGCTTCAGCTTATCATCCACAGAGCCAAGGAGCTCTAGAAAGATTTCATCAGACGCTCAAGTCGCTGTTGCGTGCGTATTGTACAGAGTTAAGTAAAGATTGGGAAGAGGGTTTACCATGGTTGCTTTTAGCAGCAAGAGAGGTTTGCCAGGAGAGTACTGGGTTTAGTCCAAATGACTTAGTCTTTGGACATAAAGTCAGAGGTCCTTTAGCAGTACTGCAGGAGGGTTGGACCTCAGAGGAACCTCCTGATAATCTGTTGGTTTATGTCAATGGTTTTCGTCATCGTCTCTACATAGCAGGACAGTTGGCAAAACAAAATTTGTCTAAAGCTCAGAACAGAATGAAAAATTTGTATGATAAACACTCAGTTCAGTGAGGGGGACCAAGTCTTGGCTTTGTTGCCTATTGTTGTGTCGCCATTTCAGGCAAAGTTTCATGGCCCTTAAACTGTGGTGAAGCAGCTCTCAGAACTTAATTATTTGATTGCAACTCCTGACAGAAGGAATGGGCGGCAACTTTGTCATATAAATCTTCTAAAACCCTATTTTGTTCATGAGTCTTTGCCGTGCACATCTAAGACTTTGGTGAGTGGTACCGTATTGATTGCCTGTGAAGTGCATCAGTCATATTCTCATGGGGTAGAGGAAGTGGCAATGCCAAATGAAGTTGTACTTGGGGGGTGGTTAAAAAAATCAGAAACTCTGGAGAAATTGGATGTATTGCTTTCCCATTTGCAAAGTGAAAAAGCTGTACAGTTGGTGTCATTACTTGGGGATTATCCATCTTTGTTTGGAGACACACCCACTAGGACTAATTTAACAGAGCATGATATAGATGTGGGTGATGCTAAACCAATCCGTCAAAGATTTTTCCGTGTCTCTCAAGAGAAGCGAAGGGTTATTGATAAAGAAGTGAATTATATGCTAAATAATAATCTGGCTGTTCCTTCTTTTTCCAGTTGGGCATCCCCGTGTTTGATTGTGCAGAAATCAGACAAGTCTCCACGGATGTGTACGGATTTTCGCAAAGTGAATGCGGTAACAAAACCTGACTCGTATCCATTGCCCCGTGTGGAAGACTGTGTTCAATCAATCAATCAATAATTTATTTATATAGCGCCTTCCAACAACCACAGATTGAACCAAGGTGCTTAACAACATTAATAAAAAATAAACATATTTACAAATGGGTTAAAAAACACATTTACACAATAAAACATAGCAGTGCCATTAAGTGCAAAAAGCCATTTTAAATAAATAGGTTTTAAGTTTGGCTTTAAACAGAGGCCGGTCAGTGATGGAACGTAACTCAGTTCCAGAGTTTAGGACCGGCCACTGCAAAAGAACGATCACCCCACTGTTTGTACCGGGACCGGGGCACCTTCAGCAGATGTTGCCCAGCAGAACGTAGAGCTCTGCTGGGTTGGTGAGGGGTCAGAATCTCACACAAATAAGAAGGTGCAAGGCCTGTGAGTGCATTAAAAACAAACATTAAGATTTTAAAATGAATTCTAAACTGGACAGGGAGCCAGTGCAGGGAGTATAGGACAGGTGTTATGTGCTCATGTTTACGACTGTTAGTTAGCAGTCGGGCAGCAGCATTTTGCACAAGCTGCAAACGGTGAAGTCCGGTTTGGTTAATTCCCACATAGAGTGAATTGCAGTAGTCTATGCGGGAGCTGATAAAAGCATGAATGGCTTTCTCCAGATCAGCTCGACTTAAAAAGGGTTTAACCTTTGAAAGGAGGCGAAGCTGAAAAAAGCTTGCCTTAACCACAGAATCTATTTGTTTTTCAAATTTTAGACTGCTGTCTAGTTTTACCCCCAGATTTTTGACAACGTGATTAAGATGGGGGGCCAAAGCAAAAGGACCAGGAGCTAATACACTGGGCAGGTCGGAAGTGCCAAACACAATACATTCAATTTTATCCTCATTCAAACAGAGGAAATTCTGGGACAGCCACAGTTTAATGTCCTCTAAACATCTGTTGATGGTCTGAAAACTATTGGGACAAGCAGGGACAACCGGAAGGTAAACCTGCAGGTCGTCTGCGTACAGATGAAAGGACATATTGTGCTTTGAAATAACTGCACCTAACGGCAACAAATACAAGGAAAATAAAACAGGGCCCAAAATGGAACCTTGTGGCACTCCAGAGGTCAAGGGAGCCGAGGAGGAGGAGAAGTCACCAATCCTAACAGAAAAAGTCCTCTCTGTTAAATACGACCTAAACCACTGCAGCACAGGTCCCTGAAGCCCAACCTGTTGTTCCAGGCGTGTCAGGAGGACTGAGTGGTCCACGGTGTCAAACGCTGCAGTAAGATCCAGCATTATGAGCAGCACTGGCTTCTTCTCATCAAGGGACAAGAGAATGTCGTTTTGTACTTTGAGAAGAGCAGACTCAGTGCTGTGTCGTGTCCTGAAGCCAGACTGAAACTTTTCAAAGATCTGATTGTTCTCCAGAAAAGACTGCAACTGTAAGAAAACTATCTTTTCCAAAACCTTCGACAGAAAAGGTAAATGGGACACAGGTCTAAAATTTGACAAAACAGTTGGATCAAGGTTGGGTTTTTTTAGCAGAGGCCTGACTACTGCGTGCTTGAATACAGTTGGTACAGAACCTGAACTCAGGCAGCTGTTTATAAATGAGAGGAGGCATGGGCCCACTGTGTTAAAAACCTGTTTAAGTATTTTAGATGGTATAATGTCCAGAGGACAGTTGGTTGGTCTCAGCCTCTGGACCACCTCAGAGAGGGGAGAGAGTGATACTGGCTCAAACACATTAAACACAGAGAGGACAGGGGAAGAGCACAGGTCAAAACTGTTAGACATGTTCTTAATGCTCTGTTTAACAGAGGCTACTTTATCAACAAAATAATGGAGGAAATCATTACATGTTGATGTTGAGGCCTGCTGTAGAGCATCACTAGATGGGTTTATAACAGACTGAATTGTATTGAATAGCGCTCTAGGACGATTAGAGCTGGTGGAAATAACATTAGACAGATACTGACATTTAGATGTGTTGACCAAGTGGGAAGTGCGCAGTTTGTGACAAAACTTGACCTTCTTAAAGGGTATTGGCAAGTGCCTTTAACTCAGAGAGCTCAAGAAATCTCAGCATTCATAACGTCGTCTGGGTTGTTTCAATATACTGTAATGGGATTTGGATTAAGAAATGCTCCCGCAACTTTTCAGCGACTGATGAACCAGCTTGTACATGGTTTGAAAGGTTGTGCCGTCTACTTGGACGATTTAGTCATCTACAGTAATACCTGGGGGGACCATCTTGACCAAATTAGAGAAGTGTTTGATCGTTTGGCTCAGGGTAATTTGACGCTAAATCTTTCCAAATGTGATTTTGCAAGAGCTACTGTAACTTATTTGGGCAAAGTGGTTGGATAAGGTCAAGTTCGTCCCGTTATGGCTAAGGTTACAGCAGTATTTCAGTTTCCTGTTCCCACAACTAAAAAAAAAAGAGCTCATGAGGTTCTTGGGGCTTGTGGGCTATTACAGGTCCTTCTGTCGAAACTTTACGAGTGTTGTAGCACCACTCACTGATTTGCTTAAGGCAAAGAGTCAGTGGGTTTGGACATCTTCATGCCAACAAGCATTTGATGAAGTTAAATTGCTCCTCTGTACCTCACCTGTATTGCTCGCGCCTCGTTTAGACCAGCAGTTCAAACTCCAAGGTGATGCAAGTCATGTTGGGGCTGGTGCTGTTTTGTTACAGGCAGATGAATATGGAGTTGAGCGTCCTGTTAGTTTCTTTTCTAAAAAGTTCAACTCTTTTCAAATGAAGTATTCAGTCATTGAAAAAGAGGCACTTGCACTCATTCTGGCTTTACAGCATTTTGGCGTGAACGTTGAATCTGGAACGGGTCTGACGGTCTATTCCGATCATAATCCTTTAACGTTCCTAAATTCTCTCCAAAATCCAAATCAGCGGTTAATGCGCTGGGCCTTGTTTTTGCAGCCCTATCATTTAGATATCCAACACATTAAGGGCAAGGATAATGTGTTGGCTGATGCTTTGTCTCCTGCACCTCTGTAACACCCTTTGGCCCATCTTTCTGTCCTCCTCTTCTTCCTCTTAATTTGCTCCTAGGTACCAAGGCTGCTGAGGTTGGGGAACGGTGCGCTGGAAGATGGAGACCTGGAGGGTTCTGGGACAGAGATCAGCTGAGAATGAATATTTCAGGGTAGAACCCTGTTCATCTGGGGGGGGAGTGTGATGGTACTGGGGTTCCTTTTATTGTGAAGCTGCTTGCACTTGTATGTCTTCCTGTTTGCCAGGATGCTGGGGGGAGTGGCTTCTCTCAATCAAGGAATTGGTTCCACCTGTTATGGACTATAAACAGCTGTGAACCTGACTGCTCGAGAGCGCTGCAACATTTGACTGCTGACAAGGCCACCAGCTGACTCCACTTTATTTTAGTTGTTTATCTACACATCTACACATCCACACACCACATGCACCTACAACATCACCCTCATGGCTGACTTACACATTCACGTTATTTTCATTTAAATAAATGTGAATTGGAACTTTGCTCCATTGTGTGATCTCCCTCTTTGTTGCTGCTCTTGAGCCAGAGTAGTAACACTTGTTTCCAGTTTTGGTAACAATTCAAAACACAAAAACATGCTAATTGAACAACACACTATTTTGAGTTAAACAAAATTAAAATGTATAAAATACACACTGATACACACTTATTTACTATACTTACTTAATTACTTATTCAAAATTAGTTCAAGTTTTTACACAAATAATAGAAATAGAAGAAAAAACAAACATACAAAAAATTAATGTTAATGAATGGTTACTAAATTATATAGTAGATAAAATGTGTTTATATCCTTATTAAATTTAAACTGTGTTCATGTGTAATTTTAATTTTTTAATCTTGCTAAAGTTATTAAATGTCGTCAAATGAGGGGGTAGCTCTAAGAAACTAGCATTAAGACCCAGCGGAGCTGCTTAGCTGCTCAAACATCACTTATGCTGCTCTCTTTGTTGGACAGTAAGTGTTAAAAGCAAGCAACTTGTTAGCGCTGCAGACGGTGCCACTCACAGACTAAGCTTCACTGCAAACTAAACTTTAGGTCATTGCTAACAGCAAGCTACTTTTTGAACAACAGTAAAACAAGACAAACAGCTGAACGTCACCTCATGTATGTGCGCATCCCCATGAGATCTCTGAATATGTCTGGTCTCTGCTGAGAGCAGTGAGTGGTAAGAGAGCTGAGCTTATATCTCTAGAGGGAGGGGTTTAACCTGAAACTAAACCTGATGGGACCAGGCTGTTTTGGCCTCAGTTGTTATCATGAAAGCACAGTGTGACTCCTGATGTGAGAGTCTTTAAAGGCTCAGGTGAGTCAAGTTAATCACTCACGTCAGGTGTTGTTTACATTTATTCATTTAGCTGACGCTTTATCCAAAGCGACTTACATTAAGCTTCCATTCACAGTGTTACAGCTGGAACACCACTGGAGGCAAGGGGGGTTATGTGTCTTGCCCAAGGACACAATGAAAGTATGTGGAGAGAGCGGGAATCGAACCGCCAACCTTCCAGTTAGAGGATGCCCGCTCTAACACTGAGCCACTGCCCCCCAAATAAATGTAAGGCTTTCTCCTCTGTTCAGAGAAAGCTTTTTACATTTAAATATAAATGGCTTCCTTCACTGAAATAATATGTTGTTTATGGTTTTTATTGTGAAAAAAAAAAGGTTTAATAAAATTTGCAAATCATTGCATTACTTTTTTTACACTGTGTCTTAACTTTTCAAAATTAGATTTGTACTAAAACAACCTAATTAAAATGTCATATACATAGGGAAACCAGGGACAGTTTTGAAGCCCCCTGTCACGTGACCCAGAGGACCTCTGCAAAAACACAAAAATGTTTTTTTTTTTTGTTTTGTTTTTTACAATGCCAATTTTAAAGCCAAAGCAGCAAACTTTGCTTGGAACTCATTTGTTACTAGCAAATTGTGTGTACATCCCAGAGTTGCCATGGTTAAGACAATATTTGTCATTTACTTAAGGAACAATACAACTGTTTGCTTTTAGGAAAGCAATTTTTTTAACATGTTAATATAATAAAAAATGTTACTCAAGGCAATCGGTTCACTTTTTGTGTGTGTTTGTGGTATATTGATTTTGCGCAGCATTTTCCATAAAGAAAATTTCCTTAAGGTGCTGTCCTTTGATTTACGTATAAAAGATTAAAGTGTTCCAGTTTTGAGGTTTGAAAAAAAAATGGGTCACCCTACATATAGAGTAAAACAGTGCTAAATGCTTTACACAGGTCTCACACAGAGATACAATGACTGAAGTTGCCAAAAGAAAACTCATGTCACACTAGGAAGAAACTCTTTATAAAGCTGAATCTAAAACTACATTTACTAGAAAGTCAAGTGAAAAATCAAAAGTTAGTTTTATGTATTATGTCTCAAAACAATGTATTATGTCCAAAAACAAACAGAACAACTGTGTGGTACTACCTGGTTCAGAGGAAAGGTGCCACTGCAATGTTGGACTGGGATAGAACAGTTTCAAATGCAAATCAAATAGTCTATGTTTATAAATTAATTAAAATTGGTTCTCCTTTTTAAATGTACAGGTTTTAATGTAAAGCCACCACAGCGCTGTGTAACACAGGAAAGGTCCTTGTTAATTGCACTTTTTCATTCCCACGGGGCAGCATCTGTCATTTTTGTTGTTACCTAAACTCGCTTTTTTTTTTTTTTTGAACAGCCCTAATCTGCTGTTCCAGTACGCTGCAAAAGTAGGTACACGGTTTGCTACTCAATGCAAGTCAGGTTCAGGAGGAAACAGCACTGTGCACTAATCAAACAATATCACTGCAGACATTTATGAAAACACCAAAGAAGTATGTAACTGTTCACACATCCATCACTAAAGTCTGTTATTTTTAATTGACCCTTGTTTTTGTCTCTACTAATGCTCAGGTTGGGCACATGCGCATCTCTCATGTGTCTCCTGCTGACAGCCGCCTGATTTGTGGGGTCTTCGGGGCCCACTGGAGCATAATGCGCTTATGGAATATTGATTGATTGAAGTGAGGACAGCAAAGCATCAAGTGCAGTTTGATTGAATAGTGAGTAATAGTGGAGTTGAGCACATTCATTACTTATGCCCTCCAGCACAGTCCATGCTTTTAAAAGGCTCAGCTGTCGAGCTCCGTGTGAAGTGCACAGCCGTTTGGAACTGTCAGTGGGTAACAAAGCTCCACTTCACACACCACTCCATTATTATCTGCTCACACACCATTCTGTCAGAGTGGAGCTCATATACAGCCCACTCCCCCAAATCAAATATATCTTATTTCAGAAATGGGCTTATATAATGTTTAGTGTCTGATTTACATTACAGACACACTTTAGGAGTTTGTTGTGGTTTAGAAATAAAAGAACATGAATGAAAGGTATCACAGCTGGTGAATGTAGCTTTAAGCAGCCCATTCACAAATACAGTTTCTATTTTTACAATTCCACTATACTCCAGGATGTAAAACGTAACAAGCATTGCACATATAATTAAAATATGTGGGTTACATGCTTCATTTTTATACATAAATTGATTCTCTCTTTCGCACTCTCTCTCTATGTTTATGATTGTATGGACTTATTGAGTCATGCCTGACTTTAAGAAAAAAGAGGGAGAAGACGCTAGTCTAGTGAGGCAAAGACGACGCTGCTATTGTACACCACTGCCAATTGGAGGAATATAGGGATTCAGACGCTCAGAAAATGACTCAGCTACAAGCACATATAAGCCATTTCCAAACACAAGTAGTGGCAAATATGCCAAATTCTGCCCTATTCTATATAATGGCGACTCTGCCTGACCATTTCATACTAAAATCCTAATAGTTTTGTTTTTTTCACATTTAAAAAAATATATTTGGTGCAGGTAATGTTGACATGCGTGACTGTAATTAAAATAGTGTTTAAGCTGCAACAGCCGTTTTTTTTTTTTTTTTTTTTTAGCGGAAATGATTTTGCTGTTTTTCATTTTGATTTATTCTGAAACTTTAACATGCACTTTGAAAAAAATCCCTTCTGGAAAATCTCATAAGTGCCCCTTCATTTTGACACCAGAATAATTGAAATACACCTTGTAGTTACAGAGATACAATTAATTTAATGTGGACATGTCCTTTTTGAGCAGACACACCAAAAGACAGGTTCGGGTTTAAAGGGTTAAAATCCTATGAAGAGAAAAGTCCAGTGCGTTTAGATTGGGGGACAGTGACCTATACAAGGAAGCCTAATTTGCTAAGGCTGTGAAAAAGGCAAAAAAGGGCCTGTCAGGAAAAAAAACTAAAACTAGAACATTAGCTGATCTCTAAGGACAGCAAGGAGCTCTGGCATAGCTTGTAGTTTACCACAAACTACAAAGAGTGCCAGGCTGCCTCCACCATTGACCTTAACTTGCCTGATAAACTAAATGAGTTTTATTGCAGGTTCAAGACCAAATGCAAAAAAGTGCCCCCCACCGCCTCACCACCAATTTCTTCTACTCCATTCACCATTTTTACTCAAGGTGCACGAAGTGAGAGGTCTTATAAGACAAAATGCCAGGAAGGGTGCGGGCCTTGGACCAACTATCACTTGCCAGTCTAAAATACTGTGCATCTGAACTAGTTCCAATCTTAACTGACATTTTGGTCATTTGGGACATAGAAAGCTTCAGCATGTTTTATATCATCTGTAATCCAATCCAAGGTGCTTAAATGGTTACAGGCTGGTGGCCTTAACATCTGTCATCATGAAAGTGTTTGAACGTTTGTTGTGTAATTATCTACCTTGTGTTGCTATTGAACCTTAGCATTTTGCAAAGTGAGCTAACAATTTAGTTGATGATGCTGTTTTCTATTTTTCAACATTTAGAGGGCCCTGGTAAGTATGTGAGTTTTATTTTACAGCTCTGCTTTTAATATGATAATACCAGCTAAACTGTATGATGAGCTCTTTGAGAGGGGTACTGAAAAGTCACTCTGTCAGTGAGCACAGTTGTCACTGACTGACAGCACTCAGGTTGTAAAGGTCAACAACAGGGTATCTGAGCCTTTAGCCAGCAGCAAGGGGTCCCACAGGGATGTGTATATCCCCCTCCTTCCTGTTCTTCTACTGTATACAAATGACTGTATTTCTCATTGTCAGTAGGTAAAGTTGTTCAACACCACACAGGTGGGTCTTATTACAAAGAACAATGAAGCTATGTACAGACAAGAGAAAGTAACACTGATAAACTGATGCAACTCAAACAATCTTGAATTAAATGTTAACAAAACCAAGGAAGTACTGGTGGATTTCTATTAAAAAAAAGGCGGACCACTCCCCTTGTTAATCAACAATATCCAAGTGCAACAGGTGGAAACACAGGTTCCTGGGTTTTAATATATCAGCAGACTAAAATGGACAAACAACACGTATGCCATCTTAAAGAAAGCCCATCAAAGACTTGTGGGGTTTCTGGCCAAGGGTTGTTGTATTTTTACCAAGCAGCTGTGGGAAGTATTTTAACCTTTGGTATAACTGTGTGGTTTGGGAGTCTGTCTGCGAAAGAGAAAAGGCAGCAGAACGAAGTTGTAAAAACAGCTTCCAGAGTGATGGGACGGAAGGTGTCATTACTGTCTGAAATCTATGTGGCCTGATTGGAAAAGAAAGGCCTTAAGATTTGTAAGAGTCCTTCTCACTCGGCACACTGCTTTTTTAATCCTCTGCCTTCTCACAAAAGACAGAGAAATATAAAGACTAGAACAACCAGATTCTAGTACATACCCCAGCATTGTCTGACTCCTTAACATAACACCCTAAAAGGGTGTTATAGAATGTTCATGATAAAAAATGTTCTTCTTGTATTTATTGTAAATGGTACTTATCCAATGGTTCTATTGTGGAAGGAAATTTATCTAATGGTTCTATTGTTGATGGCACTTTAACTAAGAGTTTTATTGTAGATGGTCTTTGTTATTATTGCGACTATTATTGTTGTGGTTGCACAGTTCACACCAAAGAAAAAACCCTAACAAATCTGTTGTCTGGCAAATAAAGTTTGAATTTGACTATCAACGTATATTATACGTATTAATTTGTTAAATGTGCTGAAGGTCCTTGACCTCACTGTGTGTGTCTCCAGAATGTGCACAAGTGAGGGCCCTGGACTTTACGCAACGAACAGGAGTCAGGTTAGGGTGGGGGATGGGGCATTAACCCAAGTCTTTTCCACTGGAGAGTGAAGTAACCCAACCTTAGTTTACATTAAAGCTTTTCACACGTCTCTAGACGAAGTCTGAAGAATTTCCTCCAGACTCTCATGACCTGTGCATTCACACATGCATAAGCCTGGAGAATAATCTTGTGGTTTTTACTGAACCACAGTGGATGGGTACAGAAGTGTATGATGCACTATTACAACTGAAAATACAAAGCCAACAACAGTGCCAGCGGTTCATGCAAAAGAAGTATGAATATTTGAACATATGTTCAACAAAATAAAACAAACTGCAGAGTTTGAAACCTCCAACGTCTGTGCATGCAGCGTCAGTCATACTAAATATATCTCACCAATAGCACATCAGTTAACAACGTTTGGCACTACTCTGAAAGATCTTCAAACATTTTTGGTACATGACACCCACTCAGAGGTTATGAGAGGTTGGCAGCGGGGGATCCTCATGGTGAAAATAGATTCTGTTCACACAGATAATCCAGATAAAGTCTGGATAAAGACCAGAGTATAGTGCCTGTGAAAAAGGGGGCTTTGTTGTTGTTCAGGCAAAAAAACATTGGTTGCTGCAAGAAGAAGGAATAGGAGCACAGGGTGCATTTAAGATAAAGGCCATCAACAGAAGACAGCTACATATGTATACATATCACACTCAAATTTTGGTAAAACTGAAATACTTCATACAGATCAACAACAAAATCTGGGAGACTCCAATAGAATTTCTACCAGATTTTCTTGACATTGTCTGAATCATCAGCATGAAGCAACATGAGATTATTTTCAGCTTCTATATTAGAATCATCTACTGGTTTTGATTTGCTCCCTTGCTTTAGTGACCTATGGGGTGTCTGTTTTCCACTCGTCCTGTCACAGTTTGAAATTTCAGAGCACAGTGGTTGGAAGCATTTCTAAGATGCTGACTGACCATGGCCCAGAGGAGCGGCCTGAGATCATAACACACTGCAGCACAAGAATATCAAGTATGGATTGATACCAGAACCAGAGCTGGAGGTCAGCATGTGGAGCGCACCTGATGTCTCTGCTGATGTGCTGTGAGCGCAGGAGGTTGAGGGGAGCTCTCTACAGGGTCACGGCCTCTCTGTGACCATGAGTCTGGCTGGCAGCTCTTCTGCCATGTTAACTTCAGTCTGAGAGTAATACAGAGTGCCTCCTTTCCAGAGAGAAACAAGTCCACACAGAAACAGTGTAAGAGTTCAGGCACCTATATTTGTCATAATAACAGTTTGTCACAGAAACTTTTAACTAATGATTTAGTTCACAGTATGAGAGTGGTATTGTAATAATTCTTATTATATTGAGGAGCACTTCTGAAGATGATACTATTACGCTTACATCATGTATACTAAACTCCAATTACATTATTTTATTGAGAACATTACATACATAACATTGAAAATATGCAGACTAAGTGGAAGTTATTGCTACATTGTCTTGTTTGTTGTAATGTTGTGTTTTAAAATATGTTAAATAGTACATTTTTAGTACATGAATAATGAATTGTGAATAAATGTGCAAATTACATTTGTGTATAATGAAGCCATTGTGCAGTAATGTAAATGGCCCCTATCAAGACAATGGTTTCACTAATGAGACTGCTGTGTTATATTACAGTGCTCAATTCGTATCCACAATGAAGATATCAAAAGTGCACTGTCTTCACATTTTTGAAAGTTGAAAACTCAGTACACATTATATCCAAACTAAAATTCAATAAAAAGATGATTTTAAATTACTTTGATTCAAGTCTTTTTCTTATCCTGCATTTATGTGATTAAATAGATAAAAAAAGATTTGACCATATCATTTTAAGTCAACTTCAACATAAATCTCAGAGTTTATTCAACACCTGACACTGGTCCTGACCTGTTCTGTCTGCTCTGTTCCCTGTTGGCAGTCTCTCTCTCTCTCTGTTTGAAAGAAGTTTGAAACCCAGATCTTGGCTGGTGCAGTGGAAAATCCTCTGGAAGTGCTCTGGAGAGTACTCCTATCGCATCCATTCACTTCTTCAGAAAAAGCCAATTGAGTGTGTGGAGGAGGGGGTAACCTGTCAGAGCCTTTACAAGAAAGCAATAGCAAAGGCAGTGGAAGAAAAGTAAAATACATACTAGAAATTTAAAGCCCATTTACAATATCGCCAAAGATTTGTTTTTAATCCTGATTGCAACGTCTGAGTGGGCATCATGTATGTATCTGAATTCCCTCTTCAATTTGAAAAGAAGATTCAGTTTTTTAAGAACTGTAGCAGAGCACTGATCTCAGATGTCCACGGACTACTCTCTGTTTCAAAAGCCCAATGCAGGTGATGGTCCATGTTGTTCAGTATAACATCCGTCCTGTTTAGAGTTAGCCATTACCGCCTGATAAAACTCTGCAGCAGTTTATTTTTAACATTAGAATACATTTTTTGTCAGATCACATACAGGACTGACAGAACAGAAAGGAGAAGACATGGCGCATCAAGAGTAAATCTTTGTTCTTCTAATTAATGTGATGTGCAGTGTACCAGGACAAACATCTAGATGAGTGTATTTTTCATATTTTCATTTTAATTCCTAACTTTTTTTAATTTAAACCACAGCATTTGTTGTCTGTGTTCATCAAACAAATGTATTAAGCACAAGCAGAATTTGTCACATTAAAGAGTGAGTCTCTGGAGTAGACTATAGACTATAGTTGCGGAGCTGAGAAACAACCAGAAACTTGTAAATTGTTGCCCTCTGTGTTTATTTTGTTGGGGTGTTTGTATTAAAGAAGCCAGTTTTTGAGTTTCATCATTTGGTGTGGTTCGCTCAGCCAGCAGGATCATTGGCTGCACTTTGCCGCTCCTGGAGGTTACATATGAAGCTAGACTCGTGAATGGAGCTTTAAAACTTGTTAATGATGCCTCAGGCCATCCTGCAGGTACCTTCTTTGAGATGCTTCCCTCAGGGAGAAGGTATCGCTCGATCAAATGTTCTACTGATCGCCACTTAAACAGTTTCTTTCCCCAAGCTGTAATCATTTTAAACAAAGCACTTTAAATTAGGCACTTTATATTTATGTGTGTTTTTTTATTACAGCATTTTACTTTTGAGCTTTTATGTGGCATTTGCTTGTCTGTTTTATGTTATGTTTTTTATGTCTGATATTGTACTTTGTACTTTGAGCTTCTTTTTTTCCAATGTGGTTTTATACTGCAAATGGCTAATAAAGTCAATTAAATTGAATTGAATTGAATTGAATTGATTTGGAGTTTGCTTTGACATTTGCCATCTTCAGGGGAGCTTCATAAACCAGAAAGATGAATGTTTGCTTTACAATACTATTGAAAAGTTTGCTTTAAATTTGATTTAAATCTCACACAGAAACATAACCTGTGTAGTGCTGAGATGTCTCATTTATGAAACTGCACTGTGCCCAGATCATAGTTGCTCCAAACAATGCCATGCTAAAATATCTGTATTTCTTGTTGGTACTTTGAATAGTCCTCTCAAAACATCCTGTTCTTATATCAGGTCTGCTAATCAACATACTTGAGTGCCCCAATACAATGTTGGGCAAGGGGTTTGGTTGTCTACCACAGATTTACCATTGCGTGTTGAGTCTTGCAAACTGGCCCCACACTTTGTAGTGCCTTTACTGTATCCAAGCTCATCAATCCTGTAGCTCTCTCTGAGCTTATTGCTGCTGTAGTGGAGCACTGAACACATATATTTGAATTTTACGATTGTGGTTTCTTCATTATGAAAATGCATTGACAGCTGTGATCCAACTGTCATAAATACGTTGGATCACGGCTGTCAATGCATTTTCATCTGATATAAACTTGACATCTCTGCTTAACTTCAGCTAAATTTAACCTATAAACAAAAATCTAATTTTTTTTATTAAACATTCTCCTACTTCACCTGTAGGTTATCTATGTTAATCCTCTTTTTAAGACTGTTCAAAATCCAGCTACAGTTAGCTAAAGGCTAGTATTAATTTGCTGTCTATATAATGAATCAATCCTCATCATTTTAAACTATAATGTAATTCTAATAATTATGTTGTATAGAAACATACATTAAATAGGTGTATCTTGTGTCAAAAGCATTTTAAACACAAATTAAACAATACGGTTTAGTAGTTAATACACGTAATGTATACCATGGAATTTTACAACAGGTTATTTAGATATTAGTCAAACAAGCAAGTTCTGTATTTTTGACACATGGTGCTAATATTTCAGTTTACTTACCTGTCAGATCCACTCCGTTTCTCTCAGGCATCCGCTCCACTTTTCTCCTCTCTCCTTCACCTTATCACTGCCACCTGTTCCAAGCACCTGCAGCCTATTGCCATCAGTAAGTTCCAACCCTTGGTCCAGCTCTCCGGCTTGGCCCCAGTTCCAGGCTCGACACTACTAAGCTAGTCCAGCTTCCATTCCGTGTCTCTGTCTGGTTGCTTTAATAAAGAAACACTTACCTTTACTGTCTTTGAGCATTTAAGTCCTCAGTCCCACCTTACAGAACAATCTGGCCAAGATTGACTCAGCCAAAACAGAATAGTTAATCAATCGCTCATTGAAGAAACTCATTGAAGAAACTCTCCAAAATTATGAGGCCCAAATGGCCACTAATTCTGCCACGTTCCAGTGAATTGTCTCCCAACAGGAAGACGCTTTCAGGGCCATGACTAATCAGATCCAGCTCCTGACCACTCAGTTCTCGAGTATTCCGAAGGCCACAGAGAATCGGGCTTCCGCTTCACCTTCAGATCCTGTTTCCCAGGCGGTTCAACCGGTCCAGGATCCTCGAGTCGGGGTTCCAGAATGTTATTTAGGTGGGTGTAATCCCTTTCTGGTCAACTGCTATATTCTGTTTACTCTGCAACCCCACACATTTGCCACAGAGAGAGCCAAGGTAACATTTGTCATTAATCACCTGACGGGGCAGGTTTGGTGGGTCACGATACCCAGGAGGTGTCCATCCAGGGGAACCGCAGAGTGGGAGAGAGGGACCCCGGCCTGTTCTAGTTTCCAGTCCTTATCTACCGAACCCTGGAAGGTGTTAGACACTGAGGATTATGACGCCGCGGCGGCCAGGGGTCTGTTGCAACTAAAACAGGGATTCCATTGAGTGACAGATTTTTCCATTGAATTCCGGACGCTTGCTTGTCAGAGTGGATTTAACGCTCCTGCACAGCACCAGGCCTTTCTTCTCGGGATGGCCGAGTACATGAAAGATGAGCTCGCCTCTTGGGAGCTTCCATCAGACCTGGACGAGCTAATCCGCCTGTCTTTCCGGGTTGATCAGAGAGTCCGAGTCCTTTTCGCTCCCTTCTTGACGCCCAGCGACCGCAGCCCTTTGTACCAACAACAGATGACAGTGAACCCATGCAAACTGGCCGCTCTCGTGTCACCCCTGAGGAGAGGCTACGGAGTCGAACGAAGAACCTGTGCATGTATTGTGGGGGTTCTGGCCATTTTGCATTGGTCTGACCGTTAAAAGGACAGGCTGAGCAGTAGATGGAGGAGTACTGCTGAGTCTTACAGAGGGGGTCTCCTCCATCAGTTGCCCACATGTCCACATCCAGCTGTTACTTCCTGGGGGCCACAGACCTTAGCTACATTCATTGACTCTGGGGCAGACGGCAGCTTTATGGACGATACTTTGGCTCTATAGTTGGGTTTGTCACGAGTTCCCCTACCCAAATCGGTTCCTGCCCGGGCCCTGGATGGACACCTCCTGGGTACCGTGACCCACCGAACCAGTCCCGTGACCCTACTGATCTCTGGGAACCTTCAGGAGACTCTCAGATTTTACCTAATTCAGTCTTCGGAGATTCCTTTAATTTTGGGCTACCCCTAGTTGCGATGTCATAATCCACACATTGATTGGGACACAGAGGCAATCTTGGGGTGGAGTCGCTCTTGTCATTCTGCTTGTCTTCAGTCAGCGGGATTACCCAACCTGCTACCTGGTACACATGCATCCTCTCTGCCGACCAACATTCCCAGGGAATACCAGGATTATAAGTAGGTTTTTAATAAGGTCAAGGCCACAGCCTTACCACCGCATCGGCCATATAACTGTGCTATTGACCTGCTCCCTGGCACCTCACCTCCTAGAGGTCGATTATATTCCTTATCCGCTCCTGAAAAAAAGGCCAGGGAGCTGTACATTAGCGATGCTTTGGCAACTGACATAATAAGATCTTCCTCATCCCCAGCGGGGGTGGGATTTTTCTTTGTGGGGAAGAAGGACAAGACTCTCCAACTTTCCATTGACTACCGCGGACTTAATTAGATCACAGTAAAGAACCAGTACCCGTTGCCCAACCTGACCTCCGCCTTTGAACTGCTGGAAGGGGCAACAAATTGGATCTTCGCAATTCCTACCACCTGGTTCACATCAGAGAGGGGGACGAATGGAAGACAAAATTTATCACCTCGTCATGCCGATATGAATATCTCGTGATACCTTTTGAACTGACTAACACCCCCGCCGTCTTCCAGAACCTGGTCAATGACGTATTGTGGTTTGTATTCAATTACCTGGATGATGTTCTTATCTTTTCCAAGGATCCCAAGGAGCATGTTCATCATGTCCAGTCAGTCCTTCAACTCCGGCTGCAGAACTCACTTTTCGTCAAGGCTGAGAAATGTGAATTTCATGTACCCAGCATTTCCTTTCTTGGCTATATTGTCTTCCAGGGTAAGATTCAGATGGAGCCCGCCAATGTGTTGGCTGTACTGGACTGGCCATCTCCATGCAGTCGAAAACAACTGCAACGCTTCTTGGGGTTTGCCAATTTCTATAGATGTTTCATCTGCGGCTAAAGTACCCTCGGGGCTCCTCTGACAACACTTACCTCATGTAAGGTTCAGTTCCTCTAGTCCAGCGAAGCCGACTCAACATTCCGGAACTTGAAACTTTGTTTTCCTTCAGCTCCAGTGCTTATCATCACAGACACCTGCAGTCAGGTCATCGTCAAGGTGGATGCTTCTGACATGGGAGCAGGTAAAGTTATGTCTCAGCGTTCCACTTCAGACCAGAAATTACACCCGTTTGCCTACTTTTCTGGTCGCCTGTCTCCCGCTGAACAGAACTATGACATAGGGAATAGGAAGCTGCTGGCGGTCAAGTTAGCGTTGGAGGAATGGCGACTCTGTCTGGAGGGAGTCGAACAACCTTTTCTTGTGTGGACTGACCACAAGATCTTGAACTATATCGGGTCTGCCAAATGCCTGTCCTCTCGTCAAGCTCATTGGTCGTTGTTTTTTACACGATTTAATTTTGTTTTGTCATTTCGACCCAGTTCCCGGAATCAGAAACCCGATGCCCTTTCCCAGCAATTCCAGAAGAAGGAGACACCTTCTGAAGTGACTTCCATCCTACCTTCATTACAGCTTGTAGCATTCGTCACCTGGTCTATTGAGGAGCACGTCAAGGCAGCCCTGAACACCATTACGGTCCCCAGTTCTTCTCCAAAGGGAAAACTATTTATCCTGCGGGCCAGCGGTCGGAGGTTCTTTAGTGGGTCTACTCTTCTTGATTCACTTGCCATCCTGGAATCCGGCGGACACTCTCCCTTCTCCAACAGCAGTTCTGGTGGCCTAAGGAGAAGGAGGATGTTCATGTGATCGACAGTGCCTGTCCCGTTTTCACTCAGCAGAAGCCCTCTCATCATGCTCCATCATGCTGGTCTGCTTCAACCACTTCCGGTTCCCAGATGACCCAGGTCTCACATGTCCCTGGATTTTGTTACAGATCTTCCGGATTCAAATGGCAGCACGGTGATCCTTTTCATCATTGACAGCTTCTCGAAGATGGCTCACCTCATAGCCCTGCCTAAGTTGCCTTCAGCAAAGGAGACGCCTGAACTAGTACTCCAGAATGTCTTCCGGATCCATGGCCTACCAATGGACATTTTGTCAGACCGAGGCCCCCAGTTCACGTCCACCATTTGGGGGGAGTTTTGCTCCCTTTTGGGGGCTACAATCAGCTTGTCCTTTGGATTTTTCCCTCAATCCAACGGCCAGACGGAACGGTTGAATCAGGAGATGGAGTCGGCCTTGAGGTGCATGGCTGCGCAGACTCCATCCTCCTGGTCCTCTCAGCTGTTGTTGGTGGAGTACGCCCACAACTCCTTGACAAGCTCGGCCACTGGATTGTCTCCTTTCCAATGCGCATACGGTTTTCAGCCACCATTTTTCCCTGCCCAGGAGAGGGAGGCTAATGTCCCGTCTGTCCAAGCCCTCATTCGCCGTTGCAGAGGGACATGGAACAGGGCTCGTGTGGCCCTCCTACGAGCTTCCACCCAGTATTCCGCAGCGGCCAATCGCCACCGCAAGCAGAGTCCTCAAGGTCGGGGATCGGGTCTGGCCCTCCACCAGAGACATTCCTCTCAGAGTGAAGTCTAAGAAATTGGCTCCACGATTCATTGGTCCCTTCACTATAAGGAAGATCATCAACCCGGTGGCGGTAAGATTGAGGCTTTCCCGGTCTATGCGGATTCATTCGACATTTTATGTTTCCAGGATCAAGCCCCTTCAGGAGAGTCCTCAGCTCTCAAGCTTGGTCTCAGTTCCAACTCGGCTCCAGTCCTTGTTCCAGCTTGGTCCTAGTCCCCGGTTTGACTACAGCCCTCAGCTTAGCTCTACGGCTCGGACTCAGCTCTACTGCCTGAGTCCATCTCTTGGACCAGCTTTCCGGCTTGGTCCCAGTCACTGGCTCGACTCCAGCCCTTGGCTCAGCTTGGCTAAGTTCCAGGCCTTGGTCCAGCTCTCCGGCTTGGCCCCAATTCCAGGCTCGACACCAGCTCTACATCTTGGTCCCAATCACCGGCTTGACACCAGTCCTCAACTAAGCTATTCAGCTTCCTGTCTCTGTCTGGTTGCTTTAATAAAGAAACACTTACCTTCACTGTCTTTGAGCATTTGGGTCCTCAGTCCCACCTTACATTACCATGTAACTGCGTGTCAAAGACCTCAGAAGCAACTCGAAAGTTCAAGAAACCCTTCCATCTTAGCAGCACTACTTTATTATTCCATTTCAATAGGAGAATCAAGTGTAATTAACAAAACAATATATATTTTTTATTTTGGATCCTTTACCACAATAACTTCTTTGCTTATGGCATGCTGAAAAAACACTATAGTGATAAGTGAAATATTTGTCTGTTGTGCTTTCATCTACTGTCATGGTATTTATGTTCCTTTAAAAATAAAACTTTCTACAAGCACTTAAATACCAAGTGTACAATTATAAAACGAACACATGCACTTTAGTTACATTAATGTTTAAGTAATGTTTGACTTCAGAGTAAGGAAAATGTTTTCTACAATAAAAAGTATCAGAGGTTGGTGGGCATTGCAGGTGTAGTCTTTTCTTTAATTATCACCCACCTTTGTGTCTGAATATCATCTTCAAAGTTCTCACACCACACCTTTCTTCTGATAAACCTCAGCCTGACAGAATTAGTGTACAGTTTATTAAAGAGGGACAATATATATTTTCATAAAACAAGCACGTGTCAACTGTATACTATCTTTAGCTGTGCCATGACACCCAGATCTACATATATGAGTACACTAATGTAGCTAACTTCTCATTTCTGCATTTAAAAATAATTTTATTATGACCTTTACTGGGTGTGCAAACTAAACAGTAATTATTTAGTCAGAGACATTTATTCTTATTTTACTTACTGGAAAACCGTTCAGATTTGCTTCAGGCCTAAATGTGTATGTTATAATTATAAACACTGATTCAGTGCAGTGTTGCCAAATACTCAAAACCAAATAATTGAAAAGACAACCCAAAATTATTGTAATTCAGCACAAATTATTGTACAATGAAATTCTGACTTTTTTTCCCCCCTTAGAGGATTCTTTGATGCATACGTACTCAAACAAATGGTTATTAGACTCATTCTTAAGCAATTACAGGATGATTAGACGCCACAAGGGGGTTACCGCCCATATCCTCACATATATTGTACACAAACAGAAAGTCTCACTTTATACCCTCCCACAATGCTCAAAGGCAGCACTAGTGATGAACACTCACAAAAACCCGGTGGCTCTAACAGTAAACTATAAAAATAAACAAAATTTAAGGCATCAAATGAACTTACTCACATAGCTAATGAATTGATGAGTAACTTTTGTACTTTCAAAAACATCTTTCTGCTCATTGCAGTACAACAAGTGTGAGCTAACCTTTAATATTGGTCCGACTGTGATAAGGCTGTGCGAGGTGTTGACTTGGCTTTTGGTTAATTTGTGTCTCTTTGTTGAATCTACTGTACACTTATTAACCAGCTTAAATGCTCAACTATTTGCAGTACTTGTCCGGGAGATGATAGCGGGCATTTGTCTCACAAGAGTTCATTAGTGACTTAATTGGAGCTTTTACTGCAGATCCATAGTCAGTTTTTCAAACTGCCATGCAAGTAAACATAGCATGAAAGGTGAGGCTAAATCTGATTCTGAATGAGACCAACAGTGGATCACAGCCGTGAAAATATCCATGATCGAACCCACTGTAACTGGCGTCATAAAATTATTGTACATTTATGGATTTATTTATTTTAAAATTATTGATTGTACATCAAACATAATTCATAATTATTGTAAAAATACAATAATTATCAATTTAATTATCAATTATCAAAAATACAATACTTATTGTACGTCTAACAACACTGGTTCAATGTATCAAATTAAACTATTGTTAAAACAGAGTATGCCTTTATAGCAGGGTTAGCTAAAAAATTCTAAATAGTTTTTAAAAAACTGAACAGTATTTTAACACATGCAGAATTTACTCACATACAAACTGGAGCATGGTTCATTTAGTGCAGTGGGACGATAAAAAAAATCATTATGTGAATTAAACCAAACACAGCTAACAATAGCTTTTAGCTAACAGCAAACATTATCTCCATTCACGAACAGCAACAACAAACTAATTAATGAAGACATATTGGCTAAAAAGGTTTTGATAACATAGGTTTACTGCTACACTTTGGGTGTAGCAATAAGCTCAACTTTTGCTGATTTAAAATAGTTCTCTCAAATTTGTTCTTAAATATCCAGTAGGGACAACGTAAATAAAGAGAGGAGCGAGTGACATGAATGCACGTTCACGCAAACGGATGCAGATTGTGGACTTTATTAAAAAAATTTGTTCAGGACATTGCACAGAAAAACATTCATCTCAAGAGTAAAGAAAATGCTCTGCACCAGATTTAGCTATAAGCTATTTTCCATCTGTAGTCCTTGCGACTTTCTGTATCTTCTGCTCAATACAGAGTGCCTGTGACACTGTGACGTATTTTTGACGTGGCTGTCAATGCGTATTCATAGTAAAGAAACACAATCGTAAAAAAATACAATGCAAATGATGAAGAAATGAAGAAACTCCAACTGTAAACTTGCACTTCATATTTGTAATTTTGTAAAGTTGCAATTTTTCAAATCACATTTTCTTGTAAAAAATTCCTAAATTGTATTTATTTATTAACGTTTGATTAAACTTTACTGATTGACAGGAGTTTGAGTCACACTGGCAATGCAGAAAAGAATATAAAGATTAAACTGTTTCTGATTATTCCCATCTTTATCCCAACATTACATTCATAGAGTTGCCTCAGATTTCTATAATTAAGGGGCGGCAGTAGCTCAGTCGTAGAGGGGTCGTCCTTTGACCGTCAGATGGGTGGGTCGATCCCCGCTTGAAATATCCCAAAACATCATAACATCCTGCTCTCCCCCACAGTTCATACTGTTGTTGTGTCCCTTCCAAACTGTTTCCCAAATAATCACCAAAGCGTCACAAAATGGTCCAATATGGGATGCTTCAGGTTTCTTTTGGAAATGGAACTGCACCAGAACTGTTTGATCAATTAGTGAAGCAAAATGTGAAGCATTGTGGTCTATCTTAAGTCTAGTGACTTTTGCTGTTCATTATAACTGTTCACATGCTCTAAAAGGAGAAGTGGGAGATGCAGAGTGCTTTTCGGACATTCTCCAAATGTTGTCAGAAAAGGCCAAAAACTACTACAGAACCTTAATGTGAGATGTTTTTCTTTAGACTTACAGCGGCTTAAATTTTTCTGAATCACTCTTCACTGCATTTAATTTCTGCTCTAAAATCTAACGTGCACATATAATTAAAAGGCATATAGACACAAGTCTGTCTGACACCACCATGCTGCTGATGCAAGAGGTCTTGCAGGTTGCATCTTCCTGCACATTTCCATTTTCAGAGTCATGTCTTAGTGCTGCTTCAAAGAGACAGGCTGCCCACACAAATGCTCAAAGCAGAATCAAACAAGCCAGCTCTCATCCCCACTCAGCATCTCAGACCACAAGACTGGGGCTCCTCAAAAACACTCACAACTGAAAACCAGACTAAACCAGCAGAGCTAAGAGCCACTGGACAGGACACATGTAGAGCTGCAGAAGAGACCACATTCAGTTCAGATCAGACTCATTGAAAATGAAGAGCAGCTCCAGTTAACAGCCACAGTTGGTGGATTGAATTCAATCGATAAAGCTGGCCTGCATGTTACAACCACACCATAAGAGGTAAAACACATCAGACAGATTACAGAATGGCAAATGAGACTGTCATATTGATCTATAATATCTGTGTAACAATATTATTCAAAAAGAGAGGAGAGCCTGAGTCCATCTGCCCTTTACAGCAGGGGTGGGCAAACTAAGGCCTGAGGTCAACATGCAGCCGTTGGGCTGTTATTCTTGCCTGCCAAGCATTTAATAATATTTTATTGAAAATTAAACACTGCATATATTTTTCATTTTCATCAATATTCTGCAGTGATTCATTCATTCCACTAAACAACATGCCCGCAACTGTGAATACCTTTCCTTTAGGCAATAAGATGTTATTAAGCTGAATATTGAGCATAAGTGATTTCACTGTCTTGGCCTGGCCCTCCACAAGAGTCCCATGTTCTAATGTGGCCCTTGGGAAAAAAATATTGCCCACCCTTGCTTTACAAAATAAAATAAAAATTACATTACATTATAAGATTCACACAACATAAATATGGCAAGCATGTTTTTTGTTTTATCAAACCTTGTATTTTAAGATAAGAGCTTAGGAAACACTTTAATTGACATGACACTTACACTTACACTACATTGAACCTAACTTATTAAGCACAATGTAACACATGTGTGTAACAAACTATAATAACATGTAACTACATAGTACGTAATACCCTAACCCTAATTTGTCCTACAATATGTAAGTAAATATTATTCAATTATGTATGTACTATGTAGTTAATATGTTAGTATGTATGTAATATGTCTGTTATTACAGTTTGTCATACAGTGTGTTACATTGTACTTAATGAGGTAGATACAATGTATCAAGTGTAGTGTCAAATAATGTGTGACCAGAACCTATTTTTATTATTTTTGGGGGGATTTTGGAGGTGGATGGTTTTCTCATTGGAGACCTGGTTGCTGTCCCAACAGGAAACTGAAATGATGCATTTAGTTTGATTCAGCAGTTTTGCCTTATTCACAAATGACACTATAGACTGACCATTTTATATACTTCAGAGAGAATCAGTGCAGAGAGTGTGAATAAAGACTCAACCCCTTTCACAACATTTACCTGTTAATTTAATGACAGAACCAATTTACCACTGGCATTAACAAAAGTTTGGAGTCTGCTTATTTTATTTTTTAAACAATCATTGCTATTTCTGTTCTTGGAAAGATAAATCACATGATTTTAATGTTGTGTGAGGTTCTTCCTGCTTTGGACCCTTAAAGATTATGACATTGTGTTATTAAACACAGATGTCTCAGGAGGTAACCAGCACTTCACAACTGTGTTTATTTGTAATAACAAATTACTGCATGGAACAGGTTAATGCACTTTGTTCATTCAAGTTATAGAGTGTGTATTAGAGCCGCTCACACACCACCTCATAAATGCCTCTCATGTATGTGGACCACCATACAGCGATATACCTCATGCTGTGAAATCCAATGGCGACATTACAAGTGTAAAGGGTGCTATATCAAAACTGTATAAAAATTATTACAGGACTATATTTTGGGACTAGACCCGCATATAAAAAAATGTGTAAAAAGCTGTACACAGAATAAGAGCTGAGCTAGGCTACAAGAGCAAAACAAATGCTGAACCTGCTCCCAAAAGGGAAGACTGCCATAAAACAGTCTGTCTAGCCGCTTAATGTTTTTATTTTATATTTATTTATTTTTTTTCTTTTCTTTGTAATATTATTGTTAGTATTGACAATAAATCAAAGCTGTTAATAATAAAGCTATGGCCAAAATAAACGTTGGCATGCTCACATTATATCAGCCCCGACTGGTGGCAGAATAAAGAGGTAAGGAGAGGGAAGGGGGAGCTGAATCAGAAAAAGACAAATAAATATGTTTTTTGTCTTGCTTTTTGTTTTTTTAATTAGAGTACAAAAACGGATAACTTTTTTTTTTTTTAATTCATGTATGTTTTGCTCTTTAGTTATTCCGTTTTAAAATAAAATCCAAAAAAACGAAATGTGAAAATCTGTGTACGTTTTGTTCTTAAACAAAATCTTATAAACACAAATATAATAAATTTTGCCATTTTTTTTGTTTTAAATCAAAAAATGTGAAAGTCAAAAATATATAATATCTGTTTTGTTTGTACAATTT
Organism: Neodontobutis hainanensis; assembly: GCA_024349245.1. Taxonomy (NCBI): domain Eukaryota; kingdom Metazoa; phylum Chordata; class Actinopteri; order Gobiiformes; family Odontobutidae; genus Neodontobutis; species Neodontobutis hainanensis. The sequence goes on along the minus strand of JALDNG010000375.1, from coordinate 107,392 downwards.
TGGGTTTTTAGCCTAATGTTTTAGTCTACTGTGGGACTAGCGTAGCTTAAATGCTGTAGTCACAGAGAGTGCTGCGAACCGTGTGCCCCACAGCTAAGCTGCTCTTTTTAAATCATAAAGACAACAGAAAGTGGCCCTGATACAAAGTTTACATACCCCAGTTCTTAATACTGTGTATTACCATCTTTAACATCAATGACAGCTTGAAGTCTTTTGTGGTAGTTGTGGATGAGGATTTTTATTTTCTCAGATGGTAAAGCTGCTCATTCTTCTTGGCAAAAAGCTTCCTGTTTCTGTAAATTCTAGGGCTGTCTTGCATGAACTGCACATCTGAGATCTTCAGGAGACTGAGATGGCCAGTCCAGAACCTTCACTTTATGCTGCTGAAGCCAGTGACAGGTGGACTTGGCCTTGTGCTTTGGATTGTAGTCATATTGGAACGTCCAAGTACGTCCCATGTGCAGCTTCCAGGCTGATAAGTGCAAATCTTCCACCAGTATTTTCGGAAAACATGCTACATTCATCTTATTTTTCCTTTGTAGCTCAAAAATTCCTACAATCCACCTCCATGTTTCCCAGTAGGAATGGTGTACCTTAATTCATTGGCCTTGTTGACTTTTCTCCAAATGTAACATCTATGGATGCGGCCAACAAGTAAATTGTTGGTCTCATCACTCTAAATGACTTTGTTCCAGAAGTTTTGAGGTTTGTCTCTGTGCTATTGGTCATATTGTAAGCAGGATGCCCATTTTTCTTCAAGTGCCTCCTTATTGTGCATTTTGAAACAGCCACACCACTTTTTTTCAGCCAGTGCTGTATTTCAGCTGATATTATTAGTGGGTATTTCTTTGCATCTCGAACAATTTTCTTGGCATTTGTGGATAAAATATTTGTTGGTTTGGTTTCAACAAAATCATTTTTCACTTCTTTAATAGATTACACACAAACAAATCACAGGTGAGGATGGATACCTTTAGTAGCCATTCAAACCTGTTTGTGTCAACTTGTGTGCATGTATTTAGGCCAAAATCACCAGGGTATGTAAAGTTTTTATCAGGGTCATTTGTGTAGTTTTTTTTGTCATTATGATTTAAAAAGAGTAAACAAAGTTGTTTAACAATAAATGGCTTCACCCAACCACTAACTATTAATGAAATGATTTTTTTTGTGTGTTATAATTCAGATTCTCTGAAAAATGGCCAAACGATCACAAATTCTGTCAGTGTAGACTGAGCACAAGTCTTTACTGGGGGTTCAGACTATGTAAACACTGATCCAGAAAACGCAAAGTTGAAAAAGTCTGTTAGGATTAGCCATTATTGCTATTACTTAATCTGGTGTATATTATTAGCAGCAGTGGCTGCACAGTGTTAGAACATGTTAATGTTTAGAGATGCCTTGAACTGCTCTAAAATTATATCTACTTGTACAAAAATAATAATAAAAAATAAATGAGGTTTGGGCCATCCTTGATTTAGGAGTTGTGTTGTTCAAGTAAAATTGACTCTGAATCCTAAACATGACCTTTGAAAAGTAGTCCTACTCTACATTACCTTTCCTTATCATTTCAACAAAAACAGAGAAATAAAGGGGCAATACAATGGTAATCAAGATGTGTAAGATTTACCTACTCCCTTTCAGAGTGAAGATAAAGGTTTATATTGGTCACTGACAGTAGTTACTGTAATTTCTTGCCTTTTGTAAATAATGCAAATATAAAACATTAGATAAAAGCAATGCACGTTCACCTCCACTGTTTTACAATGCCCTGATGGAGTTAAATGTAGTAAACTGAAGTTAGCATTTTTGTTTTGTCTGACCAAAGCAAGCACCTTATCCTGCACTAAGCGCAAACAAGGCCGTTTAAATAAATGGTATGTTTAGCTCCATATAGCCTCATTCAAACACACAAGCAAAAAAAAAAAAATCATAACAGAACTGCTCTGGTGTATGAACGTGTGAGATTGTTGCTCTGGTGTATGAACGTGTGAGAGTGTTGCCCTGGTGTATGAACGTGTGAGAGTGTTGCCCTGGTGTATGAACGTGTGAGAGTGTTGCCCTGGTGTATGAACGTGTGAGATTGTTGCTCTGGTGTATGAACGTGTGAGAGTGTTGCCCTGGTGTATGAACGTGTGAGAGTGTTGCTCTGGTGTATGAACGTGTGAGAGTGTTGCCCTGGTGTATGAACGTGTGAGAGTGTTGCCCTGGTGTATGAACGTGTGAGAGTGTTGCCCTGGTGTATGAATGTGTGAGAGTGTTGCTCTGGTGTATGAACGTGTGAGAGTGTCGCCCTGGTGTATGAAAGTGTGAGAGTGTTGCTCTGGTGTATGAATGTGTGAGAATGTTGCTCTGGTGTATGAATGTGTAAATGTTGCTCTGGTGTATGAATGTGTGAGAATGTTGCTCTGGTGTATGAATGTGTAAATGTTGCTCTGGTGTATGAATGTGTGAGAATGTTGCTCTGGTGTATGAATGTTTGAGGATGTTGCTCTGGTGTATGAACGTGTGTGAATGTTGCTTTGGTGTATGAATGTGTGAGAATGTTGCTCTGGTGTATGAATGTGTGAGAATGTTGCTCTGGTGTATGAATGTGTGAGAATGTTGCTCTGGTGTATGAATGTGTGAGAATGTTGCTCTGGTGTATGAATGTTTGAGGATGTCTCAGTCCGATGACCTTAATCTTAAAATAAAATAAATGTCTTAACCCAGGTTCTTTTCGATCACTAAAATGTACCACAGAGAAACAGATACTGGTGATGTTACAAGCTGTTTATTTGTGATAAAACAAAGTTAAAAAATCTTAGATAAAAAGTTTAAAAACTCTTTAAATAAATAGTTGATAAAAGTTGTTGTTCAAAGGCCGACTGCAGAGGAAAACAGTCTGATAAAAACAGTTTTTCTCTAAAAGAGAAAGGAAATTCCTCTTGTCCATTAGGAGATGCAACGCCAAGGCGCCCTCTTGCGTCCAAACGTGAAGGGAGATGTCCGGTGCCCAAGAGTCAACCCTCAGCCTTTCCTATCCAGTCACTCCGCCACAGAAGCAAACTAAAAAAAGACATACACACACACACACACCAAAACCCCGGCTCAGCTAACCACACACAATAAATATAAAATCACACAGCATGCAGGGGATTGGCGGAACACATTCCCTTACTTATTGGTTTTGTAGTGTTGTACACGGTTTCCTTCTTCTGTCCTCGGGCCTACGGCAGCACAGCGTGTTGGGGTATCCCTCTCGGGTTTCGGCTCGGCCGGCTCTTCTCCCGTAGTGGCGGGGCTCAACTGAAAACGCATGCAATATGACCTCAGGCAGCGGATTTAACCTTATATTTTTAATATTTCCTTATATTCTTAGCTGTTCGTTTGCATTGTACAGATCTCACGTCTTGTTCTCTCCACAGATCTTTTTCTGTTCCACTCGTCCACGGTTTTGTACTTCCTCATCGACCATCACTCGCGGGCTTCTCCCAGTTTTTATTTCTCAGTGTCTCTCCCCCTCTCCTCCGTCCCTGCCTCCGTTCCGCACTCTTGTCCGTTCCGTCAGCAGTCCATTCTTTTTCAACACTTCTTCCCTCGACCTACCAGTCTTCATCTTCAGGATTCTTGGTCTCAGGTCGCTCATGGGCTTCCTTCTCCGCCCTTTTTTCCTCGACCTACCAGTCCACGCCTTTGGACTTACTAATGTCGGGTCGCTCGCGGACTTCTCCCGGTTTGTTTTCCTTCCCCTTCTTCATCTTGCCTTCGTGCCGTCCTTTGTTTTCTTCCCCGTTCCTCCTTCCTCCCGTCCTCCTTCGTTCCTTCTTTCTTTCTCCTCGTCCTGTCTTTCTCATTCCTGCCGCCCACATCCCTCTTTCTGTTCGGCCTTTTGTCTTCTGTCGGAGCTTTTTCCATTGGTTCATGTCGTCCCCCAGGTGGGACGGGGTGTCACCTAATTTAAAACCTGCAAGTGATGTGGCCTTAAAGGCTCACATACACACAATTAATAAAAAACATGGGGGACCCAGTGACATAAATACCTACACCTGCAATTTGCTCAGATATTTATGCTGTTCTGTCTGTCAAGCAGTAAAGAGGTAAATAAAAGAGAAAGCCAGAAAACTGAAATCCGGTCGAGTGACTGCACTGTGCATCTGTGTGGCTCTGTGGCACTGACAGCACAAACAAATCGCGTGCTAAGAGAGCTGGTTGCCCGAATGGAATAAAAGCTGCTGATACATGGAGCCCATTAGAGCAGAGTATTTTTAGGTACCTTTGCTGGAGACAGAAAAGTGGCACCAAAGGTGAGGGGATGCAGCACAGACCCTGGTCCCTAATGGCCTTATTGTGGAATTTATAGGACGAGCCGGGCCACACAGTAAACACTCAGAGGCTAATGGCACTCTGCGCTCAAGCCCTGGAAGCAGCATCATGCCACAGCTACTGGGGGGATATCACTGAATAAACCCATGCTAGCATAAGGACAAGAGCAGCAAACAAATAAATACATCAAAATCATAATTAATGATAATGAATAAAAAGGACCAAGCAATCTGTAATAATGTATGAGCTTAAGGACACAGGACAATAGAGAGAGTAAACTGTATCCACCCAGTTTTAATGTACAAGGTAAGAATTCCAAGAAACGAAACGTCTTAACTTTGAAAACTGAGTCCAGATGCTTTTACTTAATCCTTTTTTTCAAGATGTCCATGATGACTGAGAACCTTCACGGACATGTGCTTTAGTGCTAATATAAGGGGGCTTTCACATCTGCACTGTTTGGTCCAGACTTTACCACTCAAACCAAATCTTCAGGAGTGAAAGCTGCAGTGGACTATGGTTCAGACCACACAGCTGCTCGTTAGTCTCAGTCCAGACCAAACCTCAACCAGGGTCTGGTGTGTTTACATACCCCAATACCCATAAATGTGCAGTAGACTGCACACTTTATTACTAAAAAGATTATTATTCTATATTCTAATATGGACGCATTATAGAGGCATGTTTCAAATCAAGTTTTAGTTTACTACATTTAAACTGTTTCTGGTATTTATTTATTAAGTACAAAGGCATCACAAGCGGTGTTCTCTCTCTCTCTGCCTTGAGAAAAGCCCAAAGGAGCCGGAGGCACACAGAAAGATGCCGAGTAAACGGAGCTGACCTGGAGCTGCGGGCACAGACACAGAGCACACAGAGCTGTGTGCTCATTTGCGGGCAGACTGACACTGATGTAAAGTTGTTCAGAAAGTAGCCTGTAGCATCGAGCTAAAGGAAAGCTAACTTCATGTAGCAACAGTTTGTCATTTAACAAACTCTTCCCTCTGAGCGTTACCATAGAGACTCTAACCAGCCTTTACTCACCAATATGAGCTCAAGCCTTTTAGGGGAGTTTTGGTAATGAGCTGTTGGATTACTACTGTAGTTTTATTAATTCAAATTAAACACACAGGGCTCTATGCCGACCCAAACCCTGGTTTGTTAAATGAAGGTAGAGCTGTGAAGATATTATCACAAACAAATCTATGACATAAATATAGAATATTTAATTATCCCGCTTCATTCTGTTGATATTGTAGGTCCCCAGTTCCACTTAATAAGCAGAGAAAATGAAAGAGTTTAAAATGCATTTAATCTCTGCAGTAAGATTTTGTAGACTATGTGTTAGATCAGGGGTGCTCACACTTTTTCAGCATGCAAGCTACTTATAAAATGACCAAGTCAAAATGATCTACCCACTACAAAAATATTTATTTACAAATATATTGAGGATTCTTTATAAGTACAATGTATGTTGATGTACCTTGCATAACCTTATGAGCCAATATTGCACAACAAAAAATATTAACTATGTACATTTTTTGTCATTACCTTAGTTTACTCTGATAAATTTACTGATGAATTACACTGAATTGAATCAGCCAGGGATGCATAGTCCGGACAGTAGCTGCTGACAGATGAAGTGCGAAAAAAAAGTCCTCCTCCCATTCTGTATGAAAGCAATACGTTTTTGTCTTCTTACTTGGTCCAGCTCCCCATCCCTTTCTTAAGTTTAAGTAAAAAAATGAGGTCTAAAAATTGGAGGTAATTCGCTTAAGCTTGTTAGTTTTTCTGCACTTAGCACCGTTGTTTGCGCATACGCTGTGACCTAAACAAATCTGAAATCTACCAATACTACCTTTGTGATCAACTGGTAGATCGCTGTCGACGTATTGAGCACCCCGTGTTAGATATATTATTATTACTTTTACCTCTCCCTGCTCCCAACCCTCCTAAAATAGGTCTAATGACCTTTGGCCACCACGCCATGGCCCTTTGCCCAGAGAAAACACTGCAAATTGTTTTTAACTTCGCAATAATATTGTTCATCACAGTTTATTCTGGTGCAATGTATCTATAACAAAAGGAAGTCACTGTGACAGGCCCAACTGGTAACACAAGAGCTTATTTCTTGTGGCATTAAAGTTAATTTATAAGAAACTAGTGCCCTACTGTGTACATTATATTTGGGCTCAATTTTTTTTTTCACTAAGTGGATTTCCTCTTTTTAGCTCTTTCTGTAGAGCATTTCTTTGTTTTAAGGAAAGTCCGTCTTTTAAAGAAGGGGGACCAGAGGGTGTGTGGAGAATGCAGCCAATGAACCTTGGATTCAGGAGGAACAATGCGGTTTTCGTCCCGATCATGAAACACTGGACCAGCGCTATGCCCTCTTCAGGTTGCTGGAGGGTTTATGGGAATTTGCCCCACCAGTCTGCATGTGCTTTGTGGATTTGGAGAAGGGATTTAGGGAGTATGGGGCCCGGGGCCCTTTGCCGAGGGCTGTCAGGTCCTTGTACGACCGGAGCAGGAGCTTGGTTTGCATTGCCGGCAGTAAGTCAGACCTTTTCCCAGTGCATGTTGGACTCTGGCAGGGCTGCCCTTTGTCACCGGTCCTGTTCATTATCTTTATGGACAGGGTTTCTAGGCGCAGCCAGGGGCCGGAGGGAGTCTGGTTTGGGGACCACAGGTTTTTTTCTCTGCTTTTTACAGATGATGTTATCCTGTTGGCTCCATCAAGCCAGGACCTTCAGCGTGCACTGGGACGGTTTGCAGCCAAGTGTGAAGCGGCTGGGATGAGGATCAGTACCTCCAAGTCTGAGACCATGGTTCTCAGTCGGAAAAGGATGACTTGCCCCCTTCAATTTGGTGACGAGCTCCTGCCTCAAGTGGAGGAGTTCAAGTATCTTGTTCACAAATGAGGAAAGGAGGGAGCATGAGGTTGACAAGCGGATCAGTGCAGTTTCTGTATCTGGAAATGAAACCAAATAGTTATAAGTGCATTTTTAACACCGTTACCTCTGCTTAGACTACTGCCCCCGTGACCTGGCCCCGGATAAGTGGTAGAAGATGGATGGATGGGTACCCTTTTTTACAATATATGTATTTTGTTGTGTGTTTTGAAAAGGTTTCTGGTAAGAAAACTGGTAAGAGAGCTGAGCTTATATCTCAGGAGGGTCGTTATTGGCACTGCTCCATTCAGGTGATGTGTTTGTTGTTTTAGGGTGAAGTTCTTTTGTTTTAGGTTTAAGAACACTGTTATAAATGCTAGGCAACATAAATCTGAGGCCACCTCCTCTGTTCAAAGGGGGTCTCAGCTCTCTTACCAGTTGATCTCAGAATTGATAAAGTCTCTTGGAATTAGAGATGAAACGTCTTCACCTTGAAAACTTGAGTCCAGATGCTTTTACTCAAATCTTTTTTTCAAGATGTCTTGGATGACTGAGAACCTTTACAAACTTTGAGTTGTATAGTACTTTATTCAAAAAAACAATAAATTAATTGAAAAAAAATGTTTATGCAAAACATTACTCTTAGATTAATCAAAAAAGTTATTGATAGCTTAATCTAAAAATAATCATTAGTTGCAGCTCTAGTTAATATCAGATTTTGATGGGCTTTACCCAATTTAAAATATTTCAACCTGTTTAGAAAAGAAATTATCAACTTTAAGTGGACCTATTGAGGTTTTTAATTGAACAAAACTGGTTATAGGAAAATATGGAGGAGTTTTGAGAAGTGAAACCCAGGCACTATCCTTACAGAAACTGTTTTAACATGCTTTTAGACAAGTTCAAAGTAGTTCAACTTGGGCCATAACTGGTTTAAAGTGGATTTAAACCAGTTTCTCAGCTGTCTGTACTTGATCATTAACACAGCACAATTTGATGTTAATATTGTACTTTCTCCATGTTTCTGGGAAATATACATATACATAATTTACAGTTGTGAATAAACTGCAGTAAACTTGGGTGTTCCTTGTGCACTACATTGAGTGTTTAATTGTGGCACTGGCAATAGCTGTGTTGTGTTGCAGAAGACAGAAATAAATAAGTCAACAGAACAAACATTGTTGTGTTGAACCTTAAGTGAGTGCTGTGTGTCCTCCTCTTTGCCTCGGCTCTTATTTCGCATGACAAGATCTTTTTCAAGAAGCAGTGACATTTTAAAAGCCTTGCCCCATGGAGCTGCTGCAACAATTTTTTGTAAGAAATACAGAAACAGAAGTTCTCCTCTCAGTGTGTATGCACTGATTGAGAGTCCATTATGCACTTGGGGCTGTGCTATGGGCTCCACAAGCAAAACACACAGAGCTTTAGAGGAAACACAAACCACACATTTGGACTGTAAATAGTTTTCATAAGGTTACAAAATAGCCACATTAAAACACTAAAACAGATCATGTGCACGATATTAGCACAGCTGTACTGACCTGATGAGGCCCAGGTGAGACTTTAAAGCAACTTTTGAACAAGGTATGTCTGATAAAAATTACCCTTATTATCATCTGTAAAGTAAAAAAAAAAAAACAATTCAATAGCATAAAAAAGAGACAGGGTTAGGAATTAGTACTTTAAGTGGAAGGTAAAGTCAACCAATAAGTAGTCAGCCACATAAAACTCTAAAGGTGCATTCACACCAAACACGAACGAGTGATTTACATGTTAAGTCAATGCAAAGACGCGATTAGACGCGCGTGGAAACCCTGCAGCGCGTTTTGCGCGAATTAGGCGGCGCAAATGACATACATGTACATGTATCTTAATACAGATTTTCAAATCCCAGTCAATTTTCCAAATATTTTGTAACTATTTTTCATAACCAGGTCAATTACTCTATTCCAGAATACTCAAGCAGAATTCCTCAGCAGAGTGTGAAGCTCTTTCTTAAAGTCTTTAGCTATGCTGTTAACCAGACCTGAGTTACTTTGGATGAAATGCTGTTGTAAATTTCATCTTTTCAGCTCATATAATGCTCAGTGCTATTTGTTCTGTCCAGTCCTTGGACCAGTTTTCTCTCATTTCCAGTTTTAATTCACAGTTACAGAATTTCAAAACGTTATTTGAGCTTAAAAAGTTATGTAGTGCCCCTTTAAGGTGATTCATCCATGGTTGGCCTTGGAGCAGTCCTGCCCCAGGGAAAACCAGGTGAAGAGCATCCAACACTCTACCTGAGTCACAAACTCCATCCACGCGAGACCAGGTATTCTGCTGTTGAAAAAGAGGGCCTTGCCATCAAATGGGCATTGGAGAGATTGTTGTACTACCTGCTGGGACCGGAGTTTGATCTTGAAACAAATCATCGAATGTATTAACACCATGAAGTATCACAACAGCCACTTAAACAGATGGTACCTGGCCCTTCAGCCATTCAGATTCACTGTCCGACACCGTACAGGCAAGATGAATGCGGTGGCCGATTACCTATCTAGGTTGCCTTACAGTTTCAACCTCCCAGAGGGAGGGGTGCACACTTGGAAGTGTTGGTTCATCGTTCCAATCATACACGCAAACATAAAGAACACACAGAAACTCACTTTTTGTTTTATTGTGTTTGTGTTATTTATTATGTGTTTAGAGTACATACAATGTGTATGAGTTTATGTCAGGGGACAATCAATGTCTTCTTTCTTTATTTTGTATTTACAAAATACTAAAGCCCAGTGGGAGGGGCAAAGGAGTATAAAAAGGGCCCATTTCAGACCTTGATGGAGAGTGGACAGCCAGTTACACAGATTGCGCCAGAAGTGGAATGGCGAGTCAGAAAAAGTGTGTATGCCTTCCAAAGCGCACAGGGCTGAGGACACAACATCTGACAAAGCTGGAAGAGGAACCAGCTATAGAGAGGGCGCTGTGACAAACTGCGGCAGCGTCAAAGAAGAGCATCACAAACAGCAGCAGAAGCCAACGTGAAACTGTGCCGGCACTACCTGACGCTGACAGAAGATTGGGCTGCTCTTCAGGCTCATGGTGTTCACAGAGCCGTCATGTACTTCACCATAAAGTGGTTGGTGGACGCCCTGGACCCGACCGGGAGCCAGAAGCTGGAGGCTCCAAAATAGGCCGCGAAACTGAGGAAACAGATCAGAGTCAAGCTGTCTGATTACCAGATGAGTATCGAAGCACACCTGAGGACTCCCTCCGAGTCACGTGACACGGAGGCGTGTGTTAAACTTTGTCACTGCTTGGTTTTGTGTTGTTTTTATTGAAAATGAGTTCAACTGTGTTTCTGCAAAAGCAGGATGGAAGGAACTTTTATTTAAAATGAATTCAACTGTGGATCTGCAAAAGAATGGAAAAAACTAACTGCTCTAAACCAGGGAGACTGTGGGAGACTGTCATTCTCCCACAGTGTCAACCTCCCAGAGGTTGAGGGGTGTTATAAGAATTTTCTATATCCTTATATTTATCCAGAAAGACATGGAGACAGATTATAATTTAACAAGCAATGGCCAGGTTTTAATCCTTGCAAGAAGAAGCAAAGCAGACACACACAGTAAAAAGGGTACAGCGGGAGGTTTGCTTAAAGATGTAAACAGAACATGAGAATTTATACAACACAGTGACGGCCTTGGTGAGAGGCGTTCACAATGGTCCAGGTGCAAAAGTCCCGTGACAAGCCATGTCTCAGTCTAGTTATTTCTACTTTATGCTTGGATTAGCACGAAGGACATGACATGAATTTGACATGACCTGAAGAGAACTATAAGCCCCCAGTAACTCTAAACATTATGAGAATAAAAATTATTATAAAACTATGTTAGTGATGGTGCAAAATATGCATGTTTTTTCACTATACAGTGCTGGAGGTACATTACAAAGTGCCATTGACATACAATCCATCATTGGGTTTGAGGAGGATGTTCTGGACATTCTTGACTGAGAAGAGCTACAGTAAGCATCTGACATTCCCACCTTCCCTGCAACTATTAAAGTTGCTGCTGAAAGCAACCAAAACTTGATGTTGTAGCACTTGTTAAAGTATTAAAGGTATAAAAGAAAGAAAATGTATAAAATGACGTTTTAAAGTTTTTGTTACAATTTATGTACAAAAGAATAATATAGATTGTAGATAAAATGATTTTCAGCATAGACTAGTGTAGAATTACTTTATGGAACAAGCTGATAGGCTTCTTTATCTCTGTTCCAGCTGATGGAAGGATAGACTCGCCAGGTAATTCAAATAGCTTTACAACATGTCAGTCTCCCACTGTTATGTTTTAGTTGTTTATTATCCCCCCACCCCCAAAAAGTCACTCTGCAGGGTACTGTATCTAAACGGCATTAGAGCAAGACAATATGAACATTATCAGTGTTGTGAATGTGGATAGGAGACCGGCAGGGATGATATCTGGTCATTCACAAATATTTTCCTGGATAAAGAATATAGTCAATCACTTTTGGTTTTCTTGCCAGAAAGCAGAAAACTGGGAGGAGTTCTTTATGTGTATGATTGATCAATAATAGCCATGTAATATAAATTTAGATGTCAACATTAGATTTTTACTTGTATTCACTCCACACACAATTAAATATGTCCTCAGTTGTGCATGGTTTTGTCAGTATGCTTATCTATCTATTTGATTAAACTTTCATGTTCATCAAGCAGCATTTCAACAGTGACTCTAAATTTAATATATTTTAGGGTATGATGCGAGGTGTTCTGCACCACATCAGCAGCGAGCACGAGTGGGCCCTTGGCAGATGCCAGCATGCTCCTCTGAATGTGGGAAACTTTTGACAAAAAAAAAATCAGGTTCTGCCGCACACAAGGCACTCTCACAGATTGTCCTAAACAGACGATGTCTGAAGGATGTTGAGAAGTTTTTTACCTTTAGGTAATATATAATTTTACATACTGATTTATTTGTTTGATAGTATATGCTAAATGTGTGAGTAAGGACTTTATTCACAGCATTATCAATTCAACAACAAAAACTAATACTAACAATATGTTTTTAATATTTGATTATTTCAACAGTCATGTCTGTTAAACTGGATATGTTCTGAAGTTTGATATTTGCTTTGCTCTTAGGTCAACTTCTGATCTAGAGTCCTTTCAGAATCATATAGTCATGTACGCTGGCAAGTGCTTCTCGTTCTCACCTCCAGTGGATGAGGCTAGGACCCTTTCAGACCAGGTTTCATAAGCAATACATTTTTATATTTCATATTTTTTTAGCCTGAAAAATGATGCTCATGTTGTTGTTGTTAGCTAATGTTAAATGTATTGTTCCACAGACAAAAAGGCTCTACAGCTAAAAATCAAAGCACTATTCTTTTTGCACAGTAAAGGAGGCAAAGAACTACAGATACATCCACTGGCTTAAAGTCTCATGGGGCCCACTCCTGTCAGTATGAGGACCCATGGGGGTCTGGACACTGCCAATATAAAAGTTTTTTTGTAAATATGTTTTGTGTATTTTTATATTGTCTTCAACTGTCCTGGACACATTCCTGCATGGCCTGTCCGTCCTGGGAGTGGATCCTTCCCTCTGTGGTTCTCCCTGAGGTTTCTCTTTTTTACCGGCTGTCTCTTTTTGATGGACAATCTAAGGACAGGGGATGTTGTCTATTGCAGTCTGTTAAGCCATTTGAGGTGGCTGTTGTTGATATTGGGCTATACAAAAACAAATGTCTTTTCTTGATTTGTCTCTTGATACTCTTCAACACCATGGAGCTGTAAACCCTAAGCCCATCTTTACCACATCACATAACTGTCAAGTCAGCTCAGGACTCAGCCCAGCCATCTACAGATTCTCTGGGAGATTCCTCCTCCGGCACACCCGCCCCTGCCGGCTCGCTGAGTGGAGATAGGTGTGCAAGAGCACCAGCAAACCCAGACCAGCTGTTCTATGTTACTAATCAACGGGGTACAAAGAGCACCGCATCCAGGTCCTCGATGCCAGATTGTAAAAATAGCTCCAGTTAGGAACAAGTCTAGTGTTATCCTGTTTTGTTGAACTTTGTGAATACTTACCTCTTGTCTTTGTCCACCTCAGATTTGTCTCTGTCTTCTCCTGATCCGCCGAGTCCAGCCGCCAGTCCCACTCCCGTCCAGCCTCTGTCTTCTCCTGCTAGCCCTTTCCATCCCCGAATAACATCCTGTCTTTAAGTCACCTGTTGTAATAAATCCCCCTCTGCTCCGTCTCCTGAGGCCCCGCCTCCTTCAACCAAAGAAGCGTTCGTCCCCTCACCGGCGCAATACAGTGGAGATCTCGGCTCTTGTCAGGCCTTTTGGTTTTTGAGCAGCAGCCACAGACTTATGCCAGTGAACGCTCAAAGATTGCTTTTTTAATTGGTTGTCTAAAGGGCCAGGTGTTGCACTGGGTCTCCGCTGTTTGGGAGAAGCAGGAGCTTGTGTATTTCTTCTACCCTGTGTTCATCGCGTAAATTACATTTTTTTTTGATTACCCGGTCCGAGGAGGGGAGGCTATGAAGAGACTGTTCTCCCTACGCCAGGGAAACCGCAGTGTGGCGGAATTCACCATTGAGTTTTGTTCACTCGTCATGGAGAGTAGATGGAACAATGAAGTTCTCCACAGGACTTTCCTGAATGCCTTGTCAGAAGAGCTCAAGGATGAACTGGCGTCTCGGGAACCCCCCACGAGTCTGAACGAACTTATCAGAAGTCATTCGGCTTGACAACTGCCTCCACAAGCGAAAAAGGGATAAAGCCAGCCTGCAGGCGTCTCTGAGGCCTCCTACCCCCGGCGAGTTTTTGTCGCCGACAGCTAATGGTGGCCATTACCCCAGCTTCCCAGCACAACCGCCGGGTCATCCTCAGCCGTTGACCAAACCCGAACCTATGTAACTGGGCCGGGCCCACTTGGATGAGGAGGAGAGACAATGTCGGATTACTACGGGGAGTTGTCTCTACTGCGGGAGGTTGGGACATTTTTGCGCTTCTTACATAATTCGTCCGGGAAAAGGGGGGGCTCAGCAGTAATGGGAGATGTATTGCTGAGCCAAACCCGTTGTTCATCTCCCAACCAACCTCAAATGGAAGGGACTATTATTTTGGCAGACCAGACGTGATGTTGCCAGTGCTGATTGACTCCAGAGCGGAAAAAAGCTTTTTGGACCGTGAGGTGGCTAAAGAGCTGGGAATCAGGAATCAATTGTTGGAGAATTCTCAATTGTTGTTTTAACGCCAAGGCCCTAAATGGACAAGTTCTGGCCATGATCTTGGAACAGACACTCCCAGTCAACCTTCATCTGGTAACCACAAAGACTATTATTTTTTACATTTTTGACTGTGTTCACACGCCGTTAGTTACCCTCACAAAGACTGGTCTGCCTGTCAAGTTTTGTCTTAGAGTAATTTCTGCCACTCCCATTGCCTGCAGTCTGCTTTGCCCCCTGTGTGTTCTAGGTCCGCCCAAAAGCCAGACCCCCCCTGACATGTACTCTGTTCCCCCGGGTTTACCATGACCTGGCCGCTGTGTTCAGCAAACAAACCCTTTCTCTTCCACCCCACCGACCATACAACTGCGCCATTGATCTTTTTCCCGGCGCGCCTCTGCCCAGCAGACACTCGCGCGTCCGGAGAATGAGGCAGTGGAAAAGTATATCCAGAAGTCTTTTGCAGCAGGGATCATACGACAAAGGGGCGCAGTGGCTCAGTGGTTGACTTCAAGTTCGATTCCCACTCTCCCCACAGTTCATACTGTCGTTGTGTGCTTGGGCAAGACACTTAACCCACCTTGCCTCCAGTGATACAGCACTGGTGTATGAATGTGTGTGATTGTTGCTCTATGGTGTAAGAATGTTGGGACAACGGATGGAAATTTGCCTAAAGGCTACAATCATGTTTACATTCATGTGGTTGTGTCTCATGAATGTTCATTAACATGCACTGTCCCAATCAAATAAATTAATAATAAATAATAAATAAATCCCTGCGACCTTGTATTAATTTCCGAGGCCTAAACAAGATTACCATAGAAAATAAGTACCCACTTCCCTTGATCAGTTCCGTCTTCACTCCCCTCTGTGGTTCCATGGTGTTCACCAAGCACGATCTCTGCAACGCCTATCATCTGGTGCGCATTGGGGAGGGGGATTAAATGGAAGACGACACCCCCCTGGGACATTTCGAGCATCTGGTGATGCCTCTAGGACTTACGAACGCTCCCGCGGTATTCCAGAACCTGGCAAATGATGTTCTACGGGACATGATTGGCCGGTTTGTGTTCTTCTTTTTGGATGATATCCTAATTTTTTCGAAGGATTTGGAGGAGCCCCAAAGACACTTCTGGTGGGTTCTTTAGAGACATCTGGAGAAAAAGCTGTTTGTGAAGTCCGATAAGTGTGAATTCCACGCATCCTCAGTTACCTTTCTAGGTTACATCATCGCCCAGGGACAGATTCAGATGGACCCAGAGAAACTCACAGCAGTACGGGAGTGGCCATCTCCATCCAGTCGAAAGGAAGTTCAAAGCTTCTTGGGGTTTGCAAACTGTTATAGGAGATTTATCCGCAATTTCAGCTTTGTTGACAGCTTTTACATCCACCGAGCACCCTCATATCTTGATGCAGGAGGCGGAAACAGCATTTCATAACCTCAAAAAACGCTTCACCTCTGCCCCGGTGCTCATCCAGCCGAATCCGGAATTACAGTTTGTGGTGGAGGTCAACGCTTCAAAGACAGGAGTGGGGGGGGGCGATACTGTCACAGCAATCTTCCACCGCAAGCAGAAAGGAACTATGATGTGGGGAACAGAGAGCTCCTAGCGGTGATGTTGGCTTTGGAGGAGTGGCGTCATTGGTTGGAGGGTTCCATCCACCCGTTTGTTGTCTGGTCTGACATACATCCAGACAGCAAGACGGATGAACTCCCGGCAGGCCAGGTAGGCATTGTTTTAATTTTATTATTACATATCGCCCAGGTTCCAAGAATTTGAAACCAGTCTTCATCACAGACCAGCCAGCTCCGGAGGAGGAGTCCATCCTGCCCCAGTCTCGCATCATGGCTACCCTCACCTGGGAGATAGGTAGTCTCGGGTCCGCCTTGCCCAACGCCAGCATCCCGACCCAGGAACAGGTCCTCCTAATGTCCTGTTTGTCACGTGGGTTCGGAGGTTCTGCACTGGGCCTATGCAACCCGCCTCACTTGCCATCCAGGTATTGGCCACACACTTGCTGTCCTGTGAGGCAAGTTCTGGTGGCCCATCATGGACAAGGATACAAAAGACTATGTTTCTGCCTGCCCCGTTTGTTCCCAAAATAAGAACCCAATTGCCCATCAGCAGGACTGCTACATCCCGTACCCATTCCTAACTGCCCATAGACCCATGTTGCGCTGGACTTTTTTACTGGCCTCCTGCCATAAAAAGGACAGACAGTAGTTAGGACAATCGTGGAGGCCGCTCACTTCGTTCCATTACCCAAGCTGCCTTCTGCCCAGGAGACTGCGGACCTCCTGGTACCACCTTATCCGGCTACATGGCTTCCCTTCAGACATTGTGTCCGACAGAGGTCTCCAGTTTACCTCCCAGGTATGGAAGGCATTCTGTTCTGCATTGGATATTAACATCAGTCTTTTGTCCGGTAATCACCCATTCACAAATGAACAGACTGAGCAGTCCAATCAAAAGATGGAGGTGGCGCTGAGGTGCACAGAGTTCCCATCTGCCTTGGGTGGAATACGCCCACAACACTCTGGTAAACTCCTCCCTCAGGATGTCTCTGTTTGAATGTTGTTATGGGTACCAACCACCCCTGTTTACGAAACAGGAGCAAGAGCTGGCTGTTCCATCTGTTCAGGACCACCTTAACCGCTGTCATCAGGTATGGACACGGGTTCCTTTGGCCCTTGTATGTGCCTCGGGCCAATCGCAAAAACAAGCCAACCGTCGCCGCACCCCAGCCCCCACAAACCTGCCTGGACAGAAGGTGTGGCTATCATCTAAGCACCTAGACTTCACTTTCAACCTTGTTGAAAGTGGAGTCTAAGAAGTTGGCGCCACGGTTCATAGGTCCGTTCGAGGTGGAAAAGGTCATAAACCCTGCGGCGGTGCGCCTTAAGCTCCCGGTATCCCTTAAGATTCACCCTACATTTCATGTCTCCCTAATCAAGCCTGTCCAGTGCAGTTCTTTGTTCCCTCCCAGTCGTCCCCTGCCTCCGCCCAGGCTGATAACCATCCGGCATACACATTGCGGCGGATTGTATGCCAGGGTCGTGGCCTACAGTTTCTGCTGGATTGGGAGGGCTACAGTCCTGAGGAATTGTGTTGGGTGCCCCAGAGGAACATTCTCGACCCCTCCCTGATTATAGACTTCTATAGTCGTCATCCGGTGAAGCGTGGTAGGCCACTAGGTGGCATCCGTAGAGGGAAGGGTACTGTTACATCGGCTCAGGACTCAGCCCAGTTCTCTACAGATTCTCTCTACAGATTCTCCGGGAGATTCCTCTGGAGATTCCTCCTGGAGCCGGCTCACTGAGTGGAGACAGGTGTGCGGGAGCACCAGCAAACCCAAACCAACTGTTCCACATTAATAATCAATTGAGTACAAAGATCACTGCGACCACCTCCTCGATGCCAGATTGTAAAACTAGCTCGCTCTAGTTAGTAACATGTTTAGCATTATCCTGTTTTATTGAAATTTGTGAATACTTACCTCCTGTCCTTGTCCGCCTCAGATCCGTCGAGTTAAGCCGTCAGTACCTCTTCAGTCCAGCCTCTGTCTTCTCCTAATCCACCGAGTCCAGTCATCAATACCGCTCCCATCCAGCCTACGTCTTCTCCTGGTAGCCCTCTCCATCCACAAAGAACATCCTGTCGTTAAGTTACCTGTTCAATAAATCTGCTTTGAGATTGTTAACCTGGTGTCTGCGTTTGGGTTCTTCGCCTGATCATTACAACAACAACAACTAGCTCAAACGCTGAGGTATCTTGTTTACATTAAAATATGTTTAATTTGAAGAAGTACCTTGCATTTATTATTTGAATTTAACTTTGCCTAACAAAACAATATTTATATGTAATAATAGTCCAATATATATGGATATATAAAAATATATCCAGCATTTGTTTTTACCTTTGGTACATTTAAACCTATTTAGAATTGTGGAACAAGCAACATTTTCAATCTGACCTCAACTCTTTAGAGATATTTAAGAGAAGGTAGAAGGCTAAATCAAATAGATCTATTTGTGTGTGTTCCTTCTGATTACTTTGTATCATGATATATTACTAGAAACATTACAACTAATAAAATCTAATGGAAAAAAATCTCTTTATCCAGTCAGTGAAAGATAGAGTGGGAAAATTGGAATGAAGAAGCTGTTATTTATCAGCCCCAGACTGTTTAAATTTTATTGGATTTATTAATTTACTGTGGAGCATTTACCCTCTGCTATTTGCTTCTGGCAGATATTGTAACTGACAAGGAATTTCTAATTGTTTCGGTAATGTGTCTGTCCTGAACAGTCTTGTAAACAGTAGCTGTGGCTGGCTTTGGTCTAAACTGGTGATGCTGCTATCCATGAGGAATGAACACAGCAACAAAGATGGATGCAAGCAATAAAAACTACTGTAAAAGATAGATTCACATAAGCCCTGCTCATTACCATGAAAAATCCACTGGTTGCTGTTCAAGAGCTTTTTTATTGCATAATTAGACCTAATTTGTCTGTGAAGGCTGCAGCAATTGTGACGAGCCTAGGGCTATACTTCGCTCATCAAATAGTCAGAGCAGGACCCAGATCTGGAATATTCTCCTCATTCAGGCAAACACAATACATCAGACAGCACATTTTGTAATTGAACAAAGAAGCATACCTCCCCAAAACCTTTTTAGTTGAGCCTTGTTGTTGATGAACATGTTTTCACAACCCATAACCAATGGTCCTCCTACATCAACTTAATAATTGTATTTGATTATAATGAAGAGCCTCTTCACCATCTGATGATAAAGCCATGTTGTCTCTGTCCCACTCTAGGGAAAAATGGAAAGGCCACTACTCTTCTTTACAGTTTAGAAACAAACAATTATAACTAGGAAAAAATTCATAATATTATACTTGTAATGTTTCAGGAGTGAGCTGCAGTTATGTGGATGTATGTGTGTTTCCCATAATACATTTTGGGAATGCACAAATTTACATTACATTTACATTTAGTCATTTAGCAGACGCTTTTATCCAAAGCGACTTACAAGTGAGGAAAATAATGGAAGCAATTTCAACAACACAAGGTAACAAAAAGCATAAGTGCACAAAAAATAGTCAGTTAAAAACCTATCACATTAATCAAAGCCAAGGGTAATTAAATTAAATTAAACAATATCAACACACAAATTAACCAAAAACATTTGTATTTGTTTAAATTATTTTTTTGGTGTTACCCAATGGCCTTTATAAATACATATTTTTCTATCTTCTATTTCTTTTTTTGACTGGCGGTCTCACCTGGCCACCCCGTGGGAATATTTTGACTGAAGCATTGATGTAATTTTGTAATTCCTGTTTGGTGCTTGTTTTATTATTAAAATGCATAACCATGAGTGCTGAAGACATTTAAACTTTAATGAAGTATTTACAGTTTTACACAAAGTACAGTCATTTATTCATTCTAAATTTGGGACGTTGCAGATTCCAAAAATGTTACTACATCAGTAATGATCTGCAGTCCACATTCTCCCCTGGTTCCAGCAAGTGGATCAAACTGTACTGCTGTTTGCTGGATCAGAGCATTTGGCACAACATACTCAACTGGGGGCACTGTAATCCTCTCTGGCCAGTACAAAAGCAATTCAGGTGCATTGGTGATAGAGGTGGGTGTGGAAGCAGCGGATGTGGCAACATAGACTTGAGCTGGAGCTACTGTATCATCCAGAGTAGTGTCACTAGCAGCGCTGGCAAGCGCAACATGAATGTCTTGCATTGCAGTTGATTGTCAACCTTGTTGCTCTGACAAAAATCTGCATTGGGCTCATGTGGGGCTCTGTTCTTAAACCGTGGTGATTCCATTGGTTTGCAAAGTCTTCCAAGTCTCTGTTGCTTTGAGGAAGGTAAACATATTGGAGAGCCCAGAGATGCTTTTCATTTACCATATTAATAATGTCCTCATCTTCCGTAAAGTAAAACATTTTATAGTAAACATTTGTAAGTCCACGCCAGAGGTCACCCTAAAGTCTTTCAATCCTTTGATTGTGGGTGCTCCTGCCTCTGAGTGCACCTCCTAGATCAAAACCTCTGATGATGTTCATCATTAGACATACAGAATTATTTTCTCCCCCTCGATCTGTTCTAACCCTGGAAGGTGTGCCATACTGGACAACAGCCCCAAGGAAGGCATCTAACACAGTGCTGCTGCGGTTGTTGTTTGCAGCATGAAGGAAGACCACCATTCGACTAAAGCCGTCCATAGCTCCATGAATGACTATTCTCTTAGGTTTGCATTGTGGGAGATAATTCCTAGGGAACTCCACATTCAAAATGTTGTAATATTAAATAGTAAAAAATATGCTGTTTTACCTTATCAGTTTGTGGTTTCCATCAATGTGCCACAAACAGTTGGGGACAGCTACCTGATAGCACTAACGTTCAGGTCTCTGCAAGAGGACTCTTACGGCAGCACCGGCAGGATTTATCCTGAGCATGCTGGCTCGAACCCTTCTTCTTTGTACACGGCTTCCACTTGCTTGCAGAGATGCTCTTACAGCCTCTGGGCCCATCAGATCATTCCCTGACACAATTTCTTGCACTTTTTTATCAAGTTCAGTATCATCATATAACCAAGCATGGCTGAGCTGAAACTGCCTACATTGTAGATTGACACACAAAGACAATTTATTAAAAAATAAGTGACGAATGTGTAAAGGTCAGTATAAATAACAAAAGAGTTTTTACCTCAAGCACTGTTTAACTGTTCGTACAGACACATTCAAAATATCCGTCATCTGAACTGTAGTAAAGGAACAAGATCTTAAGAATGCAAGCTGTTCCCTTGTCACAGAGTAGCTTGAACGACCCTGGCTTACATCTGAAGCCAGTGGTGCCTGGTATCCAAAACTGTCTGAAATGAGACCAGAAAATTACTCCAATTTAATAACTACAAACATCTTAAAGAAGAGTAAATTGTTTTATTATTGGGTTTCTAATGTCCTCTCATCTAAACAATTTACCAAAATTTGACTTTGTTGTCCTCATCACACCCTGGCCAGTGGGTTAGTTTGACTAAGTTTACCTGCCACACATATACTGTTGTTGTTGTTCAGGGTTTTATATATATATATATATATATATATATATATATATATATATATATATATAAAACCCTATATATAGGAGCTATATTGTCGGGGGCTTTATGCCCCTGGTAGGCACCTCCCAAGGCAAACAGGTCCTAGGTGACGGGCCAGACAAAGTGCAGTTCAGAACCCCTTATGGAAATTTTAAAATCAAGGACCGTTATGTCGCCCGGTATGGCGCAACCTGGGCCCCACCCTGGAGCCAGGCCCGGGGTTGGGGCTCATATGCGAGCGCCTGGTGGCTGTGTCTTTCCCCACGGGGCCCGGCCGGGCTCAGACCGAAAGAGCAACATGGGACCGACCTCCCGTGGGCCCACCACCTGCAGGAGGAACCGTAAGGGGCCGGTGCAATGTGGATTGGGTGGCAGTCGAAGGCGGGAGCCTTGACGACCCAATCCCCGGACACAGAATCTGGCACTAGGGACATGGAATGTCACCTCGCTGGCGGGTAAGGAGCCTGAGCTTGTGCGGGAGGTTGAGAGATACCGACTAGAGATAGTCAGGCTCACCTCCACGCACAGCTTGGGCTCTGGAACCCAAATCCTCGAGAGAGGCTGGACTCTCCACTACTCTGGAGTTGCCTGCGGTGAGAGGCGGCGGGCCGGAGTGCGTTTGCTCATTGCCCCCCGGCTCAGCCGCCATGTGTTGGAGTTCATCCCGGTGAACGAAAGGGTCGCTTCCCTGCGCCTTCGGGTCGGGTGTCCCTCGTGGTGCCCTGTGGGGGGTGCTCTGGGAGTATGGGGTCCGGGGCCCTTTGCTAAGGGCTATCCGGTCCCTGTATGACCGGAGCAGGAGCTTGGTTCGCATTGCCGGCAGTAAGTCAGACCTGTTCCCGGTGAATGTTGGACTCCGGCAGTGCTGCCCTTTGTCACCCTTCCTGTTCATTATCGTTATGGACAGGATTTCTAGGCGCAGCCAGGGGCTGGAGCGAGTCTGGTTTGGGGACCACAGGATTTTGTCTCTGCTTTTTGCAGATGATGTTGTCCTGTTGGCTCCATCAAGCCAGGACCTACAATGTTCACTGGGACGGTTTGCAGCCGAGTGTGAAGCGGCTGGGATGAGGTTTAGCACCTCCAAGGCTGAGACCATGGTTCTCAGTCGGAAAAGGGTGGCTTGCCCCCTCCAGGTTGGTGGAGAGCTCCTGCCTCAAGTGGAGGAGTTCAAGTATCTCGGGGTCTTGTTCACGAGTGAGGGAAGGAAGGAGCATGAGATTGACAGACGGATCGGTGTAGCTTCGGCAGTAATGCGGTCAATGTAGCGGTCTGTCGTGGTGAAGAAGGAGCTGAGCTGTAAGGCAAAGCTCTCGATTTACCAGTCGATCTACGTTCCTACTCTCACCTATGGTCATGAAGTTTGGGTCATGACCGAAAGAACAAGATTCCGGATACAGGCGGCCGAAATGAGCTTTCTCCGCAGAGTGGCGGGGCGCTCCCTTAGAGATAGGGTGAGGAGCTCGGTCATTCGGGAGGAGCTCAAAGTAGAGCCGCTGCTCCTTCACATCGAGATGAGCCAGCGGAGGTGGCTCGGGCATCTGTTTTGGATGCCTCCCGGACGCCTCCCTAGGGAGGTGTTCCGGGCATGTCCCACCGGGAGGAGACCTCGGGGAAGACCTAGGACACGCTGGAGGGACTATGTCTCTCGGCTGGCTTGGGAACGCCTCGGTATCCCCCCAGAAGAGCTGGAGGAAGTGTCTGGGGAGAGGGTAGTCTGGGCTTCTCTGCTTAGACTGCTGCCCCCGCGACCCGGCCCTGGATAAGTGGTAGAAGATGGATGGATGGATGGATGGATATATATATATATATATATATATATATATATATATATATATATATATATATATATATATATATATATATATATATATATATATATAAATATATAAAGTTGTTGTGATACCCAATAGGTACAACCAGATGCCCATACCTGAAGCACTTGAAACTGCCAAACAAAGGCTCCAAGCCTTGGCCAGCCGACTGAAGAGGTACACAAGAGAGAATGAAGCCAGTAGAATAAACTGTATAAATAAACTGTTCGCAACTCAACCTGCAAAAGTGTACGCTCAGTGGCAGGGTAATAGCAGCAGAGCCGACCCACCAAGGCTGGAAACTGAACAATACTGGAAAAGCATATGGGAGAGGGTGGCATCCGACAAAAGCAATGCACAGTGGCTGGTGGCTCTGAGAGAAGACCACAGCAACCTCCCTGAACAGAATCCAGTTACCATCACAGTGGCAGACATCCAAGAAAGAGTCTCAGGTATGAAAAAACTGGACAGCAGGATCCACACCTACTGGCTAAAGAAGTTTACTGCACTCCACGAGCGCCTTGCAGCACAAATGAACCAGCTGCTAAGGGTCACCCAAGACTACAGAACCCAACACACCAACCTGTGCACTGCCTGGATTGATTAAAAGAAAGCATATGACTCAATGCCACACACATGGATCACTGAATGCTTGAAAATGTACAACATCAACAGGACTCTAAGACACTTTATTGCAAACTCAATGAGGCTGTGGAAAACCAGACTTGAGGCCAATGGCAAGCCACTTGCACAAGTATCTATCATGTTGCACAAGTATCTATCAAATGTGGCATATACCAAGGAGATGCTCTGTACCCACTGCTGTTCTTTATAGGTCTGAACCCCCTCAGCCAAATAATCAACAAGATTGGCTATGGATACCGACTCAGGAATGGGGCCTCCATCAGTCACCTGCTCTAGATAGATGACATCAAGCTATACTCTAAGAGTGAGCGGGACATCGACTCACTGATCCACACCACCAGGATCTACAGCTCTGACATTGGGATGTCATTCGGGCTTGAGAAGTGTAGTCGAATGGTGACAAAGAGAGGGAAGGTAGTCCACACAGAAGGGGTCTCACTACCAGAAGGAACAATAGCAGACATTGAGGATGGTTACAAGTACCTTGGAATATCATAGGCAAATGGTAACCTTGAGGAGGTAACAAGGAAAACAGCAACTGTCATATACCTCCAACGAGTAAGGCAAGTCCTAAGAAGTCAAGTTCAATGGCAAGAACAAGGCAAGGGCAATAAACAGCTACGCCCTGCCAGTGATCAGATACCCTGTGAGAATAATAAGGTGGCCAAAGGAAGAGATACAGACCACAGACGTTAAGACACGAACGCTTCTCACCATGCATGGAGGGTTCCATCCCAAATCCAGGACCCTGAGACTGTACGCTAGCCGTAAGGAAGGCGGCCGTGGACTAGTGAGTGTGAGAGCCACTATCCAGGATGAAACATCCAAGATCCACAAGTACATCAAAGATAAGGCCCCAACAGATGATGTGCTCAGTGAATGTCTCAATGGCAATGGGGAACAGCGGAAGAGGAGCTGGAGGAGGTACCATCATGGGAGGACAAACCCCTACATGGGATGTACCACCGGAACATAACTGAAGTGGCTGATATCAAGAAATCCTACCAATTGCTAGAATGGGCCGGACTGAAGGACAGCACAAAGGCACTCATCATGGCTGCACAGGAACAAGCCCTGAGCACCAGAGAAATAGAGGCCATTACAGAATTGTAATGGCAAACCAACCAGACATCGTGGTGGTGGACAAACAGCAGAGGAAAGCCGTTGTGGTTGATGTGGCAATACCAAGTGATTGCAACATCAGGAAAAATGAACATGAGAAACTAGAGAAATACCAAGGGCTTAGAGAAGTGCTGGAAAAGACTTGGAAGGTAAAGGCGACAGTGGTGCCCGTGGTCATCGGAGCACTCAGGGCAGTGACCCCCAAACTGGAAGTGTGGCTACAGCAGATCCCTGGAAGAACACCAGACATCTCGGTCCAGAAAAGTGCAGTACTAGGAACAGCAAAGATACTGAGCAGAACCCTCAAGCTCCCAGGCCTCTGGTAGAGGACCCGAGCTCGAAGGATGGGACCACCCACGGGAGGGTGAAGGACAAAGTTTTTATATATAAAAAGAAAGAAAGACCACAGCATCACCATTCTGGAAAGGAAAGATGCACTGTGATCCTGAACACAGATGACTAAAAGTCCAGTCCAGAGACAGGAGAATGACGACCAAGTCAGTATTTGACTTCTGTACCACAGGCTGTATCCTGGGAACACCACTCCATGTATTTACTCTACTACGACCCATAGGGAGCAGCACAGATTCAGTCACCTTCAATGTAGCCAAACACCTGACCATCATCTTGGCTCCTTTGGTAAGTTACTCACAAAACCATATTATTAACT
The DNA here is from genome assembly GCA_024349245.1 of Neodontobutis hainanensis. Lineage (NCBI taxonomy): Eukaryota > Metazoa > Chordata > Actinopteri > Gobiiformes > Odontobutidae > Neodontobutis > Neodontobutis hainanensis. The sequence continues at coordinate 81,597 of JALDNG010000375.1, read as the reverse complement.
CAAAGGATTACTAACAAACCAAACGCCTTAAACTACACACAGATGAGACAATTGTCTCTTTTGATGTCACATCCCTCTTTACCTGTATACCCACCAATGAAGCATTCATGGTTGTAAGGACGAGACTACTGGACACATTTCTACAGGATATGACCAGCCTTACTCTGGACCACACCTGCATTTCTTTTCAATACTACATATTTCCCGTTCAGAGGTAATTTCTACAAAAACAAGGCGGTGCCACCAGTCTCTCCAATTTTGGCTAACCTGCACAGAGGAAGTGGAGAACTTAAAATGATTTACTACAAACACATTTTAGTCCACTTTAAACCTGAGAACACTTTGCGTCAAAAACTGGTCCATCCTAAAGACAAGATTCTCTCTCACAAACAGAGTAATGCGGTTTATGCAGCCCAGTGTAGTAAAGAGTGTAGTGACAGTTATGTCGGAGAAACAAAACAACAGCTTCACAAGTGGATGTATCAGCACAGAAGAGCCAACGCTGTTGGAACTGCAGTTTAGCTCCAGGACAGAGAGAGCCCTACCTCTCCCACTCAATAAGGTACTGGAACCCATGTTCCTGCGGATGCGGGTCACAGTGTAAGATAGTAGACCGTTAATGATCTGAGAAGGAGGAGGGGGTTTGGCAGGCAGGCTCAAGACAGAAGTGTGGACTGGTTTGACTTGGAAACATGAAAGGATGAATGAACACAAAGAGAGCGAGCAGTGGCTTGAGGAAACCAGATGGGGAAGAATGAGAGAATTTGCTTGCAGCACAACAAAAAAAACAAAAAAACAAGATGGCAGCATGACGGCAACATGTCTTGTGTCTGTTCAATGTGTATTTGTTTGTAACTTATTTATAATAGTTTTAGATTATATTTTATTGAAGTAGCTGCAATCTGATGAATACATTTTGTGATCTTGACGAGTGGGGATTCTATACCCTGTTCTTTGTGGGCTTTTTTTTTCTCTTGCTGGGCCCTGTATTACTGGCTTGGGCCGGACACACCAAACCAAGCCTGTACTGCCACTTGCACCGAGCCTGTGGCGGTACAGCTTGCTGCTTGGGCCTGCCGCTTGGATCTGCTGCGTTGCACCGAGCTTGTGCTGCCGCTTGGATCTGCTGCACCACACCGAGCCTGTGCTGCCGCTCGGGCCAGCTGCATCGCACTGAGCCTGTGCTGCCGCTTGGGCCTGCCGCTTGGATCTGCTACATCGCGACGAGCCTGAGCTGCCGCTTGGACCTGCTACACCGCTTGGGCATGCTGCATCGCACCGAGCCTGTGCTGCCACTTGGCCTGCTACACCGCTTGAGCCTGTGCTGCCGCTCAGGCCGGCCGCTTGGATCTGCTACATCGCGACGAGCCTGAGCTGCCGCTTGGACCTGCTACACCGCTTGAGCCTGTGCTGCCGCTTGGGCCGGCCAGACCACACCGAGCCCATGCTGCTGCTGGAGTCTGCTGCGCTATTCTGGGCCTTGAATTAACTAAGTTCTGTACGGTTTGGAAACTGCCACAAAGGTCAGCATGTATCCGTCTATTTTTCCTCTTTTCGGCTGTACTATGTCCAAGTGAGGTAGAAGTCAAACATGGATATCAAAGTTGTCCTTATGTTTTTTCTGTTTCTAAAGTTACTGACTGGGTTCTCAACTTTTTTTAATGCGTTGAGTTATAATAGAAGTCCTGCAAACTGGCTGTGCACTCCTGTGTCTTGTATAAACCATACAACTGGTTGCTGACTTTTTACAGTAGGTACTCCATCTGGACAAGGCACAAGAAAATAAATTTTATCCCGGTACACAATTCTGTAAAGAAAAAGTGTGTTATTTTATTGCTGCTTTTACTGTCAGGGAATGTAGAATCCAACCCAGGTCTAGAACCTTCATGTTTGAGTATTCCTGATGATTTTAAGGCTAAGTGCCTTGGAATTGCTCATCTAAATGTCAGAAGTCTTCTCCCTAAATTAGATTTGATAAAAATCTGGGTTGACAGATTGAACACCGATATTCTGGTTTAGTCTGAAACATGGCTGACAAAAAAAAAAAAATCACTGATAAAGACATTGCTATCCAAGGTTACAACGTTTTTTGTTGTGACCGTCCCAAAAGAGGCGGTGGTGTCGCTCTTTACATAAGGAACAGATTTTTGGTAACTATTTTGTCATCGTTTTCTATTAGTAAAAAGTTTGAATGTCTTGCATTCAAATTAAAACTTTATGAGGGCCATTCTATCACAGTTGTAGGCTGTTACAGACCTCCCACAGCAACAAATGATGCTTTGTCCTTATTAACTGAACAGCTAGCAATGTTAAACTTTAATGAGATTCTTCTTGTCGGGGATTTTAATCTGGACATCTGTTTCTGGTCATTTTAAAGTAACTTGTGATTCTTTTAATCTCACACAGCTGATCAGTATACCAACACAGCCAAATCTTAAACAGCCAATAAAATCTTCCATCCTTGATCTATTTTTTTTCAAATGTTGTGTGCCAATAATTTAAGTGACCATTGTGTTATCAACACTGTTAGACAAACTTATTAAAATTATTAAAAGAAGACCTCAAATTGTGTTTAAACAGGATTTAAAAGTTTTTTATCATGACTTGTGGATCTATGACTGGAGAAAGATTTTTCTTAATAATGATGTAGAACTAGCTTGGAAATATTTTTATGATGCTTTGTCTGAAATTATCAACAAACATGCACCTTTTCGCAAATTTAGAGTAAAAGGTCGCAACAATCCTTTGTTTTCCTGTGAGCTGTCTGAACTTTTAAAAGAAAGAGATCATGCTTGGGCTAAAGCCAAAAAAACAAAGTCTCAGGTTGACTGGCTGAGTTTTAGACAACTCAGAAATTGCTTCACTTCCCTTATTAATAAGAGTAAATCTGAATATTACTTGTCTAAAACCACAAGTAATCTCAAGGATCCAAAGAAATTTTGGAAAGTTATAAAATCTTCTTACAGAAACTTACAGACCAATGAACTCCCAACGTGCATTATAAAAAATTCACTTATTCTTACAGATAAATCTGAAATATTAAATTGCTTTAACAATCATTTTGTTTCATCTGGTTGTCTATATGACACATTGCATCCCAACACAAAAACCTTAATTGAACAAAAAGGTCATTCATCGCCCCCTCTATTACCTTCCTCAATTGGTTTTCAGACCAGTGACTGAGGCAGAGGGCTACAGAGCTCTCAAAGAGCTGAAAACAGACAAATCTGCAGGTCCAGACAATCTTGATCCTTTTTTTCTTAAAATGTCAAAAGATTTTATAACTGAGCCCTTGACATATCTTTTTAACTATAGCCTTTTAAACAATGTCTCTATGGTCTGGAATTCTGCTTGTGTTCTTCCTTTGTTGAAAGGAGGGGACTCGGCCAATCTTAATAAATACAGGCCAATATCAAAGTTAAGTATCCTGGCAAAGATCTTTGAGAAAATTGTTGCTGAAAAGCTTAAAAAAATCATTGAGGTTCATTGTTCCTCTCTTTCATTTGAACAAGTCTTTGATTTCTTACAGTCTGCATTTGGTGCTGTTCAGTCGCATCTAGATCAGCTTAGGCTAGTGTTAAATGCAGACAAATCTAAAGGTATGGTCTTCTCAAACAGAAAATGGCTACCCTCTCAGCTCCCTAAAATAAAAACAGCTGAAGGAAAGGAAATCCAAATGGTCTCTTCTTATAAGTATTTAGTCTTTGTTATTGATGAAAATCTGTCTTTAAAGCAACACATTGATTATCTTGTACATAAACTGAAGCTAAAGCTCAGTTTTCTTTTTAGAAACAAATCATGTGTCTTTGTTTATACCAGAAAATGTTTAATTTCTGCAACTTTTTTACCTTTATTGGATTTATTGGATTGGAGATATCCTATTTATGAATGCACCTGATTGTCTTTTAAAGAAGCTGGACACTGTTTATCATTGTGCTTTACGTTTTATGACTGGTTGTGGAAATCGTGTTCACCATTGTACATTGTATGCTACAGCTGAGTTTCCATCCCTGTATGTTCGCAGGTGGTCTCATTTGCTAACTTTCATCTATAAATGTATTCTTGGGCTCCTTCCATCTTACCTCTTCTCATACATGCGTAAAAAACAGCAGCAGTTTGCTCTGCGTTCTCAGAAGAACATTCTGATGGTGGTTCCCAGAGTCAGAGCGGAGTTGGGTAAGGCAGCAGTTCAGTACGCTGCCCCCTGTGCATGGAATGAAATGCAAAAGGACATAAATCTATCTATACTTGTGACTTTAGGAGAATTTAAATCTATTTTAGAGAGACGTGAACATGAGTTTGGAAAATGTAAATGTTTCTTAACTCGCACACATTGATTGTAAATATTATTTGTTTTGTTGATGTCTTGTATTTATTCCTTTAAACTGTATATGCTGTCGTCCAGCTCACTCTCGCTCAAGATTTTTAATCTTTTTACCTGGTTAAATAAAGGATAATAATAATAACAGAGCAGGTTGCCATACAGCTGTCTTTACACTTGCTTCCACCTTCCTGCCCCTTCCTGTTGAAAAGGGCTGGCCATTCGGAGACAGTTTGGATTTTGGATGGATCTGCTTCCACCTGTCCACTCTTGATGATGAAACACAGGAAAGAGATTAAACTAGCTTGGAATTCACAAACAGTTTATTTTCAAAGAGCCTATGCAGGACCAGACTGACATGTAGGCAATGTTCTGAAAAGATAAGGATATCATCCAGGTAGACAAAGACGAACCGAATCAGAAAGTCCCGAAGGAAATTGTTTACTAGAGCCTGCAAGACATTGGTGAGCCCAAACGTCATGACCAGATATTCAAAGTGCCCCAGTGGTGTATTGAAGGAAGCCTTCCATTTGTCTCCAGCCTTGATGTGGACTAAATGGTAGGCATTCCATAGATCCAACTTGATGGTGGGGCCCTGCAGAGGCTCAAAAGCAGAGGAAATTTAGACACTGGTAGTCTATGCAAGGTCATAAGATTGACTTTCTTGGACACAAAAAAGCAGCATCCATGGGAGAAGAAGAGGGTCTAATAATATCTGCATCAAGTGAGTCCTCAATGTAAGTCTCCATTGCTTCTCTCTCAGGGCGTGACAAGTTATACAGGCGAGAGGGAGAGTAGAGCCCGGAAGGAAATCAATGGCGCAATCATAAGGTCTGTGTGGCGGCAAGGACAGGACCTTCTCGTTACTACATACCCAGGTCATGATAGTCCAGAGGAACTGAAGTTAAGTCAGGTGAGGGTGTTTGGTCAGACTTGTCATCAGGACATCAGGAGGCAGGGCTGATTTTAAGCAGGACTGATGGCAGAAGGAACTCCAACTTAAAGTTTTGCCTATAGACCAATCAACATGTAGGTTATGAGCCTACACCAAGGGGGTTTGGGACAGAAAATGCATAAAATACCAAAAAACGGACCTCCTTATGGTGATTTGAAACTCATTAATGAATTCAGAGTAGCTTACATTTTCAGTTCCTCAACTTCCCAAGACGACTTCTGCAGTCTAATACCCTTCCCCAAAGTAGATTGGTTAAAAGGTCTACCTTGGAATGATTGGTTGAAAATGTTTGGGACTTACACAAAAAAACAGTGAAGCACTGATGTAGAAAGAAAGATTTGTCATGTAGAAGTAAAAACATAGCTCTAGAGACCGTAGCCATCATTTGTACCAAGCTGTAAACATGAGTTTTACACTTGTAAAGTCACCATTGGATTTCTCCTTATATTTCAGGTTTTTGAGCCTGCCCTCTTGTGGACGGCGGTATATTGCTGTAAATTGCTGAATGGTGGCGCCCTTACTCGGGGACCTTTTAAGGGGTCCATAAGAGAGGCTTGGTTCCTACTCTTACCTATGGTCATGAGCTGTAGGTCATGAGCAAAAGGACAATATCCCGGATACAGGTGGCCGAAATGAACTCTCTCCGCAGAGTGGGTGAGCGCTCCCTTAGAGATAGGGTGAGGAGCTTGGTCACTTGGGAGGTTGTCATAGTAGAGCCGCTGCTCCTTCACATCAAGAGGAGCCAGCTGAGGTGGCTCAGTCATCTGTTCTGGATGCCTCCTGAAAGAGGTGTTCTGGGCATGTCTTAACGGGAGGAGGCCCCGGTAAACATTTTACATTTACATTTACATTTATTCATTTAGCTGACGCTTTTATCCAAAGCGACTTACATTGTTCTACAGTAATTACCAGTGTTACAGCCACTGGAGGCAAGGTGGGTTAAGTGTCTTGCCCAAGGACACAACAGCAGTATGAACTGTGGTGAGAGCAGGAATCGAACCACCTACCTTCCGGTTGAAAGACGACTGCTCTACCCACTGAGCTACTGCCGCCGGTAAAGACACGCTGGAGGGGCTATGTCTCTCAGCTGGCATTGGAACACCTTGGTATTTCCTCAGAAGAGCTGGGGGAAGTGTCTGGGGAGATGGAGGTCTATGCATCTCTGCTTAGACTGCTGCCCCTGTGAACCGGCCCCGGATAAGCGGACAAGGATGGATGGATAAATTCTGCAGATAAACTGACACAGGAGTGATACGTTTTCATAAAAATAACAAGAAACATCCAAGTTGTAATGTAAATTTAATTTGATTTCTGCATGGCTTTTAACTCAACTTCAGCTGAAGACAGTGACCCTGTAGATGACTAAATATCACTAGAAAATGGCTGTCATATTACTTTTTTGGTTTTGTGAAATGGCAGAGTAGAAGTCAACAGAGATATTGGATAGTGTCAGTGAGGTTAGGGGTCCCAATTGGTCCCAAGTGAGTAGTCCACTTTTGAAAAGGTGGCGCTATAAACAAAGCAGTCAGCTGATTGGACAATAGATAATACTCACTTGAGCAAAACCAAAAAGCAAAAGGAAAATGAAACAGAAATGTTTTCAGATATATGACACCTGTTTTGTGATAAAGTGATTTTCAAACAAAATGTGATAAATGTACTTTTTTTCAGCGACAAAGCTAAACTGTTTATTTGTAACATCTATTTCTGGTTCTAAACATTGTCGTATGGCTCTGGCTCCATGAATTTAAACATTATATTTATTGTCTATGCTGCATTAAACACAAGCAGAACCTGTGCCTCAAATATAGAATCCTTAAATGATAGGACACTGCAGCAGCTCTATGAATGTAATGTTCAGAAAGATGGGAATAAACCGGAAATAGGAGACCTCAGTTTCCTTTCTATTTCCTAGACTAATTTAATAAAAGACTGACCCAAGCTACCTTTTACTGTCTTTCCCTGAAACTGTCCTGTTCGATTTACATACCAAATTACTGTCTGCTTTTGCTTTGAACTCACCAGCCTGACTTTAATGCAGAACTCATTGGAATGTGTCTCTCAAACACACTTTCATTTCTTTTTTGCTCAAATTGTACAATCATGTCTGAGTTTCAGAGGGTTCAATCAAACAAGTACAGGCTTTTTCACAATTTCTGTTTGGTTCATAAATCATCATGCAAAAAGCAAAGGCACAGTCATTAAAGAACAAATTAATTTTCCACAGGTGAAGGGCTCTTATTGATTTACAAAACTTCAAAGTCAAAAAGAACTGGAAATAAATGGTGACTTTATTGTACATGTGAAAGGGTTTACCAGTGTGCCTACTTTTTTTTTTACTCGTGCTAAAATCAAAATCTTCTTTATAAATAAATTCTACTATAAGGGAATCAATGAATGTTATTCACTCCATATTTAAATCAACACTAACACAGGAAAGGTGTCTCCAGTTCTATAGCTGTTTCATGCGATATATTTTTTTTCTGTAGTGCCTCATATTGAGTAACTGATTGCACAGCATTTCATTTGAGCTCCAGAGCTTCGGTCTGAGGAGAGAGCAAATCAAAATATAATGCACTTACACATGTTGCAATGTGAAAGGTTGTGAAACTTAGGAGCACACCATGCAATCAGCCACCTTCTACTCATGACAGAGAAACAGTGTTCAGTTGAATCAGCCTGAATTAGGATTTCCTATCACATTTCCCAGATTTACTGTGTAATACAGTTTGATATGACACATTTGTGTTTCCATTGTCTAAAGGACTTATAAATTATAATATTGTAGCATCCCATTTTGGGCAGTGCTTTGTTGGAGTCAGACAGTGGATGTGGTATTAAAAATTAAGCCTAATACATTGCATTGTTACATTTGTTGCCAGAGAATAACACAAAATGGACTCAAACTTGCAAAATGTTTTGAGCCCCAAATTTTGCAGGTTTTCAATGTGATAGATGGTTTGGGTTTTTAATAGACTCTCTAAGTTTCATGTTTAATTATAGATGAGTGCATCCATTGGCCTGATGAGGTGAAAGCAGTTTTCAAAAGATTAAAGACTCACTTTACTACAGCTCCTGTCCTAACTGTTTATGACACCTCCAAGCAGTTCAAAGTGGAAGTGGATGCATCAGGGGTTAATGTTGGTGTCACAGAGAACCTCTTCCATCAGAAAATACATCCAAGCCAAGCCAAGGCAATTTATTTGTATAGCACATTTAAAAAGAAGTTGTGCCAAAGTGCTTCACAAAAATGCAAGAGAAAAACAGAAATTAATAGCAGCCACATTGAGAAAAACAATGAATAAGTTAACTAAAAAGATTCAAAACATTTTAAGATTTTAAAGGCACACTTCATTAAACAAAAAATACATATGAAGTAAAACAGTAAATTCAAATTAAACTTTGTCTTTAACAGAGTTTTAAATGCACCAGTGAATAAGAAGCATTTAATATGGAGTAGGAGGATGATCCGGGGTGTAGGGGCAATGACTGAGAATGCACAATCTCCTTTTGTTTTGAGGTGAGATGGTGGAATCGTTAATAAATACTGGGTGGATGACCTAAGGGAACGAGTGGCAGAGTAGGGTGATCAGTGAAATATTGTGGCGCAGAGCCATTAAGTGCTTTGAAAACAAACAATACAATCTTAATTTTAATAATCCTAAATTTGATTGGGAGCATGTGTAGTTGTGCTAAAACAGGAGTAATGTGTTCTCTCTTTTTGATGCCTTTTTGGACTAACTGGAGTTTATTTGTAATAAAAGCATGGATAATGGTTTCAAGATTCGTATATGTTAAAATTGGTTTTAGTTTAGCAATGGATCAAAGCTGAAAGAAAATGCTCTTCACAACATCACATAACATAAAGGACATCCTTGTGCTTTCTTCTTCCGTCAATTGACTCATGCAGAGAAAAACTAAGAAGTCAGTAACAGAGAACTGCTGGCCGTCAAGTTGGCCCACGAAGAGTGGCACCACTGGTTGGAGGGAGCTGAGCAACTGTTCTTTGTGTGAACAGACCACAAGAACTTAGAGTGCATAAGGTCTGCAAAACATCTATCCTCTCATCAAGCACGCTGGTCCTTGTTCTTTACAAGACAAGATTTTACTTTACCCTATTGATCTGGCTCCCAAAACCTGTAGCCAGTTCCAGAGAGAGGACTCCATCACCGACCCATCTCCCATCTTGCATTTGTCTCTTCTGGTTGCCGCAGTCACCTGGCCAATAGCCTATCAAGTCTGCTTTGGAGAGTCAGCCAGGATCCAGCACATGCCCTGTTCATGCCATTCAACAATCCTTCAGTGGGCCCATTCTTCCCAACGGGCTTGTCACCTTGGTAGACTCTGGCTTTTCTTCAACAGAGATTCTGATCTGTACGTCAGCTCCTCAGGTCTAGGAGGAATACAGTACCAGGTGGACTGTGAGGGGTATTGCCCTGAAGAGTGCTTCTGGGATCAGCTTGCCATGTCTTGGATCCACAACTTATCATGGACTTCCAAGGATTATGTCCTGATCACTGGGATCTCCACTCACTTGAGGAGGGAGTCCTGTCATGATCAGTCCAAGCCCAGCTTCTCTCTCCATCTCTCACCAGTTTTCTGTCTCAACACCTGCAGCTCATCCCAATCTATTCTGTATTGAAGCAGCCACAGGTCACTTCTTCTCTGCCAGATTGTTCAACTGTCTTACAGAAGAAACATTCAGCATTTTTGGACCTTAAGACTTCAACAGCCTTTAATCTGCCATATCTTCAGTCAAAGATTATTCATTCCTTCCTGTTCTCCTGTCCTGCACCTACTAGAGGTATCCAGCCTGTTCTCCAGTTCTGTATTCCTGTGGTGTTTGGCCCTGTGCTCCAGCTCCAACCCTGTATTCCAGCTTCAGCCTTCAAACCATTCTGTTGCTGTTCTAAAATTTCAAAAAAGTTAGTGTTTTGTGCAATTGAGTCCTGTAAAGACCCTCACAACAGATTTTGTTTAATGCAATGTAGACAATAAATGCACAGTTTTTCATGAATTCATAAAGTGAGAGACACACTATACTGACTTTGTGCAAAACTTGAAATAGTCCACTCATTATTTTCCACTGAAATGCAGATTATCTATTGTCGTATCAACAGACGGAAGTGTAAAGAGCTGCCTTTTTGAAAGTTGACCACACTCTTGGGACCAGGAGGAAAAGCATCCCCCAAAGTAGAAACACAATAATACAGTGCTTTTGTGACCTCCCTATGTCACTAATGTTCCTAATTCAGCTTGCCATCTTCACCGACAGTGAGATGTTTTGTACTTCTTAGTAGGAACAAGATTTTAAAGCACTGGCCCAACTAACACACTGACTGCAGGGGTATTCTATTCAAATGAGCCAGAGAACACTGAGTTCATCTACCAGAACAGTACATTTAAGTTGCCGTCACTGAGCAGGTGGTTTATACTTGTGGCTGGCCGTATTTATTATCAGATAATACCTGTGGGTAAATGGTAACAAATAGAGAAGCTTATTTTTGGAGCTGAGGCAGTTTTGAAATACATTAGAGTAGCCTTTGTACGTTGACCACTGATTTAATAACAGCATTATTATGTTCTGCATTATTCAATCGGTCAAATAAAGAGAAAAGCACTTACCAATAAAAGCACACTAGTTTCAATGCATTTACTGGTGGTGTAATTAAATCTATAGTTAAACAAGGAGCTTGGGAATGAACAGCTGACATCCGCACATAGCCATGGCATCCTTTTGTTGCACTCACACAGATAGAGCACAAACGATGAGCCTGCCAATTTCCTCTACATTGTTCATGGGGTACGTGCCAGGCATCGACTCTCAGGCATTCACTTGTGTACACTCCACTCATTACTACAGTCCACAATGTGAGAGCAATGTGGAGTTTGAGCAGTCCGCTACAAAATCACTGTAGAATATAATCCTCTAGTGCATTTTCACATTATACATCTCATCTCCTCCTGCAGCCACCAGACTGCATAATAGAGGCTCTGGCTAAACAAACTGATTGTTCATGCACATCCTATACATACAGTCTGTGGAGAGCCATCAAAAAGGAGTTATTATACCCAGCTTGTTCTGCTGCAAAAGAGGACTGATCTATTCTTTATCATTGTGTTGCACTGCAGTACATGGCACACGTGGACTTATAGTCTACAATGAGTGCCAACAATTATTTATTTATATTTTGGTTTTGAATCAAGCCAGGTGCTTTTTTGACAGCTGCCAGACTCTTGAAATGGACTGTGTTCATGTTGATTGAGCAGAACCAAAATAGAGCACTGGCAAATGCAGTCACAAGTTAACAATGATGATATAAGATCTAGCTAAATTTGAAATCAGAATTTTTTTATACTAAAAAATCTGACCAACTGTGGCAGGTTTGCGCTGCTGCTGCCTGATGTGGCTGGTAGCATGGGCGGTGCTTGGTTGCATGGCCCTGCTGAGTTAAGTGACAGTACACCAAACACACAGGAGGGGGAGTAAAGTGCTCTGTGACAGCAGCAGACAAACACAGTCAGGGTGTGTCTTTAATGAAACCTCTACAGGTGAACAAGAGATAAAACTGAAACTAATTTATCAATTTCATTACGTTGGTATCAATCAATATCAATACCAACGTTGGTATCAATATTAGCAATATTTTGATCAATTCGACCAGCACTACAGGTCATGCTAAGAAAGTGGCAATGTTTTTCTGTGCATTGTCATTGACAAATAAATAAAAGAAATAAAGAATATTTTGGCTTTTCATCTGTTTCACAACCCCTTCACTTTAAAATGCGAATCAAATAAAATGCGACCACTCTATTGTGGCTCATCTAAGCCTAGTTGCTTTAACATTAAACAGGCAGCCTTCAGTCTGCCTTTTCAAAACATCTAAAAGGAAGAACGCAGCTTGTCTTGGCCACCAGAGGGATGTTTTTCCTGGCTGGAATCTGCATTAGAACCCCCCTCATTACCTCTCACATCTTGAAACTCACCTTTAAGTTATCTCCAGTCTCTCCGCTAAACCAAGCCAGCAGAAAAGCCAAGCCAGCAGAAAAAACTCTGTGCCTCTGGTCCCCCACTTATAAGTGACTTTGTGGTCCTGGTACCCCATGGTAAAGCAAAGCACAGGCCTCAGACAGATTTGACTCCAACCCCTCTCTCACTCCCCCTTTTACACCAGATCCTGTGGTCTCCACTAGTCCGTTTTTTTCTCTCCCTCGTTTACTTTGTAAATATGTATATAGATAGATAAATTTTGTTTTTGTTTAATTTAACCATCATATTTAATTTTATTTGAAATGCTGCTAAGATTGTATATACTTTTTATTTTATTTTATTGCATGCACACCTTACTTTTATTATTTGAACTTTACTTGTTTCTAAGAGTTGCTGTACAAGTGAATTTCTCTTTTGTGGGATCAATAAAGTCCTATGTTGAATTAACAACACACTGTGTGAACAATAGTCGACAGTACCATAGGTTTACAATGAACACTAGTAACAGAAGAATATGTGCACGAGTGTGAAGAGTTGAGCCCAAGAAGAATTTGAGATAGTTCTTTAGGGCCAGTGTATCTTTGTCAGACCAGAGCAACAAACTGTTCTTTGGGAAACAGCTTGACTTTCTTGTCTGTTCACAATGTGTATTACATTTACATTTAGTCATTTAGCTTTTATCCAAAGCGACTTACATTGTGCTTCAATTCTCCAGTGTTACAACACCACTGGAGGCAAGGTGGGTTCAGTGTTTTGCCCAAAGACACAACAACAGTGTGAACTGTGCGGCGAGCGGGAATCAAACCACCTACATTCCAGTTGAAGGACAACCACTCTATCACTGAGCCACTGGTGGTAGGATGTGTTTTCAAATTCCTATTGTCAATACAACAGAAAAATCATCATCTGTTTCACGCAGAAATGATGCAACCCTAATAATCTGCACATTGTATCACTGTCCACAACTGCTCCAAAGTTCAAAGTTCAAAGTTCTTTAACTGTCTCCCATAGGAGAAATTTGTCTTGGCCAAAAAGGCAATACTGCAGCACTACATAAAACACAGTCACACACAAGATGATAAATACATAAATAACAATAAGGACAATTTTTACAACAGCATGGGCAATGTCACCTCCTGATGTGCCAGCACCATCAATAAGTCTCCGGGACAGCCATACATGACCATGACCTATCCCTAAACCTTAATTTATACCATCCCCCCATGTACAGTGCAAAAACATCGGAAATCACAGTTATCTTGACCTCGAGTGCCCTTTAAGTTTGCGTTCATCCCCCACCAACCGCTCGTTAGTGAGCTTTATTGAGAGAGGGATGAACAAGTTTTTAAGCGGATTGTGTCTGCAGAGTGGAACCCTGTACCTCCTCCCTCATTAAAACATATTCTACAAACAGTACATGAGATGTGTCAGACAAAATATTGTTGGCCTGTCTGAAGACAGCCTGCTCGAACATCTCCTGTGGGGTCAGTGGAGCAGGAGTGCCCATTATCTTACTTGCTGTTTTAACTAGATTGTGAATTTGATCTTTGGATTTAACTGTGAGATTTCCAAACCAGCAGGTGATACCGTACCTAAGTATAGACTCTATAGTTGCTCTGTAGAAGATTGTCATGATGTTTTTACAGACACCAAACAGTCGGAGACGTCTTAGAAAATGGAGGCGATGTTGGACTCTGGCACAAAAACTCGCCACCTGTGTGTGCCAGCTGAGGTCGCTGTCGATGTGCACGCCCAGGTATTTGAAGGATGTGACCTGTTTGATGTTGTTTACATGAATTGTCACTGGGCACCAATCCCCCACTGATCTGGGGTCGACCAGCATCTCCACAGTTTTACTTGTGTTATTGAGCAGTCTATTGGTATCGCACCAGTCCACAAATACATCCACAGCAGTTTCATGGTTATTTAAGTTTTTTATATGTTTCAAAGCCAGTTGCATTAATGTTGAAATTGCATCGTTTGTGCTACGGTTCTTAATGTACGGAAACTGGAAACTATCAAGGGCTGGCTGTATCTCCATCCGTAATGCCAGTAATAATACTCTCTCCAGTGCTTTCATAACATTAGAGGTGAGAGCCACAGGACAATAGTCATTGTTCACCTGGGGACATGCCGTTTTAGGAACAGGAATTATAATGATATTTTCCAGAACTCTGGCACTGAGTGTGTGTCAACAGAGAACTGAAAGAGTCTGTGCCAAACTGGTGAGAGCTCATCTGCAAATATTTTTAGAAGAAAAGTGGACATATTATCCGGCCCAGTTGCTTTTTTTGTATTTATGCTTTTAAAAACTTTGGTGACAGACTGAGGGTGAATTACAATTCTGTTCTCATGTTCATTACAGTCTACTATATCCAGGATTTTACAACATTCACTATAATTATCAGTTTCAAATCTCAGATAAAAATTGTTTTGTTTGTTAGCTTTTAATTACCTACAATGCCTACAATGAGAGCATTGTAGGCAGACAAAGCCTTCCTACCTCCGGCCATATTGGTTATGACTCTAATAGAGTCCCACAGTCTCTTTTAATTGGAGCTGGACAGCTCCTCTTCTGCCCGGTCCCTGTGCTGCAGCCGTGCTGTTCTTAAGGTGCGTACACGCAAATAAAGTGTTAAGAGCGAGGAAAACCCTGCGGCGCGACTCGCGCGAATTAGCGGGCGCGAATGACGCAATCTGCGGGAATCACACGACGCGAATTGAACGCTTAATTCGCCCGAGTTGAAAACTCTGAACTTTGGAAAAAATTTGCGCCGCGTTAACCAATCAGGAGCTTGCTCTAGTAGTGACGTGCTACGAACGGAGCCGGACCATAGAGGCAGAAATCCAAAACAATAATGAAGGACGAAGTTATCGGTTCAGCCTGTGGGATACAAACCATTTTTGTAATTTTACAGAACCAGGAAAGGAAAGTGTATGGGGGGGTCGAAAAAATATGATAAGTTGCAAAAAACTACTTTTAATTCTTTAGAGTCGTATATATTGGGCCAACTAACTAGCTAAAGCCGGAGCTAAGTTGTCATACTTTAGAACTAGTTTTCCACTGATGACTTTATGTGTTTATCCAGAGAAAGTGTGCAGAAAGAGCCTGATGAACATGTATTTAAAGGAGAAGGAAACAAGGATATTGTTAGCAGCAGGTTTAGGACAAACGTGGAAGTAGTCTGCAGTTCTGTCTTTCCGCAACCCCATTGTCTTCTCACGAGAGACCAGCGGGACTGTGGAGAGGGGGTCCGAGGATTATAACCCCCCGAGGAACAGGGCGAGATAGAAGCAGCAGCAGGGCATTCAGAGACAAAACGAGTGTGGACAAGCCACACAGGGATATGTGTTGTTTGTGACTGGTGTAATGTTCAAATGTTAACTTGCATTAATATTTAGTATATATATATATATATATATATATATATATATATATATATATATATATATATATAGTCATGACAGAGCTGATGCCTGGGTCCCCCTGCTAAAACCTGCTGCTGCTTCAGCTTCCTCTGATCCTCAGCAGATCCACATCTGCTGCTGTGCCCAGAGGTGTGTACTGGTAATATATACATATCATACCATCATTTACAGTAAGCCCTCACAGCCTCTTACATTCACATACAAACACAACTGTGGTTGTTTGTTAATGAGTTGATAATGTTTTTCTGCCTTTTTCATGTGTCATTTCATACAGTGAAGACCCCAGAGAAGAACCCAGAAAGAGCCCAGAGAAGAGTCCAGAAAGAGCCCAGAGAAGACCCCAGAGAAGACTCCAGAAGAGCCCAGAGAAGAGTCCAGAAAGACCCCAGAGAAGACTCCAGAAGAGCCCAGAGAAGAGTCCAGAAAGAGCCCAGAGAAGCCCTCAGAGAAGACTCCAGAAGAGCCCAGAGAAGACTCCAGAAAGAGCCCAGAGAAGAGTCCAGAAAGAGCGCAGAGAAGATCCCAGAGAAGACCCAGTTCAGAAGCTCTCCGAACACATGCTGTAGCTCCAGCTTCATGTTCAGAGGATGAGCTCTTCTCTTGAGTCTGGTCCCTTTTGGTGTCTTGCAGGAAAGCCTCGCAACGACTCGGGACAACAGGTCATCAAACTGGGGCTGACTCAGTGGGAAGTACCGCTGAAAGCAGCCGTCATCCAGGTGCAGCTCCTGGAGAAGTTTGTGAAAGTGATGGAGCTGGGTCCGCCTCTGAAGCATCCGATGGACAGCGTCGAATGGGTTTCACGATGTTTTTCAGTCCTCAAAAAATCCATCTCAACCATTCTTCAACAAGACCGGAAGACAATTCGCCTGGCAGAAGCCTCTCCCATGACGCGAATTCGCGTCTGTTGTTGAGTGAATTTCACGCGCGAATAGCGCAATTTATTTATTTGGTGTGACTGTTAGTTGTTGGTTTAAGCCCTTCTGTGCAGCTCTGACTCCGGCCCTGTCTTCAACTTTAAAGGCTTGTTTTTTCCTTTTAATGCATTCCTTAATGCATTCCGCATCCTCTTAAAAGATGCCCCAGTCCGTGCAAAGAAAGCATCCCTTCAGCTCCTCTCTTTTATCGTTGGACCAAACTTTTACCGTTTGTTGTTGTGGTTTGCTGGACTTAAAAACTGACCTGTAAGTGGGAAGAAGATGGACTACATTGTCATCAGAGTTACCAAGGGGTGGTTCGGCCCTGGCTGTATATACATCCTTTATGTTGCCATAACATTGATCCAGGATGTAATTGTTTCTGTACTGCACTTGATATATTGAAAAAACCCAGGCAGAGATTTATTGAGGCTGCAGTGGTTAAAATCACCAAGAATGAAAATTGGGGGGTTGGGTTTGTTCTGAAGATGTTGGTGGACACAGTCTGAAATAGTGCTGGCTTTTCATAGCAGTATTTCCACTTGGTGGAATATACACTACACACACAAAGACATTGGTAAATTCCCTTGGGAGGTAGTATGGGCGCAGGGTAATGTACAGCAGCTCAAGGTCTGGATTACATATTATCTCACAGCAATATTACGGCACCAACTGTCTGGTTTTACCGGAGTTTGCATCCTTGTCCAGTCGTTTATATGTGAAGCCATCGACATGTATGAAGCTGTCCGGTACATCCTCATGAAACCAAGTGTTTGTGAAGGCCATCAAGCCAGACTCACGGTATTCATAGCTTGCTCCGACTTGTGAGCGCAGTTTGTCCAGATTGTTTTTAAGTGAGCGTGAGTTGCAAAGCAGCATTTGCAGCAGCGGTAGCTTGTTGGCCCTCTGGACCCGCTGTCTGACGCCGCCTCTCCTCCCCGGCTTCCTTGCCTTTCCACCTCTGAAAGGGTCCGTTCAGTGTCGTCAAAGCAGCTCTGTCGGTACATCCTTCATAAGGTCTGGTGATTGTACTCCCCGGTCCCGATAGTCCAGCGACATGTTCCTGCTGTATGCTGGCAGTACAAAGGGGTGGAAGCCCCACCGGCTAGTCACTGGGAAACTGCTAGCTAGAATTAGCCATGTTAGTAGTACCAGCACTGCCTTCCTCCCTTTCGCTCCCAGTACACTGTCCAAAAAAAATGCGTCCTACATTCATCAGCAAATATATTGTCCATTGAGTCCACTGCTGGCAGACAATGACTAAACAATTACCAGGGACTAGAAAACAAACAAAATGCCGCAGGAGCCCTCCTCCATGTCACCTGCAGAGCAGCGCCATTTTAGTCTTGCTCTAGTCTAGTCTTGAAAGCACCTTCTATACTTTCATTGTTGTAATTGCTGCCATTGTAATTGCTGCCAAACAACAATGATGGACATGGTTATCGGGGCAGCCTGTGGATACCTGGTGCTGTGGGCTAAAATACAGCTTTATACTTTTACAGAGCCAGGAATCAAAAGGATCTTGCTCGAAGGGAAGTGAGTGAGGGGGTCGAAAACTCTGGAAAGTTGCAAGAGCGCCCTTTACTTCATTCGAGCCGTATAAATTGAGCCACCTAATTTGCCATACTTTACAAATAGTTTGTTACGGCCGATGACCCAGGAGCAGCAGACTCCAACGCAAAACCACAGAATCAGGTATAAAAGTTAACTAACATTTATTTAAGGATAAAATAACCAAAAGAACATCCAGGAAAACAAAAATAACCAAGGCTAAGGTCTGTCCGTACACAAAATCCAAAAACCAAAAATTACACAGAAAACACAGGCAAAGGATCTTGAGGTAACATATACAAAAACAGACTAGGAATTCTACCAACGACATAAGGAACACAGACAAGACTTACTGGTACAGCGACAATGACCTGGCACTGAGAAGAAGTACAAACAGGTATAAATAGGCATAGACAACAAGGGACAGGTGAAACATATTAGGGCGGAGCAGGTAATCACACAGGAGGGAAAGACACAAGGCAGTAAGTCAATTAAAGACACAGACAGGGTAAATACATTTCAAAATAACAACCGGAACTCAAATACAACTTGACACCAAAATAAGAATAAGAACAATAACTACAATACATCAGAAACAAAACACATACCAAATCAGACACCAAAAACATGAATCTTTGCCCTATGGTTGGCCCCTTTAAAGGCCAACCATAGGGCAGCCTAAAATCCTACAACCCAAAAAACATACATAAAAATCTCCTGGGTGGGCGAAGGGGGTCAGGAAGGAGGACTCATTAAAAAAAACAAGTCACTTAGACAAAGGCACAGGAACACACTTGGCAAAGGGCTTGAGGAGAACAGATGCGTCTGATCCGGCCCTTGAACACTGGTCAGCCGGACGGGGCGCTAGGAATGAAACAGAGGCGTCGGATCCGGCCCTCTGAATTAGTGGCTGGACGGGACGCTTGAGGTATGCTTGACGAGTCGGGTCCGGCCCTCTGAACTGTTCGGCTGGACGTGGCGCTAGTGGAAGGAGGTGGTGCCGGGACAGGCACAAGGGGGAAAAACTGTTGTGTCGAGAAAGACATACTCAGACGGGATACTCAGACGGGATACTCAGACGGGATACTCAGACGGGATACTCAGACGGGATACTCAGACGGGATACTCAGACGGGATACTCAGACGGGATACTCAGACGGGATACTCAGACGGGATACTCAGACGGGATACTCAGACGGGGATTTTCAGGATTCACCGACAAACAGAATTCAAATCAAGGCAAAAACAAACAGACAGAACTCAGGACCAGGCACAGACAGACAAACCGAACACAGGGCAAGGCAAGAACTGACAGGCAAACAAATCTCCGGGACAGACTATACGGGGCACCAAACTCGGAACCAGAAGGGGTGCAAAAAAACACAAGACCGAAAAAAAAAACACTGGACAAGGCAGACACGGGAGTAAAGGGAACCGGACACGGGAGTAAAGGGAACCGGACACGGGAGTAAAGGGAACCGGACACGGGGCAGACACAGGAGAGGGGGTGACCAAACGTGGGCTGACCAGACAGGGGATGACCATGGGGAAGACACAGGAGAGGGGGTGACCAAACGTGGGCGGACCGTCGGGTAGACCAGACAGGGGATGACTGTAAGGAAGACCAGACGAGGGTTAACCAGAATGAGGAATTACCAGACGTGGAAGGCCCAGACGAGGAAGCAGAGTCTTATAGGATTCTTGGTGGCCCAAGTAAGCGCTGAAAAGTCTCTGGATGGCCCAGGTAGGCGCTGAGAAGTCTCTGGATGGCCCAGGTAGGCGCTGAGAAGTCTCTGGATGGCCCAGGTAGGCGCTGAGAAGTCTCTGGATGGCCCAGGTAGGCGCTGAGAAGTCTCTGGATGGCCCAGGTAGGCGCTGAGAAGTCTCTGGATGGCCCAGGTAGGCGCTGAGAAGTCTCTGGATGGCCCAGGTAGGCGCTGAGAAGTCTCTGGATGGCCCAGGTAGGTGCTGAGAAGTCTCTGGATGGCCCAGGTAGGCGCTGAGAAGTCTCTGGATGGCCCAGGTAGGCGCTGAGAAGTCTCTGGATGGCCCAGGTAGGCGCTGAGAAGTCTCTGAAAACAGTTCTGGGTCTGAAGCGAAGACTCTGAAAACAATTCTGGGTCTGAAGCGAAGACTCTGCAAACAGTTCTGGGTCTGAAGCGAAGACTCTGCAAACAGTTCTGGGTCTGAAGCGAAGACTCTGCAAACAGTTCTGGGTCTGAAGCGAAGACTGTGCAAACAGTTCTGGGTCTGAAGCGAAGACTCAGGAAACAGTTCTGGGACTGAAGCAAAACTCAGGAAACAGTTCTGGGGCTGAAGCGAAAACTCTGGAAACAGCTCTGGGCTGAAGTGAAGACTCAGAACAGTTCTGATGGTGAAGAAAAAAAACTCAGGAAACAGTTCTGGGGCTGAAGCAAAGACTCAAGCAGAGAAAAAAACGGCAAGAGCTCGGACAAATCTCAGGTAGGAAAAAATGCAGGCTGGGGTTGCGTAGTCTCAGTTAAGGCCAGGTCATTCTGTCATGGCCGATGGCCCAGGAGCAGGAAGACTCCAACGCAAAACCACAGAGTCAGGTATAAAGGTTAACTAACATTTATTTAAGGATAAAATAACCAAATGAACATCCAGGAAAACAAAAATAACCAAGGCTAAGGTCTGAGCGTACATAAAATCCATGAGGTAACATATATAAAAACAGACTAGGAATTCTACCAACGACATAAGGAACACAGACAAGACTTACTGGTAAAGAGACAATGACCTGGCACCGAGAAGAAGAACAAACAGGTATAAATAGGCATAGACAACAAGGGACAGGTGAAACATATTAGGGTGGAGCAGGTAATCACTCAGGAGGGAAAGACACAAGGCAGGAAGTCAATTAAAGACACAGACAGGGTAAATACATTTCAAAATAACAACTGGAACTCAAATACAACTTGCCACCAAAATAAGATACAATAATTACAAAACTACAAAGAACATTACATCAGAAACAATTCGAAAAAACATACCAAATCAGACACCAAAAACATGAATCCTGACAGTTTTACATTGACACATTTGTGTTTATTCAGCGTGCAGAAAGAAGTGGAAGAGCCAGAGGGACCTGTATTTAAAGGAGAGGAGGGAGGAGACGGAGAAAAGGAGTGGATTAGTAGCAGGTTCAGGGAAAAAGTCAAAATACTCTGCAGTTCTGTCTTTCCTTACAACCACCCCGACAACCAGGGAAAGACAGAAGCAGGAGCAGGGCATTCAGAAAGGAGGTGCATTAACAAGTTAAGCCACACAGAGGATATGTGTTTGTGACTGGTGTAATATTCAAATGTTAACTTGTATTAATATTTAATATTTTATTTATGTATTTATTGGCCTGTCACAAAAACTACTTTTTATTGTGTTATGGAAATTGTAAGCGTATATAACGCTATTATCTTATTATTATAATAATAATATATTAGAACATATTGTGTGATATATTTCACCACAATTAATTTCAATTAATGATATTATTGCAATGTTAAATTAAGTGTTTCCTTTGGGCAAAGTGCCTTGGCGTGGTGCCCAAAGGTCACATGGCCTGTTATGGGGTTTTGGGAGCAGGGAGAGGTAAAAGTAATAATAAGTAAGTAAGTAGTAAGACTACTAAATAGTACACCATTTTTTTTAAAGAAGAGACGTAAAATATTTTTTAACTCTTTTATTTGCTCTTCTTATTAAGCTAAACTGTGAACCTATCAACAGATATCAATATTAACAGAAGCCTGTGCCTGTGTTTAATTTGAATTAATAACACCACAATAGTACCTTTTAAACACAAACCTGTTTTTTGGTGTGTCTGCTCGAAAAGAACATGTCCACAGTAAATTGACTATATCTCTGTAACAACAAGGTGTATTTCCAAAATTCGGCTGTCAAAATGAAGAGGGCACTTGTGAGATTTCCTAGAAGGGACATTTTGAATGTGCAATAGTACAGTTTCAG
The DNA here is from genome assembly GCA_024349245.1 of Neodontobutis hainanensis. Taxonomy (NCBI): domain Eukaryota; kingdom Metazoa; phylum Chordata; class Actinopteri; order Gobiiformes; family Odontobutidae; genus Neodontobutis; species Neodontobutis hainanensis. The sequence goes on along the minus strand of JALDNG010000375.1, from coordinate 59,452 downwards.
AATAAATCAAGATGGAAAACAGCAAAATAACCCCAAAAACATCTCCTGCTAAAAAAAAAAAAAAAAAAAAAAAAAAAACGCAATATTTGAATTAATATCCCTTTAGATGAAGTCTGTTGAAGCTCAAACACTATTTGAAATCACAGCCACACATGTCAACATTATCTGCACCAAATATGATTGTTCTAATGTGAAACAAATCAAAACTATTAAGATTTTAGTGTGAAATGGTCAGGCGGCGTCTCCATTATAAAGAATAGGGCAGAATTTGGCATTATTTGGTATGTTTTCGTTTGCTGCTGTTTGGTCTGTGTTTGAGCTTGTAGCTGAGACTCAAAGATTCACTGCTTTGCCAAATCTTTCTGAGTTTCTGAATCCCTAAAGTCCCCCAATTGGGGTCCATGTGAAAACATGTGAAAGCCATATTGGGAAGTAAAGGCCAGGCGTCTCTCATGGAACCTCCTAATTGGTCCTCGATTAAGGGTGCCCCCATACTGCGGTATACGGCAAAAAATAACGATATACATGTCAGGGTCTCCATGGTAACGCTCAGAGGGTGGAGTTTGTGAAACTCCAACAAACTCTCGCTCACAAAATTAGCTTTCCTTTAGCTTGCAGCTACAACAGGCTGCTTTCTGAACAAAAAAACCAGACCAAACAGCAGACTATATTGCTTTCTATCTTCATTTCCTCTGACTCGTCTGCCCGCACATGAGCACGGAGCAATGTGTGCTCTGTGTCTGTTGCAGTCAGAGAGGGACTTCATTGCCATAGCAGCCACCACACACAAAGGAATGCAGAGTGCGATAGGTCGACTATTGCGACAGGCATGAAAGAGCTGACTTTTGATGCCAGTGAGCCTAGGTCCTCAGTGCCAAAACCTGCTGGTGCTTCTGCTTCCCTTTTCCCATCCTCTCTTGCTGCTGTACCCTCAGGTGTGTACCAATGATTGTAAAAATATGGATGTCTTCCATCCATTGCTCCCCTATTCACCGATATTGTCCTCACCACAGGGGAAAAAAATGCCGGTTACATCCGGTCTTTTCGGCTTTACTGCATAGCAAAACAATAGTTTTTAGTTAACATAAACAAACATATTAATCAATAATTCTCCTTCCCCAGAGTCAAGTAGTAAAAACTTAGCTCTAGAGACCGGAGCCATCTTTTATACCACGCTGTAAACATGATTTTTATACTTGTAAATTTGCCATTGGATTTCTCATATTTCTGCTTTTGGAGCCTGCCCTCCGGTGGACAGAGGTATATCGCTGCATGGTGGCACCCTTACTCAAGGCCCTTTTAGGGGGTTCCTTGAGAGAGGCTTGTTGTGTACAGGCAATAATGTAAACAATATATCACCATGTTATAGATTGTTGTGAATATTATCAATTGATAATTAATAATGAATATTAATTTATGTAAAGTAATTAATATTATTAATTCATATTTTGATATCAAAATATTGTCTCGTTTGGGGCACCACCCAGGGTCACAGTCCTGGGAACTAATTATGTTTACTAAGTCTCAATCTGAAGGAAGGGAATTCTACCTATGTTTTCGAATATCTCAACATAAACAGAGAAACATTAATGTCTTTTATGGGGTTTTATTAAAGATTATACAAGATAAAACAATGAATAAGGACAAAGGAAAATAAAACAAAAGAATAATTATTGACAATAATTATTGACAAATGATGAGGATAATTAACACAAAACGATGACAACTGACATTGAACAATGGTATTTACCTATTAGAACTTTGGTGGAGTAAAGTAGTTTGACCATTGAATTATGCTATTTACTGCGAGTAATTAAGGAGGTTTAGAGGGGTATGGTGACTGTTAGATGGATTAATTAAAGGACTATTTACGGCTATTTGAGTAGCGGATGGGGTAGAGGTTCTGCTGGGCCTGGTGAAGACAATGTACAGGTTCTATAACACCAACATTCAGTGTCACGTGTTCAACTCACTCTGTCGTGATGGCACTCAGCTTTTCGGGTGGCAGAAGTTCCAAAGGGATGATACGGGACTTTTGACACGTTTCCTCCAGCTGGTTGTTGCCAAGTGACAAGGTGGTGTCACGTGTACGCTGTTCACAGGCTTACGGTTAGACCGTAGCAGGAAAGAGGCGGCGTTCTGTGATTGTCCTTGAGGGTAAAGTAGGCCTTTACCAGCAGTTGAGGTTAAAGTCTTTAAAACAAAAGGATCACTGAAAGACTTGTTGTCTTTTCTGGATATAACGAGGGCTAAGTTGTTTAGCGGACTGTCTTGTAGCATAAGGAACTACAAACATCCACTTCCGTCGTGTGGGTTACGTAGTCCTTTGAAACAGCTGAAGAAAGTTTCTCAAAACAGATCAATGCACGTATACTTTTAAAGAGGAAAAATTCACGTTTGCATGGTGTGTGCAATGTGGCTAGAAACTTGAAAGTTACGAAAGTAAAATAAAAACGAAGATTCCAGAAGCGAAAAAGAGCGGAAGAGATAGCAAGAGTAGAGTAAGCTAAGCTCAAGAGCGTTACAAGAGTGAATTTCTCTGATGCACAGACTTTAGTACTGACGCAAAGAGGGCGTGTTTACACATGGTTTGGTCAAAAGGGGGAGTTTACTAAAAGTTTAGTATTAAATAAACTTCCCTGCTCCACCAAATAACAGAATTAAACACATTTAAAACCATATTGCTTTTGCATTGTAGCAGAAAGGCATAGGACATGTCTTTTGAAGTCTGTGAACACCAAACACATAATCATTACTGCGATACCTGGAAAACATACAATGATTTGTTTTATTAACACAGCCAGCTGTAAGGGTGATGAAAAATGGAAGTCTTTTATATCGTTATCACTCAGGATCCTATAAGGAACAGTGTGAAGATTACACATTCAATACGATAGTCTTTAATACACACTTTAATGGAACAGAACACAGAATTGTCTTTAGTTTTGAAGCAGAGTCGTTACTCTGCTTAACCAACAGAGGGCAGTGTTCGATCATTCTTGATTACTATGATCAAATACATTCCTATTGAGTTGAGGAGTCTTATCAATTCACGTATATCAAAACAGATTACCGCGTCAGTTTTGGTGCTAGCCAGTCTGGTTTTTCGGAAAATAGCACCTACATTGTCATTTGAAGTGGTGCAAAAACAAAGTCGTTAATTAAATTTCACTCCTTGTTGCTGTCTCTTAACACAATATCGGGAACATCTGGTGCAGATTAGCAAAGAGTTTCTAATTAAATCTTCTTCGGTTTTCCTCAGTCTGAATAAACAGTTGAAGGGTCTGTAAAGAGTCAAATGTGTAAATCTGTAATCCTTTGAAGAGTGTTGGTTCCAGGTACGAAAGAGGGTTCACCACAAAATATCATGACTGTATATGGTATAAACATATAATTTACAATAATTTACAGTTAATCCTCATATCCTCTTACATTCACATACAAACACACATACATTATGTGTCATTTCATACAGTGCTACCCCCAGAGAAGGACCCAGAGAAGGCCCAGTTCAGAAGCCCTTCAAACACATGCTGTAGCTCCAGTGCCATGTTCAGAGGATGAGCTGGTCCCTTCCCTGCAGAGATTATTGTCTTGGACAAAAGAATTTGTCAAATATCAAATGCATTCATTAATTTATAAAAGCAGCACAGTTCTGCTTCATTTGGAACCCACCGTATAGTTTTTAAAATGAGACAACATTTCAATTTTTCAGACTGATTTATTTAAAATTAAATAGAATAAAGTTTATAATGGTCAGTATTTAAAACTAGAATACTTAATGTTAACATTTGTTATTCCTTATTATATCCTATGAAAAACATGTCCCCAATAGTACAGTAAGAAAACAAATAGTTATTTGTGATTGGACCAGTGTGGTATTAATGAGAAACAAGCCATAAGACAGGAATTATTTTTTTAAATAAATTCCATTTATTAAAGAAGAACATAAATAAAGACAGGTACTAATAAATAAATACAATTGTAAATATGATTTACAAATTTATAGGCATAATACTATATTGACTGTACTGATAACCATGTGTTCAGAAGACTGTAGTTGATTGTAGTTGACCACATATTATTTACTCATAATCACACCAAATATTGACTGGAGACAGATAGACAGACTTGAATAGAGCGTCAGTAGTTGGTGTCCTGCAGGCAGTGTTGGTCATCTTACTTCAAAAAAGTAATTAGTTACAGTTACAAATTACTTCTCCCAAAAGGTAATAATAATAATAATAATAATAATAATAATAATAATAATAATAATAATAATAATAATAATAATAATAATAATAATAAAAATAATAATAATAATAATAATAATACAAGGGCAAAATTAAGTCACACAAATGACTGAGACAAAACCTGTGTAAAAAGAAACAAAGAAAGATCTGACCAATCTGGCAAATCTCTGAACCTGTAAATTATTGCATTGTATTATCCTCATTATTTCTGAAATTTTTAATGGAAATAGGTTGTGTACAACCAGTTGTAAAACATCAACATGCTACAGAGGAAAGTCCATAGTCTAATAAGAGAAAGCCCTCCTGCAGACTGTGCAGAGGAATAGAGCACAGACTGGGGTGAGTTACACTGAGGAGATGGAGGAGTCTTGTGAATCCCGCCCACACCAACACTGTACCATCAATATTTTGGAGTCGCCCACAAAGCTCAGGGCCCGCCAGTAAACAAGCCCTCCTCCTCATTCTCTCCGGAGCCTCATTAAAATGTGAGCAGCGGCTGCTCTTGTCAAACACATACTGCTTTGCTTTTGAGGCCTAATAAACCAATAAATAAAACGCACCTCTGCAGGAGAGAGTAGCAGTAGCAATATGGCAAATGACTAGAAGAAATATGGAAATGAACCACTGACAGGTCCTTGTAAGCCATCGTTCAACTTTAGAGCCATCTTTTTGATCAAACAGAGATATTGCCAATCTCATCTCCTCTGCCATTATTAAACCGAAAGCCAAAGGATGTACTCGACTGAAAAGTTCAAGATAACGTTTTCTGATCTTACAAACATTACATTTTTGTTTGATTAAGCTTTGATCTGACAGCACCTTAAACTGAACACCAAAATGTTTAAAAGTATCAACAGATGGGACACTAAGAATGTTAAATGAGAAATGAGAGTCAGCAGAGATTTACATAATCACTGCAAAGAGATCTCACCAAAAAGTCATGAACTTTGTTACTCACAATGGACTGAAGTACTATGAGCACATTTATGACGTGCAACCTTAGTATTAACTGAACAGCAAAACAACACTAATGCATTTGCAATATGTGGTGTCATAGGCTAAAAACACACATTAATCTGGTTTTAGTTGGACTTAGGCAGTAATAATTAATGTCAGTAGTGTCATTTAAACATAGAGATAATTTACTTTACTCTATAACAGTTATATATTTGCACAAATCAAAGGCACTTTGAACATATGGGTAGTAGGTCTATGTTGGCTAATAATATTAAGCAATAAAAAAACTGCCTAGTGATAACTTGCCGTGTTGTTGTTGACCTGTTGTTAATGTGGGGCACGTCACTAAATACATTAGTTTACGCTTTACTTGTTGAAAATGTAATAATGTCCCTTCACAAAACACAACAAAACCTTGTCTCATTTACTAAGAAATGTAAAGGACATGGAATATTATTTCTCTAAATTGTCCTGTTTGTGAGCCTTTTTAAACTCGCCTTTTTAATAGCGCTTGTTCAAGTCCATTTTAGGGATGTTTAGTTTTTATTAGCTGCGGTGTGTCAACTTTACTTTGTGTTTATGCTGAGGTTAGTGGTGTTGGATTGTGGTAACAATGTTTATTAATAAGCAACCTTTGTCAGGAATCAAGCAAATTACTCACAAAATCACAATCCAGAAGGTGAAGTCGAAACAAAGCTGAGGTCAGAAGACACTAGAAGACCCATACAGTAAACACGAGGAAATGGCCAGACTCGCACAAGGTTAGAGACAATCTGGCCCAGGACAGGGGAAAACACACAGACTATGAGGGGAAGACAACGAGGCACAGGTGGAACACATTGGGGGCAGAGCAGGTGATTACAGTGGAGGGAAAAACACAAGGGCAGGAAGACATTCAAAAAACACAGACAGGTGTTAGAAATTTCACAATAAAACACAGAAAATAAGATAGAATACATGGGCAGACTAACTACAAGAGGGTGGGACATGACAAACTTTTAACACAGGGATCCCCAACAGCCGGACGCCAGTCCGACTCTGGACCTCCAGGGGATTTGAGCCGGACCGCAAGACATTTTCCATAATTACAAGCACATTATGGAAAAATATATATTTGAACCGGCAATTCTTGAACAGCTACACAGATGTGCTGATGACTTTACATACCCTGGCAGAATTTTTTTGTGCATTCTTATTTCACCAAACGTATGGAGACTGATTAATTATAGGTACAAACTCACACTGGTTTTAGCAGTAAGAACACTCTTACACATGTTGAAGCTGTAGATACATACTCAACGTCATTATATAATTATTATTACACCCGCCATCTGTTTCATTAGTATTTCAAAGTTCAATGTTATCTGGCATTAGTTGAAATGTCACCTCGTTGGTGGGGAAAGAGCCTGAGCTTGTGCGGGAGGTTGAGAGATATCGACTACTAGAGATAGTCGGGCTCACATCCACGCACAGCTTGGGCTCTGGAACCCAACTCCTCAAGAAAGGCTGGACTCTCCACTACTCTGGAGTTGCCTGCGGTGAGAGGCGGCGGGCTGGTGTGGGCTTGCTCATTGCCTCTGCAACATCACATGGTATGATCACCTATTTTCAAGAATGATAAAGTTTAGCACATCTAAGTCTGAAACCATGGTTCTTAGTCGTAAAAGGGTGGCCTGGACCCTCCAGGTTGGTGGAGAGCTCCTGCCTCAAGTAGAGGAGGTCAAGTATCTTGAGTCTTGTTCATGAGTGAGGGAAGGAAGGAGAGTGAGATTGACAGACGGATCGGTGCAGCTTCTGCAGTAATGCGGTCGATGTACCGGTCTGTCATGGTGAAGATCGAGCTGAGCTGCAAGGCGAAGCTCTCGATTTACCGGTCGATCTACATTCCTACTCTCACCTATGGTCATGAGCTTTGGGTTATGGCCAAAATAACGTTTCCGGTTACAGGCGGCCAAAATGAGCTTTCTCCGCAGGGTGGCGGGGCACTCACTTAGAGATAGCTTGGTCACTCGGGAGGAGCTCCTTGTTGGCTCGGATGATCTCAGGCTTCCGCGTCAACGTCCAAAGTATCCTTAAGAATTTGGCGCGTCCTGCTGTAGTTCCAAATGACAAAAGGGGTGCAACATACATGCCGCTCCATTAGGGTCACTGTGTGGCTGTAGGAGCGATGAAGCGAAACACTTCTGTTGGAGCTTGCTGGCTGGCTAGGCCGTTAGCATCAGACTCTGCAGCGCTTGTAAAATTAAGTCTTTAAGTTTATTACTGGAGTCACTGGAAAGGGTCTGAGGAGTCGTCTTCTCCGGTTTCAAAACGTGCGTTTACGAGATCTCTAGGTCTGGCCAAGCCGACTCGTTTAGCAGGCACAAAGTGGTTTTAAAATAAAAAAACAATAATAACTTCTGTTGCACAGTTATGACGTTAGGCACTCTTAAACAACTGGCAAAATTATCAAAAATAAATGAATACGCGTAGATTTTAGGTAGGAAAATTCACGTTTAGCACAATGTGCCACGTGGCTAAGAAAAATGAAAAGCTAACAGCTAATACGAAGAAAAAGAGGTAGGCGAGGTGTCCAGGAGAAGAAGAGGGCAAAGAAGACAAGAGAGAGATTCTCTGGTCGCGGGCGGGCTTATACTCTGCCCTGGCGGCATGTTCAATGTGCTTTTCCAACAAGAAATTTTGGTTTGAAAGTTTAAATAACCCTCTTTTGTTCCACAAGTTCTTAGTTTCTTCAGCATCTATAAACACACATCACATTTATACCGTAGAACTTATAAAGAAATGCATATTTAACAATAACGTGGAAACAAACATTCAATTAATATTTCATTAAAAATGCACGCTGTAGAAGAACCAAGGATGAGAGAAGTAATTTTGTCTTGTCACTGTCAAAACCAGGCAAAAGGACTCACGGAGCAGATCCCATAAACAACAAAGGTTTCAGTATTTTTTATTTCCGAGGCAAAGGTACAAAATCCAAAATCCGCCTTGTTTTTGGACGTGATCCAAAAACAATAGAAACTACCAAACAACACACTAGGGACCACTGGAAAGCTCACACAGGGGTCGAGGCAATCTGGCACAGGACAGGGGAAAACACACAGACTTTAAAGGGAACACAATGAGACACAGGTGGGACACATTAGGGGCGGAGCAGGTAATCACAGTGGAGGGAAAGACACAAGGACAGGAAGACAATCTGGAACACAGACAGGGGTTAGTGATTTCACAATAAAACACAGGAAATGATACATAACATAGACAGACAGACAAACAAAGGGTGGGACATGAAAGTCACAAATCATCTTCCTGGAATGGACAGTATAAACATTAACACAAATATTTTCTTTTAATTAGGTAAACATGAAAATGTCATTCATTCATTTGACCATCGGAAGGCAATGTCTGATCATACAATGCTCAGAGGCTCTAGCTGATCAAATGCATTCCTGGAAAAGGGGGTTTATGTCTTTGAAAGGTCATTCAGCATCTCCATCTTTGGAGAATTACGGCTCTTTTGACAGCGGCGCCAGTGAGTCTGTTCCCCGGGTTGTTAAATTACCCGAGGTTCCTAACCAGATCTCATCCTGGTATAAAAAATAATCCAGAGTTGTTAATTCCATTTTCCTGAAGGTTCTGGAGTCTTAGCAAAACAATCTGGAGGTCTGTGAATGTTTGAGAAGAGGCAGATGAATAATATGGAATTTGTGACAGGTTCTGTTCACTACACTAGGGAGGTGTTCCGGGCATGTCCCACTGGGAGGAGATCTCGGGGGAAGACCGAGAACACGCTGGAGCTGGAGGAAGTGTCCTGGGAGTTTGAAGTCTGGTTGTCTCTGCTTAGACTGCTGCCCCTGTGACCTGGCCCTAGATAAGCGGTAGAAGATGGATGGAAGTTCAAAGTTTCTTTTTTGTACCTTGCAGCATCATGATCCTCAAAACATACATAATATAGAAGGGCACATCAACAACAACCCAAGAGCAGGATCAGCAATGGAAATCACTAAAAACCCAATAATAATAATGGTGCCGGCCAGAGGGCAGAAGCTCAAACTCCCTTCTGAGGGGATGGTCTTGGGACCGCGCTATAAGAACAGACTTCCTCTGCTAGTGCCTGCTGTAAATGTCCCCCAGCTGAGCCTGACTCCTCCCTAAAAATCTTGCTGGCCACTTTAGCCAGACCACCCAGTCTCTTTTTGTTGGTTTCCAAACCAGGCAGCAATACAGAAGGATAAAACCAATTCAATAAAAGCATGATAAAACAGTGTCATCATTTCACTGGAGACATTAAAACTGCTCATCTTCCTCAGGAAGTACAATTGTTGGACTTTTTTAAGAAACAGCATCCACCCAAGGATCAAAACACAGTTTAATGTCCAAAATGACTTCAAGGTATTTGTAGCTGTAGACCAGGTCAATGTCCGTGGGCTTGATGACAGTAGCGGTGGGGCAAGGTGGTGATTTGCGATATCTAATTTAATGTCCTTTGTTTTTAACACATTCATTTGTAGAAATGAATGGTCACACTACTGAACAAAGGCATCAAGGGCTGACCCATGGTCCTGTTCATCACCTCAGAGCAGGATGATGATAACAGAGTCACCTGCAAACTTGAAGATGTGTTTATCCTTGTACACACTGCAACACTGGTTTGTGTACAGAATGTACAGAAGAAGGAGAGACAGCAGCCTTGGGGGGAACCAGTAGAGGCATAGAGAACATCAGATAAAATACGATTCATAAAAAAACCAACACACTGAGGTCTGTCTAATAAAAAGTCCAATATCCAACCAACCAAGTTAAGATCAAGGTTAAAATCAGTCATAAGTCTCTCTTTAGGAGTGTTGCTTTTAGCTAAGGGCACAATGACTGAGTGCTTTGAAGTTTTTAGAAGCACTCAGTCATGTTGTAAGGACAGATTAAAAATATGCTGGAAGGTGCCACAAAGTAGGTAAGCACACTTTCTAAATGTCTTTTTACAGATGTCATCTGACATTGGACTTTTGTCAGTGTGTCAAGCTGTTAGTGTGGCAGAATAGCTTATCCACAGTGTTTACATCAACAGACATGGATTGAGATGCCCGAGTCATTGCCCTGATGTCGTCAATCTTATCATTAAAATTCACTGGTGAACCATGTATAAAATTTATTTAGTTCATCTGCCAAGTGTTTATCAGAAAAAAAACATCAAGGGCAACTCTGTTGACTTTATCATGTGACCCAATCATTGTTTTATACCATTCCAAATTCTTTTTAAGTTGTTACTTCTAAGTTCAGCCCCAATCTTATCCTTATATCCCAATTTTATTTTTTTAATTTCAGCCCTCATCTCCTTTATCACAACCCTCTCTGCATTCACATCATCTTAGTTATATACCATTTTTTATTTATTACTATACTATACTATATACATTATTACTATATGTAACTTTTTAAGCTCAAATTAGGTTTTTATTTGCCCAAATATGACTATAATTAGATGAGACAACTAAGACCTTCATTGTTAAAAACTAATTGAGTAAAGCAAAACAGGAATGTGACCGGCGTCGAGGGAGGAGTGAACATAGGCAGAAAGGAGATAGCGTCTCAGGTTACTTAACTGTAACCTGTTCCCTTAAAAAGCTAAGAATGAGATGCTGCGTAGCATTATGAAATGGGGAACATTCTTTGTGTGACCGGTTGTGAAGCAAGTGTGGGGTGGAGTTTCCATTCCCCGTGTGTCTCAGCCTGTCTGGACAATAAATCTGCACCCCCATTTGTCTTATCATCATGTGATGACAACATGGACCTAGAGTTATATATTATATAAATAGCTTAAACCATTTAACATATAGTCTCCCTATTAATCAGGATTTGTTCTGGGTAAAGTACTTCAACAACTTTACTTAAATTTACCAATAATGTATTCTTCTTCTGTGACCAGAACCAATGCACAGGGGCTATATTTCTTGACCTCTCCAAGGCTTTTGATTTAAGCTTGTCCAAGAGCATCATTTAATGTTTCATTTTCTATTTTTATTAATAATCTTTCGCAAGTGTATAGTAATTGTCAAGTACATCTATATGCAGATGATACTGTTGTCTATTTTTCAACTTCTAACTCATTACAGCTTCAGAACAATATACAGATAGACTTCAAATCAGTTCAAAACTGGCTTAAAAGTAACTTCTTAAAAGTCAATATGAAAAAAAAAACTTATGTAAGCTCTTTGTCATTCTCTTCAATCTGCTGAACCTGATGTGTATTTTGACATTGGTACTCTAATGACAAAAAAGACCTCTGTTAAATACCTGGGAAGACATTAGCGTAGATGCTAATGTCTTTCTCTAACGCTAAAAAAAATGTGACACTTAAGGTTTTTCTGGAAGGAAAACATGTTTGTGCGCGTCTTTCTACTGGCTTTGACATATCCTAAATCTTGGAAAACACTAAATCTCGGAAAGCAGCGCTTTTACATTTACATTTACATTTATTCATTTAGCTGATGCTTTTATCCAAAGTGACTTACATTGTAATTACCAATGTTACAGAACACCACTGGAACCAAGGTGGGTTAAGTGTCTTGCCCAAGGACACAACGTCAGTATGAACTGTGGGGGAGAGTGGGAATCAAACCGGCTACCTTCCTGGTTAACAGACGACTGTTCTACCACCTAGTAGGCACTCAAAGCGCTTTACCAGTGTTACAGCTGACCACTAGAGGCAAGGTGGGTTAGGTTTCTTGCCCAAGAAATCAACAACAGCACATACTGTTTCCAGCCGGGATCAATCCGCCCACCCGTCGGTCAAAGGCCGGCCGCTCTACCCACTGAGCTACTGCCGCCTGCAATGGCTAACGTCCTTGTTTCATTTACCAATTTCGAGTTAGTTAACGTTCCTTTTATTTGCAGATTCCCTTAGCAACTGCACGTTCGTTTTTTCTTCACCTCAATTTCATTTAGCCACTCTCAAATGTGTAGAAAATAAAAGACTGTTCCTGCTACCTGCTCCAACTACTCTGTCCACATCCCGGACTCACGCCTGATTGTAGGTTTCCACACCTCTCACCTTGACCAGCCCTGTGGGACGTTCGGTGCCGTCCCTTGAAGAAGGGGTCTTGTCACAATCTGTGCAGTCCAGGCCAGCTTTTTTCTCCATTTTTCTGCTGATCAGTCTCACCTGTTTTAACACCTGCAACTCATCACAATCAGACCAGTACTTAGGCAGCTCTCCTCTGCCAGATTGGTCAACTGACTAATTGCGAGAACGGCCAGATTTTCCAAGCATTGCTAATTCCAAGCACTGCTATTTCCAAGCACTGTTCCTGCTCCAGCTACCTGCTCCTTCCAATGGAGTCCTGCCTGTTCTCCACTCCTGTACCTACCTGCGCTCCAGCTCCAGTCCTGCGCTCCAGCACCAGCTCAGGTCCAGTGCTCCAGCCCCGGCCCACACTCCATTCCGCTGTCTGTTCTCAATTTTCAATAAAGCTGGTTTAAAACTTTCCAATATTGTGTATTTTAGTTCTTAACTGGCCTGACAGAGTGCCCTCTGCAGATATTGGCTGAATTTCACAAACATAATGAAATATGTCAATACTGAACAAACAATTGTGCACTCATAATGATCCCTGAAGTATTTCTGAATATTTTGTTTTATGCCGTTTATCAATTTGGCATGAGAATCACATCAGTGGAGCCACAACATTGCATTTCTTCTTCATCAGTATAATTAAATTGTAGACCAATTATTAGCAGGTCATATGTGGGAAAAGTGTACAACTCTGACCCTCTCAGGAAGAAATATTCTTATACATTACTGTAATGTCTTTGGAGTTGTTCACAGAGCGAACATCACACATGACTCTCGGTCCTCAGTGTCTTGAACATAATTACTAGATTGGCGTCTACTATGTAATGTATTTGTACATTAATGTAATTTAATAATTTCATGTAGCAAAGAGTGGGTTGATGTGCTTTACTTATGTGACATATTTAACCAGCTCAGCCTTAAAAGAATGTTTAAGACAACTTGAAATCACACAAAGTTCTGGATCAAAGTCAACAGTGTCTTTGTGAAGTGGGTTTTCTGTCAAAACAACAAGGAAAAAAGACATGGGCGTACGGGACACACTTCTGTGTCTCCCATCACTTATAGATGGGACCATCCTGTTTCAGGGAAGCATGCCCAGTCCCACTGATTCTGCATTAATAAATTTGTTACAAATTTACAAGTGTAGTGATTTAATTATTGTTTAAACTGTAGCCTTTAATGTGCTTATGTGCATGTGAAATATCTAATGCACTCCCAGCGGTCCACAAATAAAATGATATGCATCTAACTGTTCAATGGTGAAAAAAGGTTGGAGATCCCAGGTCTACAGGTATATGGCACAGACACACTGTACAGTGTAATAATACAGAAAAAAAAAATTTGAGCAAATATGACCATATGTTGGTACATATAGTCTCAAAGATGTGCTTAATTATGACAATGTGCCAATTATTTTAATTATGAAGTACAGTACATGATAGAAAATGAAAACATGCAGTTGCTTTAAAAGTCTTATCTAACTGTCCTGTTTTCAAGCTCCTTATCCCATGTTAAAAACAGTAACATGTCTGTTACAGGGTAAGTTTACGCTCAACATCAATTATTTGGAAAATATTCAAATGAAGCTATTGTTTTGGTCCAGTGCGGGAGTAATTACAAAAGGGATGACATTGCATTAAAGCTTGGATTGCTTCATGCAATTGCCGTTTCAGCTTTAAGAGGAGGTGTTGACATGCACAGCTGTATGCCCAATTGCCACCATCCACAGTATATGCAGCAGTCGGACCGCTCATAGCAACACTACATGCTACATGCTACATGCAACACAGCCATCTGTTCCCTGTGAACTCTGGCACAACCACAAGACAAAGCTAACCTTTAATGATATCCATTCATCCATCCATCCATCTTCTACCGCTTATCCGGGGCCGGGTCGCAGGGGCAGCAGTCTAAGCAGAGAAGCCCAGACTTCCCTCTCCTCCAGCTCTTCCGGTGGGATACCGAGGCGTTCCCAGGCCAGCCGAGAGACATAGTCCCTCCAGCGTGTCCTAGGTCTTCCCCGAGGTCTCCTCCCGGTGGGACATGCCCGGAACACCTCCCTAAGGAGGCGTCCGGGAGGCATCCGAAACAGATGCCCGAGCCACCTCAGCTGGCTCCTCTCGATGTGAAGGAGCAGCGGCTCTACTTTGAGCTCCTCCTGAGTGACCGAGCTCCTCACCCTATCTCTAAGGGAGCGCCCCGCCACTCTGCGGAGAAAGCTCATTTCGGCCGCCTGTATCCGGGATCTTGTTCTTTCGGTCATGACCCAAAGCTCATGACCATAGGTGAGAGTAGGAATGTAGATCGACTGGTAAATTGAGAGCTTTGCCTTACAGCTCAGCTCCTTCTTCACCACGACAGACCGATACATCGACCGCATTGCAGGCGCTACACCGATCCGTCTTTCGATCTCACGCTCCTTCCTTCCCTCACTCGTGAACAAGACCCCGAGATACTTAAACTCCTCCACTAACCTGAAGGGGTTCAACGGAGTCCAACATTCACCGGGAACAGGTCTGACTTACTGCCGGCAATGCGAACCAAGCTCCTGCTCCGGTTGTAGAGGGACTGGATAGCCTTTAGCAAAGGGCCCCGGACCCCATACTCCCAGAGCACCCCCCACAGGGCACCACGAGGGACACAGTCGAATGCCTTCTCCAGATCCACAAAGCACATGTGGACTGGTTGGGCAAACTCCCATAAACCCTCCAGCACCCTGGAGAAGGTATAGAGCTGGTCCAGTGTTCCACGACCGGGACAAAAACCGCATTGTTCCTCCTGGATCTGAGGTTCGACTATCGGCCGCATTCTCCTCTCCAGTACCCTGACATAGACTTTCCTGGGGAGGCTGAGGAGTGTGATCCCTCTGTAGTTGGAACACACCCTCCCCCTTCTTAACAAGAGGGACCACCACCCCGGTCTGCCAGTCCAGAGGTACTGTCCCCAAACGCCACGCAATGTTGCAGAGGCATGTCAACCAAGACAGCCCCACAACATCCAGAGACTTGAGGTACTCAGGGCGTATCTCATCCACCCCCGGTGCCTTGCCACCGAGGAGCTTCCCAACTACCTCAGTGACATCAGCCTGAGTGATGGACGAGTCCACCTCTGAGCCCTCGGCCTCTGCTTCCTCAGTGGAAGACGTTACGGTGGGGTTGAGGAGATCCTCGAAGCATTCCTTCCACCGTCCAACAATATCCCCAGTTGAGGTCAGCAGATTCCCACCTCCACTGTAAACAGTGTTGGCAGGGCACTGCTTCCCCCTCCTGAGGCGCCGGACGGTTTGCCAGAATTTCTTTGAGGCCGACCGATAGTCTTTTTCCATGGCCTCACCGAACTCCTCCCAGACCCGAGTTTTTGCCTCCACAACCACCCGTGCTGCAGCCCGCTTGGCCTGCCGGTACCTATCAGCTGCATCAGGAGTCCCACAAGCCAACCAGGCTTGATAGGTCTCCTTCTTCAGCTTGACGGCCTCCCTTACTTCCGGTGTCCACCACCGGGTTCGGGGACTGCCACGACAGGCACCGGAGACTTTGTGGCCACAGCTTCGAGTGGCTGCGTCGACAATGGAGGTGGAGAACATGGTCCACTCGGACTCAATGTCTCCAGTCTCCCTCGGAATCTGGTCGAAGCTCTGTCGAAGGTGGGAGTTGAAGATCTCTCTGACAGAGGACTCGGCCAAACGTTACCAACAGACACTCACAGTACGTTTGGGTCTGCCAAGTCTGTCCCGCCTTCTCCCCCGCCATCGGATCCAACTCACCACCAGGTGGTGATCAGTTGACAGCTCCGCCCCTCTCTTCACCCGAATGTCCAAGACATACGTTCGGAGGTCAGATGAAACAACTACAAAGTCGACCATCGATCTCCGGCCTAGGGTGTCCTGGTGCCACGTGCACTGATGGACACCCTTATGCTTGAACATGGTGTTTGTTATGGACAAACTGTTGCTAGCACAGAAGTCCAATAACAGAACACCACTCGGGTTCAGATCAGGGGGGCCGTTCCTTCCAATCACGCCCCTCCAGGTGTCACTGTCGCTGCCCACGTGAGCGTTGAAGTCCCCCAGTAGAACGAAGTCCCCGGTTGGAGCACTTTCCAGCACCCCTCCCAGAGACTCCAAGAAGGCCGGGTACTCTGCACTGCCATTTGGCCCGTAAGCACAAACAACAGTGAGAGACCTATCCCCGACCCGAAGGCGCAGGGAAGCGACCCTCTCGTTCACCGGGGTGAACTCCAACACATGGCGGCTGAGCCGGGGGGCAATGAGCAAACCCACTCCGGCCCGCCGCCTCTCACCGCAGGCAACTCCAGAGTAGTGGAGAGTCCAGCCTCTCTCAAGGATTTGGGTTCCAGAGCCCAAGCAGTGCGTGGCGGTGAGCCCGACTATCTCTAGTCGGTATCTCTCAACCTCCCGAACAAGCTCAGGCTCCTTACCCGCCAGCGAGGTGACATTCCATGTCCCTAGAGCTAGATTCTGTGTCCGGGGATTGGGTCGCCGAGGCTCCCGCCTTCGACTGCCACCCAATCCACATTGCACCGGCCCCTTACGGTTCCTCCTGCAGGTGGTGGGCCCACGGGAGGTCGGTCCCACGTTGCTCTTTCGGGCTGAGCCCGGCCGGGCCCCGTCGGGAAAGACTCGGCCAAAGACCCCGGGCCTGGCTCCTGGGTGGGGCCCCGGTTGCGCCATACCGGGCAATGTAACGGTCCTTGATTTTAAAACGTCCATAAGGGGTTCTGAACCGCTCTTGGTCTGGCCCGTCACCTAGGACCTGTTTGCCTTGGGAGACCCTACCAGGGGCATAAAGCCCCCGACATCATAGCTCCTAGGATCATCCGGGCACTCAAACCCCTCCACCACGATAAGGTGGCGGTTCAAGGAGGAGCCATTAATGATAATCTTATATAATAATATGCTGCAAATGTCAATATGTTTACCTGCAGCGCGTACTCAGTACTATGCTCAGAGCTTAATTAAACCCTTCCAGTGGGACTTCTTCACATTCACAAGAATCAAACTTCTCTGTCTCTAGCACTTGTACATATGTCATTCAATCACACTAAATGTATTAATTAATTTTCTTCTATTTATTCCTGTCAAGAGTATTTTTATTCTATTAATCAATTTTACAATCAAATCAAACCCAATAAATCCGTCCTTAAGCCAAGTATTTAAAGAACGTTAGTACATAGCATACTTACATTGTCTGTGTCCCTATACATACAAATCATTGATGTATTGTAGAACTGAATATAGGACAAATCACAGTCCCCATTGATTTTCCATAAAATCTGCTCAGATTCTGGGTTTCTTTTCACAGCGCTCCCGCAGAGCCTTAAGAGCCTAACAGCTTCTTGTGTTTCACCACAGGGGTCCATTGTCACCAGATGGTTTGCTGACAGGAGATGATGATAATGCATCAGTGATCAATCATTTCTGGAGCTGTTTTTTGCAGTGGGCTAGAGAGAGATTGTTGACAGATACACAGTCTATAATATGAAAAGTGTTTGTTGGGGGTGTCTTGGATGATATCTAATTTTTACATTAAAGTCAAATAAGCTTACAATGTTTTCTAACATTTGATAACAAAACACTTCTGAATAATAAAAAATGTTTTTGTGACTTCGCTGTTATAATCAACTTACAGTTTTTATATCCATTATATGAGTTTCGGTTGAACCTGAAACAGAGTAGATAGGGTAAATGAGGAGAGTCTGCGTGACAGGTGCCTCTGACATATTTATCCACTATCACGTCTCATAAACATCATGTAGTGTTGGCAGATGGTGTTTTAGACTTTGGCTTCAGCCACTTGCAGAGCAAATGTCTCCAGCAAAAGCTAAATAATGAGTACAGGCTAAAAGAATGGAGAGTGTCACTTAGTCAGAGGCCACAGCTGTATCTTTTCGGTTCATTTATCTATTTTTGCAAATGCATTGATTAGATATGAGCATTATACCAGCATATTTAACATCTTTTCATTATGTGCTTTAAGTGAAACAAAATCAACTAAGATAATCAATTACAAGTATGAAGATGCTGTAGCTCTATTCAACCAGCAACGACCAATTTTTCTACTACTGCCGCAGCTCAGTGGTAGAGCGGTGGACTTATAACTAGAAGGTTAGCGGTTCAATCCCCACTGTCCCAACAGTTTTTACTGTCGATGTGTCCTTGGACAAGACACCTAACCTTCCTTGCTTCTGTAGCAAAGTTATTTTTTGTGAACATTCTCAAAACAGTGATACAACATTTTATTTTGCTGTATTTTTCATTTTGAAGGATTACGTAATATTATTTTTATATTAGTAACAATAATGTTTTTATTCAATACTATGGTTCCTCCTGGCACTCATTTCACAGGATCCGTAATTAGTGTGACACGCCCCTTTTACACGTACAGGGCTGTCTCTGTCTCTCACAGAACAGAGGAGCCTGCGTGCTGGTAAGTTGTGCTCCTCGTGTCAAAATTTAAGCTAACACTTGTTAGAGTGCACTTAGTTCTTAACTAATGTCAAAAATAGGTATTTGAGGTTGAAAATGTGTTAGCAAATTTAAGATTTTATTTGTGTTTGCCTCTAAAAAATGTATAATACTTATTTTATTTTGTCTTTGTAGGAGATCCAGTGTGCCACTTGCACACTAATTAACCCCCCTGCATCTGTGTTGTTTTAAAGGTTTGTCTAATGGTGACCAGTTGATCCATGCTACACCTCCAGTGACACAGCACTGGTGTGGGATTGTTGCACTATTGTATGCTTGTGTGAGACAATGTTGTGACAATGGAAGGAAATTAGCCTAATGCCAACATCATGTATGTTCATTAACATACACTGTCAATTTAAAAAGAAAAAAAAAAAAAAAAAAAAGTTTAGACTTTGCTTTATTATCAAGAATTTTAATAGATATGTTTGCTGGCACATACTGGGTCTTTGGCAAATCACATGCTTGCTCTTGAAAAGGGTTGCTTCTATTGGTCAACACCAGACATGCGAAACCCAAGGTCAGGGGACCAATTGTGGCCCTTTGCAATGTTTTACTGGCTCCTGTTTTACTGGAGAAAAAAAGCGAAAGAAGAAAAAAAAAACATTAACATTGGAAAGGGAAGCATTGTGAAACAGGTATAAATATTGGCAATTCATTCAAGACAAGACAAGACATTTATTTTTGTATAGCCCAATATCACAACAACAGCCGCCTCAAAGGGCTTAACAGACTGCACTAGACAACATCCCCTGTCCTTAGACCCTCCATCAGGGTGAGGAAAAACTACAAAAAAAACAGCTGGAAAAAAGAAAAACAGGGGAGAACCACAGAAGGATGGATCCACTCCCAGGATAGACAGGCCGTGCAAGAATGTGTCCAGGACAGTTGAAAAAATGTGTGTCCAGTGTCCACTCTGTGGGGCGGCAATAGCTCATTGGGTAGAGCAGTCGTCTTTCAACCGGAAGGTAAGCGGTTCGATTCCCACTCTCCCCACAGTTCAAACTGTTGTTGTGTCCTTGGGCAAGACACTTAACCCACTTGCCTCCAGTGGCTGTAACACTGGTAAATACTGTAGAACAATGTAAGTCGTTTTGGATAAAAGAGTCAGCTAAATGAATAGATGTAAATGTGTGTGTGATAGATGAAAGATGAGCTGTGGGTCCTCACACTGGAGCAGAGTCGGGGGGGGGCAGTACACATCACCCAGCAGATCAGAGGTTTGCGTCCACCATAGGAGGAGGTAGAAAGGAGAAAAACAAAAGTGCTAAATACTACTGAAAATAGGCAGATGTAATAATAATATGAGCGGTTGAGTGTGTACCTACAGCTACAACCAGTGTAAACCTAACCCTATCAATCAGTCTCAATACGTTTGGTGAAATAATAATAATAATAATAATAATGGTTTAGATTTATATAGCGCCTTTCTCCCAAGGGACCCAAAGCGCTTTACAGGTCGTCCATTATTCATTCATACACAGTCACACTGGTGATGATAAGCTACAACTGTTGCCACAGCTGCCCTGGGGCAGACTGACAGAGACGTGGCAGCCATTCTGCGCCTACGGACTCTCCGACCAACACATACATTCACTGCACATTCTTACACATTCATACAAGGCAAGGTGGGTTAAGTGTCTTGCCCAAGGACACAACGACAGTATTTTGTGGGGAGAGCGGGATAAATAAGTATGTTTTGAGTTTGCTTTTGAAAATCTCAACAGAGTCAGATCGCTGCACTTTCACCGGGAGCCAATTTCATAAAAATGGGGCTCTATAAGAAAAGGCTCTGTAGCCAGCAGACTTGTTCTTTATTTGAGGTGATAAGGTCAGATAGGTAAGAGGGCACGCGTCCACAAAGGATTTTATAGGTTATCAAGAGAACTTTGAAATCAGCTCTAACATGAATAGGAAGCCAGTGTAATGAAGCCAGGACCGGAGTAATGTGATCAAACTTCCTGGTCTTTGTTAAAAGTCTGGCTGTATTTTAGACCATTGTAGTCTGTGAGTACTTTTCCTCGGCAATCCAGAGAATAACACATTGCAGTAGTCCAGCCTGGATGTGATAAATGCATGAATGAGAATTTCAGCATCAGCTAAAGAGAGGCAGAAGCGAATTTTTGAGATATTCCTCAAGTGAAAAAAGCCCAGTTTAGTGACCTCACTAATGTGCTGCTGCAGAGATAGTGTGGGGTCAAAAATGACACCGAGGTTCCTTGCAGTTTTGCCGTGCTCCAACACACATTGTTGATTGAGACAGTAAGATTGTTGAACTTGTGCCGATGACTGGCAGGACCAATTAACAAGAGCTCTGTTTTATCCGCGTTCAAATGGAGGAAGTTTTAAAACATCCATCTTTTAATTAAAACGAGGCAGGCCTATAGACGCTTGATGTCAGTAGTAATATTCGCTTTTATTGGTAGATACAGCTGTGTATCATCGGCATAACAGTGGAAGTTCACTCCATAACTTCTGATGATTTGTCCCAATGGTGTAACATATAGTGAAAAAAGTATGGGACCGAGCACAGACCCTTGTGGCACACCGAATTTCACTGGTGCCGTGGAGGAGAAGGATTTATTAAAAGAGACAAAATGAGACCTATCACACAGATAGGATTCTAACCAAGAAAGAGCAGAGCCAGAGATGCCAAAAACATTTTTAAGTCTGTTGATTAGTACTGCATGATCAATCGTATCAAATGCAGCACTGAGATCCAGCAATAACAGTAGAGCCGATGAGTCCTCGTCCATCTGAAGGAGAAGATCATTTGTTACTTTAACTAAAGCTGTTTCAGTGGAATAAGAGGCCCTAAATGCAGACTGAAAGGGCTGGAGGAGGTCAATTTCCGATAGATGTAGAGTAAGTTGTTTTAGCAAAACTTTTTCAAGGAATTTAGATAGAAAAGGTAAATTGGAGACAGGACAGAAATTATTTAGGCATCCAGGATCCAGAGTAGGTTTTTTGAGCAGGGGTTTGACCACAGCCTGTTTGAAAAGGGAAGGAACGGTGCCAGTAGACACGGACAAGTTTATAATGTTTAACATAATTTGCCCCACATAGGGCCACAGTTTTTTAAGCTGTTTTGCTGGGAGGATATCCAGGAGACACGTATTTGCTTTACATGAAGAAACCACCTTTGTCAGCTCATTGAGGGAAACAGAATCTAAGACTGAGAGACGAGAGGTCAGTGGATCCAAGTGAATGGGACCCAGAGCTGAGGAAAAAAACAAAAGACAAAAACAAAATATTATCCCTGATATCTTCAATTTTATGATTAAAGAAATCTAAAAAGTCTTGTGCATTCATGCTAATCTCAGAGACAGAAATTTATGTTTAGCTATGCTAAACCTTGGTTTAGCCTAAGGAAAACTGGTTCAGTTTAGACCATTTTTTAAGAGGTCCTTAGGCTGCTGGGGTGAGGTGGGGTCCTGAGACTCTAAAGAAAAGAAGAAATGGTGCTTAAAGTGAATAATTTAATTTTCACTTTATTATCACTCATTTTCTTTACACTCAGCTGATTATTGATACTGTTTTAGAATATTAATTTTATAATTATACGTGGCGCATAACTTAAAATAATACAAAAATACATTAGTTTATACACTTATCTAATTGAACACCATACTAATACTGTGTTTGACCCAATTTCACCTTCAGAACTGTGTTAAATCTATTGATTGAATTGATTTAACAAGGTGCTGAAAGCATTCTTGCAGTTGGAGATTTGTGGGATGCACATCCAGGGCACGAAGCTCCCGTTCCACCACATCCCAAAGATGCTCTATTGGGTTGAGATCTGGTGACTGTGGGGGCCATTTTAGTTCAGTTAACTCATTGTCAGGTTCAAGAAACCAATTTGAAAAGATTCGAGCTTTGTGACATGGTGCATTATCCTGATGGAAGTAGCATCAGAGGATGGGTACATGGTGGTCATAAAGGGATGGACATGGTCAGAAACAATGCTCAGGTAGGCCGTGGCATTTAAACAATACCCAATTGGCACTAAGGGGCATTAAGTGTGCCAAGAAAACATCCCCCACGCCATTACACCACCACCACCACCAGCCTGCACAGTCGTAAAAATGCATGATGGATCCATGTTCTCATTCTGTTTACGCCAAATTCTGACTCTACCATCTGAATGAAACAGAAATCGAGACTCATCAGACCAGGCAACATTTTCCAGTCGTCAACTGTCCAATTTTGGTGAGCTTTTGAAAATTGTAGCCTCTTTTTCCTGTTTGCAGTGGAGATAAGTGGTACTCGGTGGGGTCTTCTTCTGTTGTAGCCCATCCGCCTCAAGGTTGTGCGTGTTGTGGCTTCACAAATGCTTTACTGAATTCCTCGGTTGTAACGAGTGGTTATTTCAGTCAAAGTTGCTCTTCTATCAGCTTTAATCAGTCGGCCCATTGTCCTCTGACCTCTAGCATCAACAAGGCATTTTCACAGGCCGGCCGCATACTGGATGTTTTTCCCTTTTCACACCATTCTTTGTAAACCTTAGAAATGGTTGTGAGTGAAAATCACAGTAACTGAGCAGATTGTGAAATACTCAGACCGGTCCGTCTGGCACCAACAACCACACCACGCTCAAAATTGCTTACATCACCTTTCTTTCCCATTCTGACATTCAGTTTGGAGTTCAGGAGATTGTCTTGACCAGGACCACACCCCTAAATGCACTGAAGCAACTGCCATGTGATTGCTTGAGTAGATTCTTGCATTAATGAGAAATTAAACAGGTGTTCCTAATAATCCTTTAGGTGAGTGTAATAGCCATAGCACATATGAGTATGCCACTGTAAATGCTACAGTTGCATGAATGTGAAGCTCTCTGAATAATCTCTGAATAAATTTGTCAAGGGTATTGACAAACAAATTGTGTCTAAAAATAATTTCTGAAAAACATTCTGATATTTAGTGTCATTATTGAACGCACTCATTCAACATTCAAAATGGTAGTGGAAAAAAAAAAAGAGAACCCTTAAATCTAATAACTTCTTGGTCCCCCCTTGGCAGCAATAACCTTAACCAGGCGTTTCCTGTAGCTTTGGATCAAACCTGCACATCATTGAGGAGGAATTTTAGCCTATTCTTCCTGGCAGAACTGCTATAGCTCTGTCATATTCTTTGGGCGTCTCATATGTTTGGCCCTCTTCAATTCAATCCATAGCATCTCTATTGGGTTGAGATCTGGGGTCTGACTTGGCCCCTGCAAAAGGCCAATTTTGTTTTTTCTGAAACCATTCTGTGGTGGACTTGCTCCGATGTTTTGGGTTGTTTTTCTGTTGCATCCACTTTCTACACAGTTTGAGCTGACGTACAGACATCCTCACATTATTCTGAAGAATTGTCTGATATACTTGGGAATTCATTTTTGGGGGAATTTAACTTAAGTGTTCACATACTATTTCTTTGTTCTCAATAAAGACATGAAAGATCAGAATTTTTTGTTTGATTGACAAACAAATTATGTTTTCAGACAACCATTAAATTCCAATAGGTTTTCACATACTTTTTATTGCTACTTTATAGGCAACATGAATTTTGGCCCACTCTGAGCCTGACTCCTGTAGTGTTCTGCAGGATAGATACACATACACATACACATACACCACTATATACCTTCTCCATATTTGTACACATTAATAAATATTTTCTAAACAAACATGAGACTGATGCATCTCTAGAAGTTTCTCAAATTGTGTGAAAGGTTGAGTTTATCTTGTGAGGTCTGTGTCACTCTCAGTGCAGTTTCCTTTGAGCCAGGTTCATTGTTTATGGTAGAATATGTATTTTATAGTAGCTGCAAAATCTATCTATTGAGTTGCTACCATTGATAGATCTGAGATTAACTCAAATACCAGCTCCACTCAGAATAACTGCAGGACCATCAGCAGGGGGACTGTGTTTGAATGAATACTGCTAATATTTTTACAAAAGAAGAAAATGTGACAATATAATCCATTGTGACAAAAGAAAAGCTGTCTTTTGAAGATCTTTTTTTTTGGATTCACAGGACTAAAATGGCCCTTGAACCACACTGGGACTTCCTCTTGAGTCCCAGCAGTGTCCACAGACCTGCAGAGGTGTTGTGACACAGTCTTAACATGCTTTGACGTTACAAACGGAGTGTGCAGATTCTGCATGACCACACATGTCACTGCAATTGCTCAGAGACACACCTGATGCACCGCTCCTACATTTTACCGTCCCACACTCTACCATGGTTTTGACCCAAGGAGTGTGCAGTGTACAGTGTGCGCTGTAATAAAAAATGTTTGCAGCTTTGTGGCAGTGTGACAGGCAATTAGGAGCAAATCAATTCTGGACAGCGGCCAAGCCTAGAGGAGATGACGGGGGGAGGAAAAGGACTGTGAGATCTGAACACAGAAAAGGCTGGCTTTATGCTCGGAGGATGTTGTCCCACTTTGCCATTCGCAGACAGCAGCCTTTTATAACGCATGGCTGCAGAAGCATTGTGCTCAGGAAACATTAAACAAAAGTGTTCGTTGCTCCTTTGTTGTCAGTTGGGCTCTGATTGTGTCAGCTTTAACAAATATCCACCAAACTATTAAAACAAAGGCAATAGGTCAAACTGTAGCTAAGAGGCATTCATCTTGTTGTGCCAAGCTGGCTGTACGTTTAGTTATCAGGCTGTCAAACATGAGGAGGAGGGTTGTTTGTAAAAGAGCACATAATATTAGAGAAGCAAGCAACCCACTAGATGAGTAGATGAACATAGTTAAAAACAGTTTTCAATAATCAGTACCGTATGGATGGTTTATTACAGTGCACTTTTAGTTGCATGTTCATGTAAAAAAGTGGTACAAAAAGACCATAATGCTGTGTCAGCCCACAGTAAACGTTGAAAAACTGCTGTCTGCTGAGCAACAGAGATTTGTCACTAATAGAAAAACACAAACTGCTAACGTTTTATAAAACAAAGCCTGTCTTGTTTGATTATTTTGTCTTACATTGAAGCCAGCCCTGTTTGGTCCGCACTAATGAAACTCTAGTTCCCACCTTCCAGAAAGTTTCGGGAGGTGTTAAGGCACAATTTAATTATGGTGATTACTCTGGTTCTGATCAAAAATATTGCTCTCAGGCCTGGTGTGGTTCGACTGAAACATAAAGGAAATGGGACTTAACAACAAACCAAACCAATCTGTCAATGGCAAAAAAAAAAAAAAAAAATGGGATCAGCTCTCATAGAATAGTTGCCAAAGAGTTGTCAAATATTTCATTATATATAATTCCCTATAACTTATGCACGGTGGTAAAGAGGCTAGGGCTCCGGCCTTACAGCAATAAGGCCAACTCCGGCCTTTCTGTGAGGAGTCTGCATGTCCTTTCTTGTTTTGGGTACTTTGTCTTCCTCCCACCGCAAAACATGCATGTAAAGGTCAAATGGCAACTCTAAAGTGTCCCTAGTGAATGAATGTGAGAGTGGATGGTTGTCTGGCCACTGTCTAGAGTGTGTCCTGCTTAAGGCTCCAAGAGAAGCTCATGTGGAGTCTAGACCAGACTCTAATCTTGGCTTGGACCTGACTCTGAGGAGCCATTTCCAAAGGAGGGATCCTAGTGAACATATTGAGAAGAAACAATACAAAAAACTCTCTCTGTGAAAACTGCCAAGTTTACCTACATGAAATCAATGTTCTACAAGCAAGTATTTATTCCTTAGAATCTGAAAATGGACTTCATGAGACGCTACCAGTTACATCCAGTGGTAAGAAGCACTTTCTAAAGACCAAAGTGCTCTCTCTAGGAATGGAGAACGCTGGTATCGCCAAAGCATTAGCCCCACCTGAAATAAAGCTAACAAACAGATATCAATTACTGGCTGAGCTAAATGTCAGAAAATTTCTTTGCTTAATGGGAGCCATGAAGTTGGTAAAAAGCACCATACCAACAGGGGAAAGGAATCTGTGGCAAATGTCAAGGACAAAGATATACTGCTGCTGAGAGACGGTGCTATCATTGATATAAACAACAGCAGAATCATTACATGCAGCTACCCAAGTGCCACAGTCAGAGATATCTTCCCTTGGGTCATGTCCAAACACCAAGGGGGTCTAATATCTGATTCTGCACATGAGTAAAGTGGACATCAGAAAAGGAGAAACAGAAGTTTTAAAAAAAGACTAATGAACTTTCTGAGAGACTTGACACAGTGGAGATCCAATCATTTATCAGTGGACCTCTCCCAAACATTGACAGGAGGATGAATACATTTTGTCAGCTTTTTAAGATGAATAATACAAGGTTCTCTAAGGTCTGTAATGTCTAGAGGACTGCACTTAATCGATAACTTCAATTTGTTTTGGCAACAGGATGACCTGTTCAACGGAAATGACCAACACCTGTGCAGAGGTGGAGTGAGATGTCTGACGGATAACCTCCTCTACGCTTCAAGGAATTAGAATGGGACTGGACAGGGTCATGGGCCACCTAGAGAAGACGAGCTACACAGACAATAAGCATCCACCAAGAAAAGAGAGGAGTGAGAGAACCACTCTAGCTGCACCAGCCACTGAACCCGCAAGGAATGGAACTTCATCTGGATCTTCAACATCCCCCACATGTGGCCCCACCACAGCCCTGGGCCCCACCGGCTTCATCTACACCTTCTGCAGGCTCATCACTGTCTCTGTTATCACCGTCTTTACCAATGGGCTTTCCTAATCACCTTGAAAATCTGGAGAAAATAGGGACAAAAGTGATTCATCTAACTCCAAACATGGCAAGGTTACAGGGACTGTCAACCATGCTGAATTCTCCACTACCTCCTGTAGCCCCAGGATTTCCGAAACTTTTGCTCCTCTAGCTAGAGTGTTCACCAATAAGTCCTTGCCTGTCAGTCCCCCTCGCCCCCCTTCCCCGGTTTCTGCTACCAGTTCCAGCTACCTGCTCCAGCTTCCTGCTTCTTCCAGTGGATCCTGGCGTCTCACAGGTTCTGCTCTTTCCAGCAGAGTTCAGCCTGTTCTCCAGTCCAGTACATACCTTCGCTCCAGCCATGTGTTCCGGCACTTAACTTTCCAGCCCGTCACTCCTGTTGAGAACGCTGCTGCTCCTGATCCAAATCTTCGCTCACCCCCAGTCTGCCGGCCCTATAGCCACTTCAGGCGTCACAAGTAGGGGTTCCTGAGTGTTATGCAGGAAAATCTGGTGGATACAACCTGGAGGGTGTTGTGTCCAAAACTGACCTCTCAGCCTTTGGCACAATCGTATGGAATAATGCACAACCACGCAACCAGTCCAATGCCATAGAGTCTTTATTGTAACGGTAACAACAATGACCCGAGTAGACTATCCCAGCTCTACTAAATATTGTACAGTAGACCCAAGCTTTTATACAGTTTTCACATGACAGTTCATTTATGTCTATTTCTTTAGGGCTTTGAGGACCCCTCCTCATCGGCCTCTTCTTCCTTTGTAACCTGGATCTCCAGACACCGTGTCTCTGTGCTGTCTACTAAATTTTCCCTGTTTGTATTTGCACAACAAACTTATCATAATTTAAACCATACAATCTGACATCCTGTTTTCTCTTTTACCTTCCTATGTATCTAGTTGTATTATTATAACATACATAAATTGATTATCATCCATGCATAACTATAAATCCTAAGATAAGTAACATAAACCCATCAGAAGTGAAAAAGTACCTAAGTACCTAAAAACAAACACATCACATAAAATATTACACTACACATCCCCTCTTTGAGACCCTAAAAGGTCTTGTTTTTTCTAAATATTACAACTGGTTCATAATACATGTGCATTAGATTATCACATAGATCAAATTATACTTATTTAGCTCAAACAATTCCCCTCAGATCTCCCTTCTTTACACCATAACAACATATGGTCAACTTGTCGTACCTTCACTTAAAAGTTACAGCATGCAATATAAGAATATATATGTTTACTCATATATTTAAAATAAAGTAAAATAAAATAAAATACTTCATCTCAGTTCTTCTATCTTAGAACTGATAATCACTCTTCTTCTTCATCGGAGTCTCCTCTAATGTCCAAGTCCAAAAACATTTTCTAATTTCCTATATCTTCAAATTATTTAATGCTCACAGACAGGAACTCCTCTTCCTGCAGTTCTCAACCAGTTAAAGAGATGACGCTATGACGTCTTCCTATGGGCTCTTCATTTTCAAACCTTGGCTTCTTCCAAATTCCTTGACCTTTTAGCTGCACGTCACTTCCTCCTCGTTGTCCCTCTGCCGCTAACCTGTAAACAGCTTCAACAATGGCTGTTCAGGTCGTTGTTAACTTTTCCTCACCGGGTTCAGCTCTGCAAATGTTTGTACAGACCACCAAATATGTCGTCCTCATTCCCACGTCTCCATGTCGGTGGCAATGTATCTCGCTGCTTCCTCCAGACTTCTTCATTTACTCCAAACTCCAAAACACAAGGTAAGCCTTTGATTTCACAAAGCTTTACTGGACACCCCTTATGAACCTCACATGTTCCATGGAAAGTTTCCAGTTTCCGCTTCTCCCCTCTTTGATCAGTTTTTTATTGATTATTCACATTAACTGAGAAAAAACACAAAGATTACCACAGACCATATCAAAAATGTTTAAATGGGCCTAAACTCTTTATTAATTTTTCTTATTATCCTTTTATTACTTTAAGTTAGTCTGTAAAATGTCTAATTTTCAGTCTCTTATTCTTTTGAAGTCCTGGTTAATTATGAGTTTACCATATTTTCTACTCAGTGTTATACTTAATAATAACATGTCAAGTCCTAGTTACTGTCACTATTTCCCTCTTCATTTCTGGTGAAAAGAATACATACCTCTGCAACATAATTAACCCTATCGTCTCTGTTCTCTAAGAAAATTTCTCTTATTCCATAAGTTATTCATAAAAATTAATAACTTTCACTCCACAGGGCGGACTTCCTGTTGAGTTTAGGGTGTGGCTGTCATAGACTTTTCTGTTTGCCCTGAGGTGTCCAATGAATGTATAAAGTTTTATTTTTATTTTCCCCTTTTTTATGTACTTTCACTTTCCATAAGCATAATGTATTTTGACTTTTACAGGGCTCGCCACTGAGTCATTTTTTTATATTTTTTCTTGTGGACTTCATTTCCATAAATTTTTGAATTTTGGGCAAAGTTTCCTGAGTTTTTCAGAGGGTCAAAATTGCCCTCAAAGAGTAGAAAAAAATAAAAAATAACGGACGCTATTAGATATAATAGACCCTTCCGGTTGTCACCGGCTTGGGTCTAATAATACTGTAATAACCCTTGAACGTAGTTAGTTGCATAACTATGTTAAGGCATAACATAGTCCTTGTGCCAATTAGGTTTGTATCTAGCACGTGTTGTTTTGGAGACTCTGGGGTAGCCCCTTTTTCAGGAGAAGCACCATTGTTTGAGTCATTTTCAATGGCTGGAGGACAGTAAGCAAGGTGAGTAGCATTCCAAACTTTTCCATCGCACCCACATTTTTTTCACAGTCTCTGGAACAGTGAATCTTGGATGTGCTTTTGGAACATGTTGAGGTTTCCTTACCCTCACTCTCACCAGACCGAAAAGGCGGTACCCGTGCACCACGTTTGAAGTCAGTGTAGCGCTGCATTTTGATTTGTCTTTTTAGAACAGCGTCTCGAGCAAACACATGCATTGCTGAAGCGTTTGGTGGCAATGGCAGAATGTAATTTAGTGCGCATTTTCTGGTCATACAGAAGTTCATATGGAGACATATCAGTGGTGGCATGTGGTGTTGCACGGTAAACTTGAAGCCAGTTTGTAACAGCTTGTTTCCATGGTTGTGACTGTTGGATGGCAGTTTGAATGCAGGATCTGAGAGCACGGTGAAATCTTTCAATGGCACCATTTGCAGCTGGATAACAGATTTTTTGCTGTAATAGATATGCCTCATGACTGAAGGAATGAGGCAAAAGCTGCAGAGGTAAATTGTGTATCATTGTCTGTTACTATGTTTTCAGGATCTCCATGTTTACTGAAAACTGAAGATAGAAAGTGAACAACATCTTCTGTAGTGGCAGTAAGTAAGCAAGATCACGCAAAGCAGCCAAATATTGCACAATACTTTCATGTGGTGCTTGTTTTCTTTTTCTGAATACACGTCTTTCCACCACGACATTTACTTTTGGGGTAAAGTATTTTTACAAAGCAGTGATGGCTGTCGCCATTGTCACCTGTGTCTGGCAAGGAGTAGA
Source organism: Neodontobutis hainanensis (assembly GCA_024349245.1). Taxonomy (NCBI): domain Eukaryota; kingdom Metazoa; phylum Chordata; class Actinopteri; order Gobiiformes; family Odontobutidae; genus Neodontobutis; species Neodontobutis hainanensis. The sequence goes on along the minus strand of JALDNG010000375.1, from coordinate 28,468 downwards.
ACAGACGTTGTCCCTCGGCTCCCAAACAGTGTAGTAAAATGGCTCGTTTGCGCCCTTCAGGCCAGGCATTTTCCGTTGCATTTATTACCAGCAAGTAGTTGTTAAACATTCGCATCCACATCTCGAACGGCATGGTCGGCTCTCCCGGACACGGCAAAAAAGACGGCGGTGGTACATTAGCAGACATGTTGGCTTCGGATTTTTGAAGAAAAACTGAGCAAAACTCATGGCAGGTTCACTCGTCGCCAATTTGTGGTGTAGTGTAGAATGAAGAAGCCAAGTCGTTTACGAAACCGTTGGGCACTTTATCAGAACGAGTGCATTAATTTTTTAAGTCAGTACAAACATAGACGGCATGAGCACATGAGCATTACGTGTCTTGTTCTCCTCAGCATATCAATTACTTTGCAAGGGTGCACCCTCTAGCGGCATGGAGTAAGTATTAACAGAACATAACACTGAGTTTCACAAACTCCTCTCTCTGAGCGTTACCATGGAGATCTAGACAAATCTTACTCAACCACTATGATCTATATCATATGAGCTTTGTAATAAGATGCTATTGTATTACTACTGTAGAGTTTTATTCCAGTAAAATAAAAATTATAGAGAAGCCTATCCCAAAAATGTAATCCGTGAAGGTATCAATCACAAATAAATCATAATCTAAATAATTATGCCTCTCTTTTGTTGATATTTTAAAGTCCACCAAAAGTGAAACGTAATAAAAATCTAACTTCAATTACATCCCATTATATTGCCTACTATTACTATCCCCTCTTTGATTCTGTTTAAAAGAATCATAGACAAATTAGAAATATTATTAATCTGTTAAATTATTCTGTCCCATCTAGACATCCTCTCTTTGTTTCTAACCTCTTTAAATTTAGTTGGCATTGTATTTGCTTCCTTTAAAGTTTTAATTGTTTATTTTTTACCTGAATTGACGTGTACAGGTCAGTGTGAAAGATGACACCAGACCCTCTCATGAAACATTCACTGTTCTCCCAGTGAACCTTAAAGTTTTGAACACTTTTGATGAAGATAGTCAGTCATAATATAGTCAGTCATAATATGTAAAACATGAAGGTAGCGCGAGTCAGAAAAAACACAGAACTTAAATCTATTACTGTTGGCCAATTTCCATTCAGGCAAAATATTAGACAGTATCAAAAAACAGATCAGAAACCATAGACATTTCATTGTTTTAAGACATTTTCTCTACAGTTAGTTACATGCTTTTAGTAATATTTTAAATACTGATTGATCCTCTAAGACAAAGCTCTTTAATTTAGATATATATTTTTTACTTTTATGCATAAAACAGCTGTTATCTTTGGTTTAAGTGCACAAAACCCCAGTCCTTCTGATTTTTTTGATCCAAAGTCTCAAACTGGGTAATAAGAGGTACCACCATAACTTCTTGTCTATCCAATATATATATTTTGTCTTGTAATAAAAAGCTCTTTTTTTATTCACTTGCTTCTTTTCAACTTCTCATAGTCCAATTATCTGGTTGTTTGTTGAACAGTGTAACTGCATCTTCAGCACTTGTGAAGTTTTATATAGTCTTTGTGTTCTTTCCATTTTAGTCCATTTCTGTATTAGTTCTGAATCCAGTAGTCAGTCAGTACATTACAGATTGAATAGTCATTTCTCCTCTGTCCTGCTGTAATGTTAACAAGGCAGTCTCTCTGGATGCATCTCCCTGCTCACACATCCAGCTCCTCTGGTATCTGATGAAGTTTAATGGGGGTTGGGCAGACTCACCAGACGTTGCTTTAGGCCTGTCTCACTCTTCAAAACTACTTTGGACACCTCTTTGTACAGCAGACTTTCTTCTGTACGGGATCCACTGTGGTCTGTTAGAATAAGCTTGTTACAGTGACATTGGCTCTGCTGAAGGAGACTGGAACAGAACATTTTTTTCCCATATTCCGGGGTTCTGCAGTTAAACTCTGCTCATCTCTGCGGAATCCGCTGTTGTTCAGTAACAAACTCAATTGTTAATCAGTCTTCTCCTTGTGTCTGTTCAGTTTGATCATTTGCAGCAGTATTGGCTTATTCACCAAAGTTTTCTTCTTCTTTCTTTAGCTTTCTATAAGCTTTCCCATGATCCGCAAAAAATGTACTACAGTTGATCATCTTTGATTTTTTTCAACTGAGTTTTGTTTAGTGATATTCAGGAGGCCTTCTTTCTTTAACCATCTTCTCTTACATCCCTTGATTATTTTATAAGCTTTTAGACTTGAGCTGTATGAGGTCTGTTTAGGATCAGAAAGCCGAATGTTGATAATACGCTTTAATTGTGCGTCAGCTCCAAAAGAACTCTACGACTCTTGACGATGTTTTAACAGTTTGGCAGTTTTGGCAGTTTGTCTGGCATTTTTGTTTTTATATCTTCTTGACGGGATTGGTGTCTTATCACTTTATCCAGTTCTTTGAATTCTTTTATTTTATTGTGCTAAAGTCATTTAACACCTTTGGACGGGAGCGGGTCTCTTCACCTATCCCAAAATCCCTATCTTTCTGAGGATCGGGCATGCTATTCCCAGAGGGAGACACTGCTGGAGTCACTCTCATCTACTCTGACTAACACGGCTCTGTTTGGTTCAGTTATAACCAGGTTGACACCAGCTGACTGCACTGGTTTTGTTTCAATTAGTCTCCGTTTTGACTCGTCTCTAAACCATCCCAATATTTCACTTTCTTTCATGCGTTTTTTCTCCCGTTTGCATCTCAGATCTTTAGCCTTGTAAGTTTTTTTTTTATTTTTCTCTACTTCACAGCAGCACATTGGGTCGAAGCTGCCCGCAATAGGCCATTGTAAAGCCACATGAGTTCTTTTATGCCACTTTTGCATATAATTTCTGATCCGTTTCTTATGAGTGGGTTTCTGTCCAATAATCACCCCAAATGGAAAAACATCTCCAGATTTAATATTTTTGTATTTTTTATTGACTCCACTGAAGGAATATAATTCCTTTTATCTTCCTTTAATTATTTATACTAACATCTTTGTTGTTTTGCGGGATTCAATACTAGTTTTTCCTACTTTTTCTTGGCATTTAACTGCTCACAAATCTTTCCACAGTAATTCAGTGGAGATATCAAGCCGTGGATTTGTAACGTTGCTAGAAATTGTAAATGTTTCTCTAATAGAATAATTGAAGCACTACCGGTTTCCACCACAACTAGACCTACTTTTAGATAAATTCAAACTTTCTTGAGACCACAGTTTCTTTTTAATAATTTTCTGCACAACGTCTTAAATCGAGTTATAGGCTACTTACGGATAATTTTAACTTGTTCTATTTGACAACTAGCGCAAAATAATACCTTTTACTTTTTCTTTTAAGTTTCAATAACTTTTATTTATTTAGTCAACATGGATTTGTTTGACTTAAGTTCTTGTTAGTTGGTTTTAATGCAAGGTTTTCCAAATTATTATTCTAATTTGCCGTCGGCTTCACTTATTCCTCAACTTTTAGGGTTCTGTTTGAACCTATTTTAAATTTTATTCTATTAATGATAATACTAACCCTTTACAATGTGTTTTATTCTCAACCTTAATTGATATTATTTCTTACAGCGCTTTTATTTAATTATTCGTCAACTTTATTCTATTTTGATCTCTTTTAACACTAGTGTTTTAGTTGTTATAACCAATTTTCCATTACTTTTAAAGCTCTAAATCTAGTTAATACTTACTATCAACTTTTTCAGGGCTTTTGTTGTACACACACTCACTCACACACTCCCCTCCTATAGTCCACACCGTGGCACCCAGTTGCTCTCTGGCAACTCATTCATCTTTTCTTTCCAGAAATTACTTAAACAGTTAAGCGGTAATTGTGTCGCTTAAAGGATCATCTAATAACTTATTTCAGCACCCAGATGATTTTTTAAGTTGTAAAAGGAACGAAGAACATTTTTTCTTGTCTTGTCTAAGATACATATAAATCTTGTTACGTCGGCAGCCAACCCCGTTGTATGAATCCCGCCGGCGTGGGACAACGTGTTGCTCCTTATAAGCAGGCCTTTATCTAAATTTTTCACCTTTTTATATTATTGGTTTTCGTCTATTACTCCTTTTTATTTTGTTATCGTCTCTATACTTAAGTTCATCCAGAAAATGGCATGAACTTAGTTTTCCCTTCTGAAGACTGTTACTCCGAGAACCAGTTTCTCCCGGCTCTTTTGGTACGAGCGTTTGAACTAATACTACTTCAATAAAACTATAAAACCAATGTAAAGTCTGTATGTTTAATTCCACTCAGAAAAAGGTACAAGCCAGCGCTGGGTCACAACACGTAGTTAACAGGAGGTCAGCCCACGTGTTGTGCTGCTGGTCAACTCAATGCTCAAAAGGTCCTAACCTTTGGCCACTCCTCTCACAGGAGGGGACACTTCCTACTTTGAATCAGTAGTTTACCTATGTGTCCAGCCAGGGCTGACCAACTGGTTCTGACTGGTTTAAACAGATGAGGTATGTAGTGGACTAATCTAGGGTGCAGTGTATCATGCAGAGAGATAATAACACAAAACAGTTGAAAAAATGGTTTCTTATTATAAAATCCTAACAAGACTATTTATCTTCCTTCTATTCAGGCCTCGTTCCCGTCAGACCCCTGCGCGCTTTGCATGTTCTGTAAAAGGTCTCTCTGTATTCTTTTGCTAGAAGAATTAGACCCTTTCTACTTTTACCTAAATTTTGCAATTTTCTGTTTGCGCGCTAAATTCCTCCTAGAGTTACACTCTACACAATATTTAGATTATACCTCTTGATAGAAATACTTTTTAATTTCTTCCTTGGAGTATAAGCAACGTTTTTGCGATGTTGTAGCCTACATTCACGTCTTTTTTAGCATATATCCAGTGGATAGAAATTAATTCTAACCCTTTTCTTTAAACTACACCAGTGTGTCTCTCGTCTCTCGTTTCCACACACATGCTTATTTTTATTAGCCCTAATAAATTCCTCAACCCCTTACATTTTTTATGTCTCTTTAAGCCTTTTACTTCTTTCCGCTAATCTAGGTTTTTAAGTGGTCTCTTCCTCTCTGTTACCCCCCTAAGCTGCACCCATTCATCTGACCATAACAAATAAAAAAAAGGTCTGCTCACCTTCACTGGTCTCTGTGCCAAAAACTGACCTCTCAGTCTTTGGCACAATCGGATGGAATAAGTCATGAACGCACATCCCCTTCAATGCCATTGAGTCTTTATTGTATATAGTGGATATAATCAGCCCATTGGTCCCCTATTTACTGATATTGTCGTTACGATTAATAACAATAATAAATATAGCTGCAAGCAGCCATGACGGGGCCAAGCACTAGGCCGGCATTCAATCTCATGCCGACATAGCCGGCAGCATCAGACCAACGGCAGTAAGCATATAAAGAAATTTCAATAAGACTTCAGTCTAAATGGCTGAAAAATCATCAATACGGTCTTTAGCACTTTGATTGAATGGTTTATCACGGTCGACCAGTAACCAAACTGATGTGTGAAACAACTAGAGTGCTCAAACTCTGCAGGCAGACTCAATGTGTTGATGGCCGGCAGCATCAGACCAATGGCAGTAAGCATCTAAAGATATTTCAGTAAGACTTCAGTCTAAATGGCCAAAAATCATCAATACGGTCTTTAGCACTTTGATTTAATGGTTTATCACGCCCAATCCAGAGGCAGCGCTGTAACCAAACTGATGTGTGAAACAACTAAGGTCCTCAAACTCTGCAGGCAGACTCAATGTGTTGATGGTTGGCACCATCAGACCAATGGCAGTAAGCATCTAAAGACATTTCAGTAAGATTTCAGTCTAAAAAGTCTTATTGAAATGTCTTTAGATGCTCACTGCCGTTGGTCTGATGCTGCCGGTTATGTCGGCATGAGCTTTAATGCTCAAAACGTTATACAGTATGTTTAGACAGTTTACAACTTAAATTGTGAAAAACTAAATCGGCAGTTCTAACAAAACCAAGACTACTCAAATGCCCAGGTAACAGCATCGCTAATGGTCCAGCTCCTATGTAATACGTTATGTTATGTAATTCCTATTTTCTAAGACTCTTGGCAGTCTCAGAAATGCCCAGTAAGCCATCTATGGTCTTTAGCACTTTGATTGAATGGTTTATCACGGTCGACCTAGAGGCAGCGCAGTAACCAAACTGATGTGTGAAACAACTAAAGTCCTCAAACTCTGCAGGCAGACTCAAGTCATGGTTGCCATAACAATTACTAAGTTTGGTTAGAAAATATTAAAGCATTGCAGAGATATAGCCCGACTTTCATTTTTGAGCGCATTAAGTCAAATTCATTTGCACGGTATTCGCAAACGGTTTGACTAATCAACTTAATTCTCATAACTCTTTGTCAGCATGGTCTGAAGATGTTATGATTCAATTTTGGTAAAAATCGGACAAACGGTGTGGGAGGAGTTTGAAAAAGTAGGTTTTCGGAAAAAACAACATGGCAAACAGGACGTTTGTCGAATAGGACATATTTGTTATCTGTGCTCTCGGCTTGATCCAGTGAACACATTAAGACCATTTGTTTTACAATAGGGTAACGTAATAAAAAGTTATTAGCATATTTATTGATTTGGGTTATAACTTTTGACCACAAGGTGGCGCTGCCCCAAAACTTTTTGAGTGCCTTCAGGGCTTGGTCCTGAAGACACATACCAAGTTTCATAATGATGCGGCAATGCGTTCAAAAAATATAGCACTTTTTGACAATATTCATAATGGCCGACTCTCAAAATGGCCGATATGGGAAAATTTGGTATCGCAGGACTCGGCATGACGCACTGAATCTAAAGAGACCAGTTTTATGATTTTTGGCAAAAGCGTTCAGAAGATATAAGCAAATAATTCACTTTTTTATATCTCCTGACCAGTAGGAGGCGCTGCACCAAAACTCTGCAGGCATCCTCAAATCATGGTTGCCATAACACGTACTAAGTTTGGTTGGAATATGTTAAAGCATTGCAGAGATATACCCCGACATTTAATTTTGTGCGCACTAAGTCGAATTTATTTGCGCGGTATTTGACAACGGTTTGAAGAATCAACTTTATTCTCATAACTTTTAGTCAGCATAGTCTGAAGATGATCTGGTTCAATTTTCGTGAAAATCGGGGCTACGGCCTAGGAGGAGTTCGCAAAAGTACGTTTTTTAGAAAATTCAAAATGGCGGAAAAACTATCATGGCGGAAAATGACGTCAGAGGGTGCAATCGAATCAGCTTGAGCTAAGGAATCAGAGGAAAAAAGAATTTTAATTCTAGGCCTTACGGTTCAAAAGTTATTAGCATAAACATAAGTCCAACTTTGGACAGTTGGTGGCGCTAGAGGGATTAAGGTAGACACTTCAGATTGGTTAGGATGACAGCTCACACTGTCCACTATTAGTGTACCAAATTTCACAACTTTTTAGCATACGGTTCTATGGGCTGCCATAGACTTACATTGCAGGATAATAATAATAATAATAAATATAGCTGCAAGCAGCCATGACGGGGCCAAGCACTAGGCCGGCATTCAATCTCATGCCGACATAGCCGGCAGCATCAGACCAACGGCAGTAAGCATATAAAGAAATTTCAATAAGACTTCAGTCTAAATGGCTGAAAAATCATCAATACGGTCTTTAGCACTTTGATTGAATGGTTTATCACGTCGACCAGTAACCAAACTGATGTGTGAAACAACTAGAGTGCTCAAACTCTGCAGGCAGACTCAATGTGTTAATGGCCGGCAGCATCAGACCAATGGCAGTAAGCATCTAAAGACATTTCAAGTAAGACTTCAGTCTAAATGGCCAAAAATCATCAATACGGTCTTTAGCACTTTGATTTAATGGTTTATCACGCCCAATCCAGAGGCAGCGCTGTAACCAAACTGATGTGTGAAACAACTAAGGTCCTCAAACTCTGCAGGCAGACTCAATGTGTTGATGGCTGGCACCATCAGACCAATGGCAGTAAGCAGTTAAAGACATTTCAATAAGAGTTCAGTCTAAATGGCCGGAAAATCACCAATACGGTCTTTAGCACTTTGATTGAATGGTTTATCACGGTCGACCAGTAACCAAACTGATGTGTGAAACAACTAGAGTGCTCAAACTCTGCAGGCAGACTCAATGTGTTGATGGCTGGCAGCATCAGACCAATGGCAGTAAGCAGTTAAAGACATTTCAATAAGATTTCAGTCTAAAAGTCTTATTGAAATGTCTTTAGATGCTCACTGCCGTTGGTCTGATGCTGCCGGCTATGTCGGCATGAGCTTTAATGCTCAAAACGTTATACAGTATGTTTAGACAGTTTACAACTTAATTTGTGAAAAACTAAATCGGCAGTTCTAACAAAACCAAGACTACTCAAATGCCCAGGTAACAGCATCGCTAATGGTCCAGCTCCTATGTAATACGTTATGTTATGTAATTCCCTATTTTCTAAGACTATTGGCAGTCTCAGAAATGCCCAGTAAGCCATCTATGGTCTTTAGCACTTTGATTGAATGGTTTATCACGGTCGACCTAGAGGCAGCGCAGTAACCAAACTGATGTGTGAAACAACTAAAGTCCTCAAACTCAGCAGGCAGACTCAAGTCATGGTTGCCATAACAATTACTAAGTTTGGTTAGAAAATATTAAAGCATTGCAGAGATATAGCCTGACTTTAATTTTTGAGCGCATTAAGTCAAATTCATTTGCACGGTATTCGCAAACGGTTTGACTAATCAACTTAATTCTCATAACTCTTTGTCAGCATGGTCTGAAGATGTTATGATTCAATTTTGGTAAACATCGGACAAACGGTGTGGGAGGAGTTCGAAAAAGTAGGTTTTTAAAGAAAGACAACATGGCAAACAGGACGTTTGTCCGAATAGGACATATTTGTTATCTGTGCTCTCGGCTTGATCCAGTGAACACATTAAGACCATTTGTTTTACAATAGGGTAACGGAATCAAAAGTTATTAGCATATTTATTGATTTGGGTTATAACTTTTGACCACAAGGTGGCGCTGCTCCAAAACTTTTTGAGTACCTTCAGGGCTTGGTCCCGAAGACACATACCAAGTTTCATAATGATGCGGCAATGCGTTCAAAAAATATAGCACTTTTTGACAATATTCATAATGGCCGATTCTCAAAATGGCCGATATGGGAAAATTTGGTATCGCAGGACTCGGCATGACGCACTGAATCTAAAGAGACCAGTTTTATGATTTTTGGCAAAAGCGTTCAGAAGATATAAGCAAATAATTCACTTTTTTATATCTCCTGACCACTAGGAGGCGCTGCGCCAAAACTCTGCAGGCATCCTCAAATCATGGTTGCCATAACACGTACTAAGTTTGGTTAGAATATGTTAAAGCATTGCAGAGATATACCCGACATTTAATTTTGTGCGCACTAAGTAGAATTTATTTGCGCGGTATTTGACAACGGTTTGAAGAATCAACTTTATTCTCATAACTTTTAGTCAGCATAGTCTGAAGATGATCTGGTTCAATTTTCGTGAAAATCGGGCTACGGCCTAGGAGGAGTTCGCAAAAGTACGTTTTTTAGAAAATTCAAAATGGCGGAAAAACTATCATGGCGGAAAATGACGTCAGAGGGTGCAATCGAATTGGCTTGAGCTAAGGAATCAGAGGAAAAAAGAATTTTAATTCTAGGCCTTACGGTTCAAAAGTTATTAGAATAAACATAAGTCCAACTTTGGACAGTTGGTGGCGCTAGAGGGATTAAGGTAGACACTTCAGATTTGTTAGGATGACAGCCCACACTGTCCACTATGAGTGTACCAAATTTCACAACTTTTTAGCATACGGTTCTATGGGCTGCCATAGACTTACATTGCAGGATAATAATAATAAATATAGCTGCAAGCAGCCATGACGGGGCCAAGCACTAGGCCGGCATTCAATCTCATGCCGACATAGCCGGCAGCATCAGACCAACGGCAGTAAGCATATAAAGAAATTTCAATAAGACTTCAGTCTAAATGGCTGAAAAATCATCAATACGGTCTTTAGCACTTTGATTGAATGGTTTATCACGGTCGACCAGTAACCAAACTGATGTGTGAAACAACTAGAGTGCTCAAACTCTGCAGGCAGACTCAATGTGTTGATGGCCAGCAGCATCAGACCAATGGCAGTAAGCATCTAAAGATATTTCAGTAAGACTTCAGTCTAAATGGCCAAAAAATCATCAATACGGTCTTTAGCACTTTGATTTAATGGTTTATCACGTCCAATCCAGAGGCAGCGCTGTAACCAAACTGATGTGTGAAACAACTAAGGTCCTCAAACTCTGCAGGCAGACTCAATGTGTTGATGGCTGGCACCATCAGACCAATGGCAGTAAGCATCTAAAGACATTTCAGTAAGATTTCAGTCTAAAAGTCTTATTGAAATGTCTTTAGATGCTCACTGCCGTTGGTCTGATGCTGCCGGCTATGTCGGCATGAGCTTTAATGCTCAAAACGTTATACAGTATGTTTAGACAGTTTACAACTTAAATTGTGAAAAACTAAATCGGCAGTTCTAACAAAACCAAGACTACTCAAATGCCCAGGTAACAGCATCGCTAATGGTCCAGCTCCTATGTAATACGTTATGTTATGTAATTCCCTATTTTCTAAGACTCTTGGCAGTCTCAGAAATGCCCAGTAAGCCATCTATGGTCTTTAGCACTTTGATTGAATGGTTTATCACGGTCGACCTAGAGGCAGCGCAGTAACCAAACTGATGTGTGAAACAACTAAAGTCCTCAAACTCTGCAGGCAGACTCAAGTCATGGTTGCCATAACAATTACTAAGTTTGGTTAGAAAATATTAAAGCATTGCAGAGATATAGCCCGACTTTCATTTTTGAGCGCATTAAGTCAAATTCATTTGCACGGTATTCGCAAACGGTTTGACTAATCAACTTAATTCTCATAACTCTTTGTCAGCATGGTCTGAAGATGTTATGATTCAATTTTGGTAAAAATCGGACAAACGGTGTGGGAGGAGTTCGAAAAAGTAGGTTTTCGGAAAAAACAACATGGCAAACAGGACGTTTGTCCGAATAGGACATATTTGTTATCTGTGCTCTCGGCTTGATCCAGTGAACACATTAAGACCATTTGTTTTACAATAGGGTAACGTAATAAAAGTTATTAGCATATTTATTGATTTGGGTTATAACTTTTGACCACAAGGTGGCGCTGCCCCAAAACTTTTGAGTACCTTCAGGGCTTGGTCCCAAGACACATACCAAGTTTCATAATGATGCGGCAATGCGTTCAAAAATATAGCACTTTTTGACAATATTCATAATGGCCGACTCTCAAAATGGCGATATGGGAAAATTTGGTATCGCAGGACTCGGCATGACGCACTGAATCTAAAGAGACCAGTTTTATGATTTTTGGCAAAAGCGTTCAGAAGATATAAGCAAATAATTCACTTTTTTATATCTCCTGACCACTAGGAGGCGCTGCGCCAAAACTCTGCAGGCATCCTCAAAACATGGTTGCCATAACAGGTACTAAGTTTGGTTGGAATATGTTAAAGCATTGCAGAGATATACCCCAACATTTATTTTTGTGCGCACTAAGTCGAATTCATTTGCGCGGTATTCGACAACGGTTTGAAGAATCAACTTTATTCTCATAACTTTTAGTCAGCATAGTCTGAAGAAGATCTGGTTCAATTTTCATAAAAATCGGGCTACGGCCTAGGAGGAGTTCGCAAAAGTACGTTTTTAGAAAATTCAAAATGGCGGAAAAACTATCATGGCGGAAAATGACGTCATAGGGTGCAATCGAATCGGCTTGAGCTAAGGAATCAGAGGAAAAAGAATTTTAATTCTAGGTCTTACGGTTCAAAAGTTATTAACATAAACATAAGTCCGACTTTGGACAGTTGGTGGCGCTAGAGGGATTAAGGTAGACACTTCAGATTGGTTAGGATGACAGCTCACACTGTCCACTATTAGTGTACCAAATTTCACAACTTTTTAGCATACGGTTCTATGGGCTGCCATAGACTTACATTGCAGGATAATAATAATAAATATAGCTGCAAGCAGCCATGACGGGGCCAAGCACTAGGCCGGCATTCAATCTCATGCCGACATAGCCGGCAGCATCAGACCAACGGCAGTAAGCATATAAAGAAATTTCAATAAGACTTCAGTCTAAATGGCTGAAAAATCATCAATACGGTCTTTAGCACTTTGATTGAATGGTTTATCACGGTCGACCAGTAACCAAACTGATGTGTGAAACAACTAGAGTGCTCAAACTCTGCAGGCAGACTCAATGTGTTGATGGCGGCAGCATCAGACCAATGGCAGTAAGCATCTAAAGATATTTCAGTAAGACTTCAGTCTAAATGGCCAAAAATCATCAATACGGTCTTTAGCACTTTGATTTAATGGTTTATCACGTCAATCCAGAGGCAGCGCTGTAACCAAACTGATGTGTGAAACAACTAAGGTCCTCAAACTCTGCAGGCAGACTCAATGTGTTGATGGCTGGCACCATCAGACCAATGGCAGTAAGCATCTAAAGACATTTCAGTAAGATTTCAGTCTAAAAAGTCTTATTGAAATGTCTTTAGATGCTCACTGCCGTTGGTCTGATGCTGCCGGCTATGTCGGCATGAGCTTTAATGCTCAAAACGTTATACAGTATGTTTAGACAGTTTACAACTTAAATTGTGAAAAACTAAATCGGCAGTTCTAACAAAACCAAGACTACTCAAATGCCCAGGTAACAGCATCGCTAATGGTCCAGCTCCTATGTAATACGTTATGTTATGTAATTCCCTATTTTCTAAGACTCTTGGCAGTCTCAGAAATGCCCAGTAAGCCATCTATGGTCTTTAGCACTTTGATTGAATGGTTTATCACGGTCGACCTAGAGGCAGCGCAGTAACCAAACTGATGTGTGAAACAACTAAAGTCCTCAAACTCTGCAGGCAGACTCAAGTCATGGTTGCCATAACAATTACTAAGTTTGGTTAGAAAATATTAAAGCATTGCAGAGATATAGCCCGACTTTCATTTTTGAGCGCATTAAGTCAAATTCATTTGCACGGTATTCGCAAACGGTTTGACTAATCAACTTAATTCTCATAACTCTTTGTCAGCATGGTCTGAAGATGTTATGATTCAATTTTGGTAAAAATCGGACAAACGGTGTGGGAGGAAAAAAGTAGGTTTTCGAAAAAACAACATGGCAACAGGACGTTTGTCCGAATAGGACATATTTGTTATCTGTGCTCTCGGCTTGATCCAGTGAACACATTAAGACCATTTGTTTTACAATAGGGTAACGTAATCAAAAGTTATTAGCATATTTATTGATTTGGGTTATAACTTTTGACCACAAGGTGGCGCTGCCCCAAAACTTTTGAGTGCCTTCAGGGCTTGGTCCCAAGACACATACCAAGTTTCATAATGATGCGGCAATGCGTTCAAAAATATAGCACTTTTTGACAATATTCATAATGGCCGACTCTCAAAATGGCCGATATGGGAAAATTTGGTATCGCAGGACTCGCATGACGCACTGAATCTAAAGAGACCAGTTTTATGATTTTTGGCAAAAGCGTTCAGAAGATATAAGCAAATAATTCACTTTTTATATCTCCTGACCACTAGGAGGCGCTGCGCCAAAACTCTGCAGGCATCCTCAAAACATGGTTGCCATAACACGTACTAAGTTTGGTTGGAATATGTTAAAGCATTGCAGAGATATACCCCAACATTTATTTTTGTGCGCACTAAGTCGAATTCATTTGCGCGGTATTCGACAACGGTTTGAAGAATCAACTTTATTCTCATAACTTTTAGTCAGCATAGTCTGAAGAAGATCTGGTTCAATTTTCATAAAAATCGGGGCTACGGCCTAGGAGGAGTTCGCAAAAGTACGTTTTTAGAAAATTCAAAATGGCGGAAAAACTATCATGGCGGAAAATGACGTCATAGGGTGCACTCGAATCGGCATGAGCTAAGGAATCAGAGGAAAAAGAATTTTAATTCTAGGTCTTACGGTTCAAAAGTTATTAACATAAACATAAGTCCGACTTTGGACAGTTGGTGGCGCTAGAGGGATTAAGGTAGACACTTCAGATTGGTTAGGATGACAGCTCACACTGTCCACTATTAGTGTACCAAATTTATAATAATAATAAATAATGGGGCCAAGCACAAGGCCGGCATTAAACCTCATGCCGACATGGGCAGCATCAGACCAACGGCAGTAAGCATATAAAGACATTTCAATAAGACTTTAGTCTAAATGGCTAAAATCATCAATACGGTCTTTAGCACTTTGATTGAATGGATAATACCAGTAACTGATGTGTGAAACAACTAGTGTGCTCAAACTCTGCAGGCAGACTCAATGTGTTGATGGCTGGCAGCATCAGACCAATGGCAGTAAGCAGTTAAATACATTTCAATAAGACTTCAGTCTAAATGACTGAAAAATCATCAATACGGTCTTTAGCACTTTGATTGAATGGTTTATCACGGCCGATCCAGAGGCAGCGCAGTAACCAAACTGATGTGTTGATGGCCGCAGCATTAGACCAACGGCAGTAAGCAGTTAAAGACATTTCAATAAGACTTCATTCTAAATGGCCGGAAAAATCACAATACGGTCTTTAGCACTTTGATTGAATGGTTTATCACGGCCAGTAACCAAACTGATGTGTGAAACAACTAGAGTGCTCAAACTCTGCACGGTTTGACCAATCATCGTAATTCTAAGAACTTTTTGTCAGGATAGTCTAAAGATGATCTGGTTCAATTTTTATGAAAATTGGAGACTACTGCCTAGGAGGAGTTCGCAAAAGTAAGTTTTTAGAAAATTCAAAATGGCCGACTCCCAGAATAGTTAGTACGGGATAATTAGCTATGCTAATGGCTCGGCATGATGCCACAAATCTACAGAGACCAGTTTTGGGATTTTTAACTTAAGCATTCTAAAGTAATAATTAAAATGGTCTTTAGCATTTGATTGAATGGTTTATCTCTGGACCACTAGGTGGCAGCTGCAACAAAACTGATGTGAAACAGGCAGCCTCGATTCAGACTCAAGTCATGGTTGCCATAACACGTACTAAGTTTGGTTAGAATATATTAAAGCATTGCAGAGATATAGCCTGACTTTGATTTTTGTGTGCATTAAGTCAAATTCATTTGCACGGTATTCGCAAAAACGGTTTGACTAATCAACTTACTCATAACTTTTGTCAGCATGGTCTGAAGATGTTATGATTCAATTTTGGTAAAAATTGGACAAACGGTGTGGGAGGAGTTCGAAAAAGTAGGTTTTTAAAGATAGACAACATGGCAAACAGGAAGTTTGTCCGAATAGGACATATTTGTTATCTGTGCTCTCGGCTTGATCCAGTGAACACATTAAGACCATTTGTTTTACAATAGGTTAACGGAATCAAAAGTTATTAGCATATTTGTGAATTTGGTTATAACTTTTGACCACAAGGTGGCGCTGCCCCAAAACTTTTGAGTACCTTCAGGGCTTGATGCGAAGACGCATACCAAGTTTCATAATGATGCGGCAATGCGTTCAAAAATATAGCACTTTTTGACAATATTCATAATGGCCGACTTCTCAAAATAGTTGATATGGGAAAATTGGCTATCGCAGGACTCGCATGACGCACTGAATCTAAAGAGACCAGTTTTATGATTTTTGGCAAAAGCATTCAGAAGATATAAGCAAATAATTCACTTTTTATATCTCCTGACCACTAGGAGGCGCTGCGCCAAAACTCTGCAGGCATCCTCAAGTCATGGTTGCCATAACACGTACTAAGTTTGGTTGGAAAATATGTTAAAGCATTGCAGAGATATAGCCTGACATTTATTTTGTGCACTAAGTCGAATTTCATTTGCGCGTATTCGACAACGGTTTGAAGAATCAACTTTATTCTCATAACTTTTAGTCAGCATAGTCTGAAGATGATCTGGTTCAATTTTCATGAAAATCGGGGCTACGGCCTAGGAGGAGTTCGCAAAAGTACGTTTTTTAGAAAATTCAAAATGGCGGAAAAACTATCATGGCGGAAAATGACGTCATAGGGTGCAATCGAATCGGCTTGAGCTAAGGAATCAGAGGAAAAAAGAATTTTAATTCTAGGCCTTACGGTTCAAAAGTTATTAGCATAAACATAAGTCCAACTTTGGACAGTTGGTGGCGCTAGAGGATTAAGGTAGACACTTCAGATTGGTTAGGATGACAGCTCACACTGTCCACTATTAGTGTACCAAATTTCACAACTTTTAGCATACGGTTCTATGGGCTGCCATAGACTTACATTGCAGGATAATAATAATAATAATAAAAATATAGCTGCAAGCAGCCATGACGCCAAGCACTAGGCCGGCATTCAATCTCATGCCGACATAGCCGGCAGCATCAGACCAACGGCAGTAAGCATATAAAGAAATTTCAATAAGACTTCAGTCTAAATGGCTGAAAAATCATCAATACGGTCTTTAGCACTTTGATTGAATGGTTTATCACGGTCGACCAGTAACCAAACTGATGTGTGAAACAACTAGAGTGCTCAAACTCTGCAGGCAGACTCAATGTGTTGATGGCGGCAGCATCAGACCAATGGCAGTAAGCATCTAAAGATATTTCAGTAAGACTTCAGTCTAAATGGCCAAAAATCATCAATACGGTCTTTAGCACTTTGATTGAATGGTTTATCACGCCCAATCCAGAGGCAGCGCTGTAACCAAACTGATGTGTGAAACAACTAAGGTCCTCAAACTCTGCAGGCAGACTCAATGTGTTGATGGTGGCACCATCAAGTCCAATGGCAGAATATATTAAAGACATTGCAGAGATTTCAGTCTAAAAAGTCTTATTGAAATGTCTTTAGATGCATTAAGTCGATTTGATGCTGCCGGGCTATGTCGGCATGAGCTTTAATGCTCAAAACGTTATACAGTATGTTTAGACAGTTTACAACTTAAATTGTGAAAAACTAAATCGGCAGTTCTAACAAAACCAAGACTACTCAAATGCCCAGGTAACAGCATCGCTAATGGTCCAGCTCCTATGTAATACGTTATGTTATGAATTCCTAGTTTTCTAAGACTCTTGGCAGTCTCAGAAATGCCCAGTAAGCCATCTATGGTCTTTAGCACTTTGATTGAATGGTTTATCACGGTCGACCTAGAGGCAGCGCAGTAACCAAACTGATGTGTGAAACAACTAAAGTCCTCAAACTCTGCAGGCAGACTCAAGTCATGGTTGCCATAACAATTACTAAGTTTGGTTAGAAAATATGTTAAAGCATTGCAGAGATATAGCCTGACTTTGATTTTTGTGTGCATTAAGTCAAATTCATTTGCACGGTATTCAAAAACGGTTTGACTAATCAACTTTCTTTATATAACTTTTTGTCAGCATGGTCTGAAGATGTTATGATTCAATTTTGGTCAAAATTGGACAAACGGTGTGGGAGGAGTTCGAAAAAGTAGGTTTTTAAAGATAGACAACATGGCAAACGGGAAGTTTGGCGAATAGGACATATTTGTTATCTGTGCTCTCGGCTTGATCCAAGTGAACACATTAAGACCATTTGATTTACAATAGGTTAAGAAAATCAAAAGTTATTAGCATATTTATCAATTTGGTTATAACTTTTGACCACAAGGTGGCGCTGCCCCAAAACTTTTGAGTACCTTCAGGGCTTGATGTCGAAGACACATACCAAGTTTCATAATGATGCGGCAATGCGTTCAAAAAATATAGCACTTTTGACAATATTCATAATGGCCGACTTCCAAAATGTTGATATGGGAAAATTTGGCTATGCAGGACTCGGCATGACGCACTGAATCTAAAGAGACCAGTTTTATGATTTTTGGCAAAAGCATTCTGAAGATATAAGCAAATAATTCACTTTTTTGTATCTCCTAGACCACTAGGAGGCGCTGCGCCAAAACTCTGCACACATCCTCAAGTCATGGTTGCCATAACACGTACTAAGTTTGGTTAGAAAATATGTTAAAGCATTGCAGAGATATAGCCTGACATTTATTTTTGTGCGCACTTAAGTCGATTTCATTTGCGCGGTATTCGACAACGGTTTGAAGAATCAACTTTATTCTCATAACTTTTTGTCAGCATAGTCTGAAGATGATCTGGTTCAATTTTCATGAAAATTGGGGCTACGGCCTAGGAGGAGTTCGCAAAGTACGTTTTTAGAAAATTCAAAATGGCGGAAAAACTATCATGGCGGAAAATGACGTCATAGGTGCAATCGAATCGGCATGAGCTAAGGAATCAGAGGAAAAAGAATTTTAATTCTAGGTCTTACGGTTCAAAAGTTATTAACATAAACATAAGTCCGACTTTGGACAGTTGGTGGCGCTAGAGGATTAAGGTAGACAGCAGTAAGCATATAAAGACATTTCAATAAGACTTTCAATAGTCTAAAAATCATCTGGTCTTTAGCACTTTGATTGAATGGTTTATCACTGCAAACCAAACTGATGTGTGAAACAAGCAGGTGCATTCAATCTCATGATGGCCGGCAGCATCAGACCAACGGCAGTAAGCAGTTAAAGACATTTCAATAAGACTTCAGTCTAAATGGCTGAAAAATCATCAATACGGTCTTTAGCACTTTGATTGAATGGTTTATCACGTCAGTAACCAGAGGCAACTAGAGTGCTCAACCTGCAGGCAGACTCAATGTGTTGATGGCCGGCAGCATCAGACCAACGGCAGTAAGCAGTTAAAGACATTTCAATAAGACTTCATTCTAAATGGCCAAAAAATCACCAATACGGTCTTTAGCACTTTGATTGAATGGTTTATCACGCCGACCAGCAGTAACCAAACTGATGTGTGAAACAACTAGAGTGCTCAAACTCTGCAGGCAGACTCAATGTGTTGATGGCTGGCAGCATCAGACCAACGGCAGTAAGCAGTTAAAGACATTTCAGTAAGACTTCAGTCTAAATGGCCAAAAATCATCAATACGGTCTTTAGCACTTTGATTGAATGGTTTATCACGTCAATCCAGAGGCAGCGCTGTAACCAAACTGATGTGTGAAACAACTAAGGTCCTCAAACTCTGCAGGCAGACTCAATGTGTTGATGGCGGCAGCATCAGACCAATGGCAGTAAGCAGTTAAAGACATTTCAATAAGACTTCAGTCTAAATGGCTGAAAAATCATCAATATGGTCTTTAGCACTTTGATTGAATGGTTTATCACGTCCGACCTAGAGGCAGCGCAGTAACCAAACTGATGTGTGAAACAACTAAGGTCCTCAAACTCTGCAGGCAGACTCAAGTCATGGTTGACATAACAATTACTAAGTTTGGTTAGAAAATATTAAAGCATTGCAGAGATATAGCCTGACTTTATTTTTGTGCGCATTAAGTCAAATTCATTTGCGCAGGTATTCGAAACGGTTTGACTAATCAACTTAATTCTCAACTCTTTGTCAGCATGGTCTGAAGATGTTATGATTCAATTTTGGTAAAAATTGGACAAACGGTGTGGGAGGAGTTCAAAAAGTAGGTTTTTAAAGAAAGACAACATGGCAAACAGGAGTTTGTCCGAATAGGACATATTTGTTATCTGTGCTCTCGGCTTGATCCAGTGAACACATTAAGACCATTTGTTTTACAATAGGTTAACGGAATCAAAAGTTATTAGCATATTTGTGAATGTGGTTATAACTTTTGACCACAAGGTGGCGCTGCTCCAAAACTTTTTGAGTACCTTCAGGGCTTGGTCCCAAGACGCATACCAAGTTTCATAATGATGCGCAATGCGTCAAAAATATAGCACTTTTTGACAATATTCATAATGGCCGACTCTCAAAATGGCCGATATGGGAAAATTTGGTATTGCAGGACTCGCATGACGCACTGAATCTAAAGAGACCAGTTTTATGATTTTTGGCAAAAGCGTTCAGAAGATATAAGCAAATAATTCACTTTTTATATCTCCTGACCACTAGGAGGCGCTGCGCCAAAACTCTGCAGGCATCCTCAAATCATGGTTGCCATAACACGTACTAAGTTTGGTTGGAATATGTTAAAGCATTGCAGAGATATAGCCTGAACATTTCATTTTTGTGCGCACTAAGTCAATTTTATTTGCGCGGTATTCGACAACGGTTTGAAGAATCAACTTTATTCTCATAACTTTTAGTCAGCATAGTCTGAAGATGATCTGGTTCAATTTTCGTGAAAATCGGGCTACGGCCTAGGAGGAGTTCGCAAAAGTACGTTTTTAGAAAATTCAAAATGGCGGAAAAACTATCATGGCGGAAAATGACGTCATAGGGTGCAATCGAATCGGCTTGAGCTAAGGAATCAGAGGAAAAAGAATTTTAATTCTAGGCCTTACGGTTCAAAAGTTATTAACATAAACATAAGTCCAACTTTGGACAGTTGGTGGCGCTAGAGGATTAAGGTAGACACTTCAGATTGGTTAGGATGACAGCTCACACTGTCCACTATTAGTGTACCAAATTTCACAACTTTTTAGCATACGGTTCTATGGGCTGCCATAGACTTACATTGCAGGATAATAATAATAATAAATATAGCTGCAAGCAGCCATGACGGGCCAAGCACAAGGCGGCATTAAAATATAAAGACATTTCAATAAGACTTCTCTAAATGGCTGAAAAATCATCAATACGGTCTTTAGCACTTTGATTGAATGGTTTATCACGGTCGACCAGTAACCAAACTGATGTGTGAAACAACTAGTGTGCTCAAACTCTGCAGGCAGACTCAATGTGTTGATGGCTGGCAGCATCAGACCAATGGCAGTAAGCAGTTAAAGAAATTTCAATAAGACTTCAGTCTAAATGGCTGAAAAATCATCAATACGGTCTTTAGCACTTTGATTGAATGGTTTATCACGTCCAATCCAGAGGCAGCGCAGTAACCAAACTGATGTGTTGATGGCTCAAACTCTGCAGGCAGACTCAATGTGTTGATGGCGGCAGATCAGACACCAATAAGACTTCAGCAGTTAAAGACATTTCAATAAGACTTCAGTCTAAAAGTCTTATTGAAATGTCTTTAGATGCTCACTGCCAAACTGATGCTGTGAAACAACTAATCGGCATGAGCTTTAATGCTCAAAACGTTATACAGTATGTTTAGACAGTTTACAACTTAAATTGTGAAAAACTAAATCGGCAGTTCTAAAAAACCAAGACTACTCAAATGCCCGAATAACAGCATCGCTAATGGTCCAGCTCAAATACACGTTATGTTATGTAATTCCCTATTTTCTAAGACTCTTGGCAGTCTCAGAAATGCCCAGTAAGCCATCTATGGTCTTTAGCACTTTGATTGAATGGTTTATCACGGTCGACCTAGAGGCAGCGCAGTAACCAAACTGATGTGTGAAACAACTAAAGTCCTCAAACTCAGCAGGCAGACTCAAGTCATGGTTGCATAACAATTACTAAGTTTGGTTAGAAAATATTAAAGCATTGCAGAGATATAGCCTGACTTTAATTTTTTGCGCATTAAGTCAAATTCATTTGCGGTATTCAAACGGTTTGACTAATCAACTTAATTCTCATAACTCTTTGTCAGCATGGTCTGAAGATGTTATGATTCAATTTTGGTAAAAATTAGACAAACGGTGTGGGAGGAGTTCGAAAAAGTAGGTTTTTAAAGAAAGACAACATGGCAAACAGGAAATCTGGCCGAATAGGACATATTTGTTATCTGTGCTCTCGGCTTGATCCAGTGAACACAATAAGAGCATTTGTTTTACAATAGGGTAACGGAATCAAAAGTTATTAGCATATTTGTGAATGTGGTTATAACTTTTGACCACAAGGTGGCGCTGCTCCAAAACCTTTTGAGTCCCTTCAGGGCTTGATGCCGAAGACGCATACCAAGTTTCATAATGATGCGGCAATGCGTTCAAAAAATATAGCACTTTTTGACAATATTCATAATGGCCGACTCTCAAAATGGCGATATGGGAAAATTTGGTATTGCAGGACTCGGCATGACGCACTGAATCTAAAGAGACCAGTTTTATGATTTTTGGCAAAAGCGTTCAGAAGATATAAGCAAATAATTCACTTTTTTATATCTCCTGACCAGTAGGAGGCGCTGCGCCAAAACTCTGCAGGCATCCTCAAATCATGGTTGCCTTAACACGTACTAAGTTTGGTTGGAATATGTTAAAGCATTGCAGAGATATACCCCAACATTTAATTTTGTGCGCACTAAGTCGAATTTATTTGCGCGGTATTTGACAACGGTTTGAAGAATCAACTTTATTCTCATAACTTTTAGTCAGCATAGTCTGAAGATGATCTGGTTCAATTTTCGTGAAAATCGGGCTACGGCCTAGGAGGAGTTCGCAAAAGTACGTTTTTAGAAAATTCAAAATGGCGGAAAAACTATCATGGCGGAAAATGACGTCAGAGGGTGCAATCGAATCGGCAGCTAAGGAATCAGAGGAAAAAGAATTTTAATTCTAGGCCTTACGGTTCAAAAGTTATTAGCATAAACATAAGTCCAACTTTGGACAGTTGGTGGCGCTAGAGGATTAAGGTAGACACTTCAGATTGGTTAGGATGACAGCTCACACTGTCCACTATTAGTGTACCAAATTTCACAACTTTTTAGCATACGGTTCTATGGGCTGCCATAGACTTACATTGCAGGATAATAATAATAATAATAAATATAGCTGCAAGCAGCCATGACGGGCCAAGCACTAGGCGGCATTCAATCTCATGCCGACATAGCCGGCAGCATCAGACCAACGGCAGTAAGCATATAAAGACATTTCAATAAGACTTCAGTCTAAATGGCTGAAAAATCATCAATACGGTCTTTAGCACTTTGATTGAATGGTTTATCACGGTCGACCAGTAACCAAACTGATGTGTGAAACAACTAGAGTGCTCAAACTCTGCAGGCAGACTCAATGTGTTGATGGCGGCAGCATCAGACCAATGGCAGTAAGCAGTCTAAAGATATTTCAGTAAGACTTCAGTCTAAATGGCCAAAAATCATCAATACGGTCTTTAGCACTTTGATTTAATGGTTTATCACGCCCAATCCAGAGGCAGCGCTGTAACCAAACTGATGTGTGAAACAACTAAGGTCCTCAAACTCTGCAGGCAGACTCAATGTGTTGATGGCTGGCACCATCAGACCAATGGCAGTAAGCATCTAAAGACATTTCAGTAAGATTTCAGTCTAAAAGTCTTATTGAAATGTCTTTAGATGCTCACTGTCGTTGGTCTGATGCTGCCGGCTATGTCGGCATGAGCTTTAATGCTCAAAACGTTATACAGTATGTTTAGACAGTTTACAACTTAAATTGTGAAAAACTAAATCGGCAGTTCTAACAAAACCAAGACTACTCAAATGCCCAGGTAACAGCATCGCTAATGGTCCAGCTCCTATGTAATACGTTATGTTATGTAATTCCCTATTTTCTAAGACTCTTGGCAGTCTCAGAAATGCCCAGTAAGCCATCTATGGTCTTTAGCACTTTGATTGAATGGTTTATCACGGTCGACCTAGAGGCAGCGCAGTAACCAAACTGATGTGTGAAACAACTAAAGTCCTCAAACTCTGCAGGCAGACTCAAGTCATGGTTGCCATAACAATTACTAAGTTTGGTTAGAAAATATTAAAGCATTGCAGAGATATAGCCCGACTTTCATTTTTGAGCGCATTAAGTCAAATTCATTTGCACGGTATTCGCAAACGGTTTGACTAATCAACTTAATTCTCATAACTCTTTGTCAGCATGGTCTGAAGATGTTATGATTCAATTTTGGTAAAAATCGGACAAACGGTGTGGGAGGAGTTCGAAAAAGTAGGTTTTCGAAAAACAACATGGCAAACAGGACGTTTGTCCGAATAGGACATATTTGTTATCTGTGCTCGGCTTGATCCAGTGAACACATTAAGACCATTTGTTTTACAATAGGGTAACGTAATAAAAGTTATTAGCATATTTATTGATTTGGGTTATAACTTTTGACCACAAGGTGGCGCTGCCCCAAAACTTTTGAGTGCCTTCAGGGCTTGGTCCCAAGACACATACCAAGTTTCATAATGATGCGGCAATGCGTTCAAAAATATAGCACTTTTTGACAATATTCATAATGGCCGACTCTCAAAATGGCCGATATGGGAAAATTTGGTATCGCAGGACTCGGCATGACGCACTGAATCTAAAGAGACCAGTTTTATGATTTTTGGCAAAAGCGTTCAGAAGATATAAGCAAATAATTCACTTTTTATATCTCCTGACCACTAGGAGGCGCTGCGCCAAAACTCTGCAGGCATCCTCAAAACATGGTTGCCATAACACGTACTAAGTTTGGTTGGAATATGTTAAAGCATTGCAGAGATATACCCCAACATTTATTTTTGTGCGCACTAAGTCGAATTCATTTGCGCGGTATTCGACAACGGTTTGAAGAATCAACTTTATTCTCATAACTTTTAGTCAGCATAGTCTGAAGAAGATCTGGTTCAATTTTCATGAAAATCGGGGCTACGGCCTAGGAGGAGTTCGCAAAAGTACGTTTTTAGAAAATTCAAAATGGCGGAAAAACTATCATGGCGGAAAATGACGTCATAGGGTGCAATCGAATCGGCATGAGCTAAGGAATCAGAGGAAAAAGAATTTTAATTCTAGGCCTTACGGTTCAAAAGTTATTAACATAAACATAAGTCCGACTTTGGACAGTTGGTGGCGCTAGAGGATTAAGGTAGACACTTCAGATTGGTTAGGATGACAGCTCACACTGTCCACTATTAGTGTACCAAATTTCACAACTTTTTAGCATACGGTTCTATGGGCTGCCATAGACTTACATTGCAGGATAATAATAATAATAATAATAATAAGAAATCTAACGAATACAATAGGGTCTACGCACCTTGGTGCTTGGCCCCTAATAAGAAATCTAACGAATACAATAGGGTCTACGCACCTTATTCAATCTCATGAATGGCAGTAAGCATCTAAAGACATTTCAATAAGACTTCAGTCTAAATGGCTGAAAAATCATCAATACGGTCTTTAGCACTTTGATTGAATGGTTTATCACGGTCGACCCAGAGGCAGCGCAGTAACCTCACTGATGTGTGAAACAACTAGAGTGCTCAAACTCTGCAGGCAGACTCATTTCATGGTTGACATAACACGTACTAAGTTTGGTTAGAATATATTAAAGCATTGCAGAGATATAGCCTGATATCCTTTTTTTGCGCATTAAGTCGATTTGATTTTGCGCGGTATTCGAAAAAACGGTTTGACCAATCATCGTAATTCTAAGAACTTTTGTCAGGATAGTCTAAAGATGATCTGGTTCAATTTTTATGAAAATTGACACGGCCTAGGAGGAGTTCGCAAAAGTAAGTTTTAGAAAATTCAAAATGGCCGACTCCCAGAATAGTTGGTATGGGATAATTAGCTATGCTACGGCTCGGCATGATGCCACAAATCTACAGAGACCAGTTTTGGGATTTTTAACTTAAGCATTCTAAAGTAATAATTAAAAAAATGTCACATTTTTGTATCTCTGGACCACTAGGTGGCGCTGCAACAAAACTTGCAGGCAGCCTCGAGTCATGGTTGACATAACACGTACTAAGTTTGGTTAGAATATGTTAAAGCATTGCAGAGATATAGCCTGACTTTGATTTTTGGTGCATTAAGTCAAATTCATTTGCACGGTATTCAAAAACGGTTTGACTAATCAACTTTCTTTATATAACTTTTTGTCAGCATGGTCTGAAGATGTTATGATTCAATTTTGGTCAAAATTGGACAACGGTGTGGGAGGAGTTCGAAAAAGTAGGTTTTTAAAGATAGACAACATGGCAAACAGGAAGTTTGGCGAATAGGACATATTTGTTATCTGTGCTCTCGGCTTGATCCAGTGAACACATTAAGACCATTTGATTTACAATAGGTTAAGAAAATCAAAAGTTATTAGCATATTTGTCAATTTGGTTATAACTTTTGACCACAAGGTGGCGCTGCCCCAAAACTTTTGAGTACCTTCAGGGCTTGATGTCGAAGACACATACCAAGTTTTGTAATGATGCGGCAATGCGTTCAAAAATATAGCACTTTTTGACAAAATTCAAGATGGCCGACTTCAAAATAGTTGATATGGGAAAATTTGGCTATGCGCAGGACTCGGCATGATGCCACGAATCTAAAGAGACCAGTTTGTGATTTTTGGCTAAAGCATTCTGAAGTAATAAGCAAATAATGTCACTATTTTGTATCTCTAGACCACTAGGAGGCGCTGCGCCAAAACTCTGCACACATCCTCAAGTCATGGTTGCCATAACACCTACTAAGTTTGGTTAGAAAATATGTTAAAGCATTGCAGAGATATAGCCTGACTTTTATTTTTGTGCGCACTAAGTCGAATTTCATTTGTGCGGTATTCAAAAACGGTTTGAAGAATCAACTTTCTTTATATAACTTTTTGTCAGCATAGTCTGAAGATGATCTGGTTCAATTTTCATGAAAATTGGGGCTACGGCCTAGGAGGAGTTCGCAAAAGTACGTTTTTAGAAAATTCAAAATGGCGGAAAAACTATCATGGCGGAAAATGACGTCATAGGGTGCAATCGAATCGGCTTGAGCTAAGGAATCAGAGGAAAAAGAATTTTAATTCTAGGCCTTACGGTTCAAAAGTTATTCATAAACATAAGTCCAACTTTGAACAGTTGGTGGCGCTAGAGATATTGAATTAGACACTTCAAATTTGCTAGGATCAATGATTGACTGTCCTTAATGAGTGTGCCAACTTTCATCATTTTCCATACGCTTCTATGGCCTGCCATAGACTTCCATGGCGGAAGAAGAAGAATAATAATAAAATATAGCTGCAAGCAGCAATGACGGGGCCAAGCACAAGCCGGCATTCAATCTCATGCCGACCTGGGTGGCAGCATCAGACCAACGGCAGTAAGCAGTTAAAGACATTTCAATAAGACTTCAGTCTAAATGGCTCAAAAATCATCAATATGGTCTTTAGCACTTTGATTGAATGGTTTATCACGTTCGACCTAGAGGCAGTGCAGTAACCACACTGATGTGTGAAACAACTAGAGTGCTCAAACTCTGCAGGCAGACTCAATTCATGGTTGACATAACACGTACTAAGTTTGGTTAGAATATATTAAAGCATTGCAGAGATATAGCCTGATATCCTTTTTTTGCGCATTAAGTCGATTTGATTTGCGCGTATTCAAAAACGGTTTGACAAAACATCTTAATTGTAATAACTTTTTGTCAGCATAGTCTAAAGATGATCAGCTTAAATTTTTATCAATATTGGGCCTACAGCCTAAGAGGAGTTCGCAAAAGTAAAATTTTTACAAAATTCAAAATGGCCGACTCCCTGAGTTGTTGATACGGGAAAATTGGCTATGCTACGGCTCGGTATGATGCCACAAATCTATAGCGACCAGTTTTGTGATTTTTGGCTAAAGCATTCTGAAGTAATAATTAAAAAATGTCACATTTTTGTATCTCTGGACCACTAGGTGGCGCTGACCCAAAACTCGGCAGGCAGCCTCGAGTTATGGTTGACATAAGACGTACTAAGTTTGGTTAGAATATGTTAAAGCATTGCAGAGATTTAGCCTGACTTTGATTTTTGTGCGCATTAAGTCAAATTCATTTGCACGGTATTCAAAAACGGTTTGACTAATCAACTTAATTCTAATAACTTTTTGTCAGCATGGCCTGAAGATTTTATGATTCAATTTTGGTGAAAACTGGACAAACGCTGTGGGAGGAGTTCGAAAAAGTAGGTTTTTAAAGAAAAACAACATGGCAAACAGGAAGTTTGGCCGAATAGGACATATTTGTTATCTGTGCTCTCGGCTTGATCCAGTGAACACATTAAGACCATTTGATTTACAATAGGTTAAGAAAATCAAAAGTTATTAGCATATTTGTCAATTTGGTTATAACTTTTGACCACAAGGTGGCGCTGCCCCAAAACTTTTGAGTACCTTCAGGGCTTGATGCAAGACGCATACCAAGTTTTGTAATGATGCGGCAATGCGTTCAAAAATATACCACTTTTTGACAAAATTCAAGATGGCCGACTTCCAAAATAGTTGATATGGGAAAATTTGGCTATGCAGGACTCGGCATGATGCCACTGAATCTAAAGAGACCAAGTTTGTGATTTTTGGCTAAAGCATTCTGAAGTAATAATAAAAAATGTCATATTTTGTATCTCTAGACCACTAGGTGGCGCTGTGCCAAAACTCTGCACACATCCTCAAGTCATGGTTGCCATAACACCTACTAAGTTTGGTTAGAAAATATTAAAGCATTGCAGAGATATAGCCTGACTTTTATTTTTGTGCGCACTAAGTCAAATTTCATTTGCGC